>JAGDYQ010000077.1:542255-787039 GCA_021962125.1 Bulinus truncatus | reverse complement strand
TCAGCAAAATTTGAGAAATAATTCCATCTTTAATAGGAGATGAAATTCTGCAGCAAAGCTCATGATTTACAACATGAAGATCTCAAGGATCAAGCTGGGAAGTTTCTCTCAAGTCCAAATTAGTTTTTATCAAGTACATGACTTATTTTGGAAAAGATAACCTGACAAAGCATTATGTTATCCCCAATGTACTATAAACTTCTGTGTGTAATATACTTATCTATATTCTGCATTGATTGCCTTTAGAGCTTTTTAATAGTTAAAAAAAGAAAGCACTGAATAATATATGACATATCAATAAAATTAGAATTGTAAGATGGCAAAAATTAATACATTTATTAAAATATTTACAGTGAAGTAAAATTTGAAATTTTAATTTCATTAATAAAATATATTTTAATAAACAAATTTTAAACAGTGTATTTGTAATACATGTAATTATTTATAGAAATAAATTAATTATAGACCTCACCACAAGTATTTGATACACTGTTGTAGCTGTAGTAAATTTCATTACATCTACATGTGTTGCCAGATCTTACTGAGTTTGTAGGGCATCTAATGTCTTAAGAGTAATAAAAAACTATAGATTAATAATAAATAAGTATTATTAGTTGATTTTTTAGTTTTAATTCATTTGTATGATAATGCATTTGCAAGAAATCTGGTAAATCTTCAGTGTACATGTTATAAAAAAATGTTTTGTTTTCTGGTTTGACACTGATTAATTATGCTAAATGAAAATTTTCTTTAAGATTTGGACATTTCTAAACTTAGTGACATAGTAAATTTTCTTGTTAAATGATAAACAAACCTATTGATATCTATCTACCAATGCTAATGGTATTAAAACAATTGATTTTGAATGGACAAGTGTTGGTGCATTCTAAATTGAACAAAAAAATGAAAAATAAAATAAATACTTTTAGCTAGTAAAACTGATATTATTGAATGCTATTTTGACAACAGTTGAAATATCAATTCACATTTCTATATACTTACCACAAGTGTTTGATGCACTGTTGTAAACCAATCCAGAATTGCATACACACTCACACCTGTTATTTCTCTGGGCATTGAATGGACAAGTGTTGGTGCATTCTAAATTGAACAAAAAAATGAAAAATAAAAAAAATTTTTTAGCTAGTACAATTGATATTATTGAAAGCTATTTTGACCAGGCTTGTGGAGCCGCCATATTTTTTTCCGGCTCCCACAAATTTGATGGCTCCGGCTTGGCTCTGGCTCCCTATTAAGATAGTATCAAACGAGACAAAAATTTTTGTAATTGCTCCACGCTAACATGCCGCTGATAAAAAGTTATGCAAATTTTGCTGCGTTCACCCCCATAGTCAGGAACTTAAAAAAAATATATGCATTGTTGGTTTTACTAAAAACGAACCATTTCAGTGCATCCAGAAACATATCATTATTTTCAATCGAGGTTTCACTAGTCGCCATTTTTATAAGTACTAAATAGTTATTTCAATGATCAAATTAGCCAATAGTAAAATGATACATTATTAAAGTGGGACGGATGGCCGAGTGGTGTAGATACTCGACTGTCAACCTGAGAGTCCTGGGTTTGATCCTCAGTGAGGCCCATGGAATTATTCCAGGTGAAGTTTGGTGCAAAGTTGTCCCACAAGTCTACCCAGCTTTAAATGGTACCTGACTTAAGTTGGGGAAGTAAAGGTGGCTAGGCGTTGTGCTAACCACACAATCCCTTCTTATGCCAAGGTTATAGAAACAGTTGAATTCTACACTTCATCTGCCCCAATGGCCCGTTAGGGATAAGAAGGGAACTTTTTTTTTTTTTACATTATTTAAAATATTTTAAAGACTTCAGTGTTTATATTTATTATGTATAAATTTGAAGTGACTATTCGGACCCGGGCAGGCCCGTAGCCAGGATTATTGCATGGGGGGGGGGAGGCCCGAAGAAATTTTCGGGGGGGGGGGAAGAAATTTTTTTCGGCCGGGGGGGGGGGGGGGAGGGGGTGCTGAAGAACTGATCCTGGGGTACAGGGGCAGATCTAGACAACTTATCGGTGGGGGTGGGGGGCAAAACTTTGACCCGGGGGGGGGGGCAAAACTGTTTTCATTGTTGAAAATTAGTCTTTGAACAAAAAATATTTTGATACTTTAATGATGTATTACCTAAACTTGCGATAATCTGGGGGGGTGGGGGCATGGCCCCCCTGGCCGGTCCACCAATTCCACCCCTGGTGGAGTAGAAGAAATATTCGGGGGGTGAAGATGGAGGTGCAAAGCGCTGAAAGCTTGTGAACGGAGAGAAGGGGTTTGGGTCCGGGGATCTCAGTGAGAAAATACATTAGTTACAATAACCAATAACAATTTTTCTTCTGGATTAACATTTAGGCTTTGGCATATGGAGAATGGCAAAAAAAATGTAATAAAAAAATTTTTTTAAAATTTACTTACCACAAGTGTTTGTTGCACTGTTGTAAACATTTGGAGAATTACACACACATTCACACCTGTTATTTCTCTGAGAATTGCTCGGACAAGTGTTGGTACATTCTTATTGAAAGAAAGAATTTTTTATTTTATCAAAGAAATGTTGAATGTATTATTAATTTTCATGAATCTGATTTCCTGTGATTGTGTAAAAAAATAAAATTAACACTTTACATCATTATAATAATATAAATTTATTTTTTCAAGAACACATCGTTACGATTATTTCTTATGATTGATAGTTCAATGCAATTGTAGTAAAACTGAGGACGAGTAATTTTATTGCAAATTAAATGAATTCAAATAAAATAACAAGAGTCTTACTAAGAGTAAAGGAGCTAATGCTTTATTATAAGTTGACTAACTGCAGCAGTGAACAAAGAGACAACGTAGTTTGACTCATGATTGGCTAAATAACAACTAATGTAAAGAGAAAATAAAATCTTACCACATGAATTGGAGCCACTATTATAAGCATATGGAAAAGCACATGTGCAAGTATTGCCAGATCTTGTTGAACCAGAGGGACACTGTAAAGGATTGTCTAAAAAAAAAATGTATCTTTTTGTGAATCTTTTTTCAAGTAATATGTTTAGCTAGTAAATGTAAAGATTAGTTTAATTACATATACTTATAACGAAAATATCAATTTGAAATTAAATAGCCATTGTTAATGCCATGGGATGGAATTGACACTAGGAAAACAGCTTTTTTGTTTATTAAGAATGCTCTTCCATCATAATTTACCAATGATATTTGTTATTGACATATACAGGTATTAGGTAGACTATAAAATTTTTTTAGTAATTCATGTATTTTAGTCAAATTATTTACCACATGTGTTTGTAGCACTGTTGTAAACCAATCCAAAATTACATATACAGACACAGTTGCTATTTCTCAGAGCATTAAATGGGCAAGTGTTGGTACATTCTTAAAAAAAGGCAAAGAAAAACTGACTTAATATTTTTTTTCAAGCACACATCATTCCAGTTATTTCTTATGATTGATAGTAGGGAGCGACCGATATGCCTTTTTACCGATAGTCCGATACCGATATTTTCCCCCAGCATTTTTACCGATACTGATATTTTCTTTTTAGGGGCTGTCCATTATTTATGTCAACAAATGTTTGGCTATTTTTACCTCCCCCCTTTGTCAACAACTTGTCAAACTTCCAGAGATCCCCCTATAAAATTACGTCAACATTTGATTACCCCCCCCCATAAAAAAGGTGGCTTCCAAAATGTTTATGTGGCGAAATTAGTAGGAATATAGTTAGTTTAATTAAAATACTGAATGTTAAGCGAGTGTGTAACACAGAACTACAAACGCTGCTTAATTTTCCTATTTATAAAGTAATTATATTAAATTTTAAAAAAGTAACATTGTTGACGTCAACTTTTCTTGACCTCCCCCTCTCCCCCTTGTCAACAATTGTCAAAAATTTTCTGACCCCCTCCCCCCTAATTTGTTGACATAATTAATGGACAGCCCCTAAAGCAACAACAATGCTAAACACGTGTTTTTCTCGTGTTGTTTGACGTATGTCAACCCATGTTCACATATTTTGTAACACTTCGCCCACGCGTGTCTTGTTTACCCCCTCCCCCCAAAACTTTCCATCCCAAAAAAATACACACAGATGTTCACTAATTGTATCATTCAAGGTCATACATTAGAAATAAGAAATGCCAATCCTATAGTTTCAAGGTCATATCTCTGATGAAATTTTTGTAGACGTGACAATTTCTGTGTACTGATTTTTTTTTCCTTTTTTTAAATCTTGTCTGGTCTGGCTATAAAATTGGGTTATTTACTGCTTTTTTTTCTGCAACTCTGTTGTGAAAAAAAAACCAATGTACCGGCAGCCAAAAAACGGCCGGTCCGATAGTTAACCCTTAGTGCCAATATCGGTTCGACTATCGTTTGCTCCCTACAACAATCGGGCGATCCGATATTAACCGATAGTGCCAATATCGGTCAGATACCGATACCGATCCGATTATCGGTCGCTCATTAATTGATAGTTCAATACAATTGTAGTAAAACTGAGGAAGAGTAATTTTATTATTAATTTAAAGAATTCAAATAAAATAAAGTCTTACTATAAATAAAGGAGTTACTGCTTTATTATAAGTGGACTAACTGCAGCATGATTGGCTAAATAAACTACTGTAAAGAGAAAATAAAATCTTACCACATGAATTGGAGCCACTGTTATAAGTATATGGAAAAGCACATGTGCAAGTATTGCCAGATCTTGTTGAACCAGAAGGACACTGTAAAAGATTGTCTAAAAAAAACATTAATCTTTTGTGAATCTTTTTTAAAGTATTATGTTTTGCTAGTAAATGTAAAGATTAGTTTGATTACATGTACTTATGATGAAAATGACAACTTGAAACAAAATAGCCATTTTTAATGCCATGGGATGGAGCTGATACTAAATAATTCAATAAAAATGACTTTTTTGTTTATTTAGAATGCTCCTCCACCACAGGGGGTCAGATAATGGAGAATTTACCAATGACATATGTTATTGACACCTACATGGGAAGGCTATTAAAGAATTTAAATATTGAAAATACTTTTGAGAAATTATTTACCACATGTGTTTGTAGCATTGTTGTAAACCAATCCAGAATTACATATACAGGCACAGTTGCTATTTCTCTGAGCATTGAATGGGCAAGTGTTGGTACATTCTTAAAAAAGGCATAGAAAAACTGACTGAATATTTGTTTGTATAGCAATTTTATCTGATTAATTAGCATAATTATTCAAAACTAAATAGATACTTTTTTCATCTAAGTAATAAAACTGAATATAAAAAAATCCTTACCACAAGTATTTGATACACTGTTATAGTTATATGGTGTAAAGCATCTACATGTGGTGCCAAATCTTTCTGCATTTGTTGGGCATCTTATCTCTATGAGAAAAGAAAATTTTGAAAATTACAGTGGTGCAACAATGCTAAATTGATAACTGATGTTGAATAATTTATTGTAACAGTTTTTGAAAATAATATTGTGATCTTTTCTAGTTTTAAAAGAAAATAGATAAAATGATTTTATGTTAATCATTAAGACTATTTTAGTGAATAAAATTGCTCTTACTAAAAGATTACTTACCACAGGTATTTGTTACACTGTTGTAAACATATGGAGAATTACATACACACTCACACCTGTTATTTCTCTGAGAATTGCTTGGACAAGTGTTGGTACATTCTTATTGAAAGAAATAATTGTTAATTTGTATCCAAATAATGTTTTATGGATTTATTTTTATGAATCTGATTTCTGGTGATTTTGTAAAAAAAAAATTAATACTTGAAATTATTGTTATAATAAAAAAATTATTTTTTTCAAGTACACATCATTCCAGTTATTTCTTATGATTGATAGTTCAATACAATTGTAGTAAAACTAAGGAAGAGTAATTTTATTATAAATTTAAAGAATTCAAATAAAATAACAAGAGTCTTACTACAAGTAAAGGAGTTACTGCTTTATTATAAGTGGACTAACTGCAGCAGTGAACAAACAGAAGATGTAGTTAGACTCATGATTGGCTAAATAAACTACTGTAAAGAGAAAATAAAATCTTACCACAAGAATTGGAGCCACTGTTATAAGTATATGGAAAAGCACATGTGCAAGTATTGCCAGATCTTGTTGAACCAGAAGGACACTGTAAAGGATTGTCTAAAAAAAACATTAATCTTTTGTGAATCTTTTTTAAAGTATTATGTTTTGCTAGTAAGTGTAAAGATTAGTTTGATTACATGTAGGCCTACTTATGACGAAAATGACAACTTAAAACAAAATAGCAATTTTTAATGCCATGGGATGGAGCTGATACTAAATAATTCAATAAAAATGACTTTTTTGTTTATTTAGAATGCTCTTCCACCACATTGGGTCAGATAATGGAGAATTTACCAATGACATATGTTATTGACACATACATGTATTAGGAAGGCTATTAAAGAATTTAAATATTTCAAATACTTTCGAGAAATTATTTACCACATGTGTTTGTAGCACTGTTGTAAACCAATCCAGAATTACATATACAGACACAGTTGCTATTTCTCTGAGCATTGAATGGGCAAGTGTTGGTGCATTCTTAATGAAACGAAATAAAAATATCCAATATCTTTATATCACCAAACGTATCTTTATATTGAATGATTTATTGGTCTTTTTTTTAATTCTGTACAATTTTAATATTCTACAAAGAAATAAAACATTTTCTTTTTATAAAAAAGAACTACGTAAAACGACAAAATATTCCAAAAGTTTTACATACCATGTCTGTATAATATGATGAGAAAGTAACAAAATAAGAAAAGTCTTACCACAAGTGTTGGATCCACTGTTATAAGTATAAGGTGAATAACATACACAGGTGTTGCCAGATTTTGTTGAACCACTAGGACACTGTAACTGAGGATCTGTAAAACAAAATTAATAAAGCTTAACTGCTTCAAAATGTTTTATTTTTCATGACAGTTATTTTTTTTTTTACACTCATACCTCGCTATACGGCCGCTCTTTATACAGCATTTTGCTATAACGGCCTACTTCAATTCAGGCATGTTTTCGATTTACGGCCTAAAATGTTTTGCTATAACGGCCAAAAAAAACAACACTTTAGTAGATAAGTGAAAAAATATTGCTAATTTTGGATAATGCACCAATTAAAACATTTTGGAAAAACTATAACATCAAGAATAGTGTTCACAGCATCAGTAAATGATGGAAGGAATTAAAACTAACAACAATAAACAATGTATGGAAAAAATATAGCAAGAATGTGTAAAAAGTACTGATGTACTGATGCAGACAGTAGCGTACCTAGGGTAGGGAGGGGTCCAAATTCAAAAGTCCCTACGGACCTTAGATTGAGGGGGCTCACATTTTTTATTTACATTAAATACAAAGTACATTATCTCATGTCATTTTGTCGAATGTCAAAATGCAGGGGCTCCAAATCCCTAGGTTTGGCACTGGATACAGAAGTTAATTTTCTTCCTCAAATTAGGCAAAATATTTTCGATCTAGTAGATCTCGACTTGAAAGGTTTGAACGAACATGATGTGCTTGCTCTATTTGAAGCTGCTAGGGAACCCCTTTCATATGAGGAACTTATCCAGTTGCAAGCAGAACTGGCACTTGATGAAGATGCAGAGCCTGTTGTGTCCAAACAGCTAACATCCAAAAATTTGTCGAAAACATTTTTTTATTTTGAACAAGGAGTAAACATTCTCCTTGAAAACGATCCTGGCGTCAAATGTAGCGCTAAAATTTCTCGAGGAATTAACTCAGCCATTAACTGCTATAAATCATTGAAGAATGAAATAGACAAGAAGGCAAGGCAAACAACACTGAAAAGTTGTTGTAAGCCAGGCCTGTCCTTACCAGTGAAAAATGATGACGTCATTGATCTGCTGTTTACCATTTCTTCATCGTCTTCATTTAAATTTTTTTTTATTATATTCATATCTTATGTAACATGAAATAGTTTCATTTTTTTTATAGACTATTGTTGATTGTTGGACTATGTTATTATTTTATGTACAAATATATGCACTCATGTAGTTTTAATTTAAATGAAATAAAAAAACATTAAATAAAAATAGAAAATACATTTTGAGTGATAAACCATGTTACTCATTTAAAAAACTTGGAACCGATCTTGTTGAATTTGTTTGGATTTATACTAGAATAATTGATTCCTTATTTGGCTTAGCTGCCAAATTTCATGGAACAATATCTAGGCAAAGCGAGGTATGGATGTATTTTGTTTGGCCAGTAACTAATTTTTTTGATGTTTTAACAATGCTTTACTTCAATAAGTCCATATTTATTTAATAATACATATCTTTAAGAGAAAATCAAAATTACTTTAAGCTTAAATTAGAATTATATTAACATAGGTAGGCATACATGCATTTAAGAAAAAAGTATATATATTTAAGAAAAAGGTTTTGTTATAATAAATACAGTTATTAATGACATATTTCAGCATGTTTTGATTTACTTAATTTATTAAAACTTTCAGCATAATAAAAATTGATACCCAAGAGTGACAATTATATTTTATGAATTTATTTGGTGAAATTACCTACCACATGTATTAGATGCACTGTTATAAACATATCCAGAATTACATTCACACTCACACCTGTTATTTCTGAGAGCATTGAATGGGCATGTGTTGGTACATTCTTGAAAAAAGGCATAGAAAAACTGACTGAATATTTGTTTGTATAGCAATTTTATCTGATTAATTAGCATAATTATTCAAAACTAAATAGATACTTTTTTCATCTAAGTAATAAAACTGAATATAAAAAAATCCTTACCACAAGTATTTGATACACTGTTATAGTTATATGGTGTAAAGCATCTACATGTGGTGCCAAATCTTTCTGCATTTGTTGGGCATCTTATCTCTATGAGAAAAGAAAATTTTGAAAATTACAGTGGTGCAACAATGCTAAATTGATAACTGATGTTGAATAATTTATTGTAACAGTTTTTGAAAATAATATTGTGATCTTTTCTAGTTTTAAAAGAAAATAGATAAAATGATTTTATGTTAATCATTAAGACTATTTTAGTGAATAAAATTGCTCTTACTAAAAGATTACTTACCACAGGTATTTGTTACACTGTTGTAAACATATGGAGAATTACATACACACTCACACCTGTTATTTCTCTGAGAATTGCTTGGACAAGTGTTGGTACATTCTTATTGAAAGAAATAATTGTTAATTTGTATCCAAATAATGTTTTATGGATTTATTTTTATGAATCTGATTTCTGGTGATTTTGTAAAAAAAAAATTAATACTTGAAATTATTGTTATAATAAAAAAATTATTTTTTTCAAGTACACATCATTCCAGTTATTTCTTATGATTGATAGTTCAATACAATTGTAGTAAAACTAAGGAAGAGTAATTTTATTATAAATTTAAAGAATTCAAATAAAATAAAGTCTTACTACAAATAAAGGAGTTACTGCTTTATTATAAGTGGACTAACTGCAGCAGTGAACAAACAGAAGATGTAGTTAGACTCATGATTGGCTAAATAAACTACTGTAAAGAGAAAATAAAATCTTACCACAAGAATTGGAGCCACTGTTATAAGTATATGGAAAAGCACATGTGCAAGTATTGCCAGATCTTGTTGAACCAGAAGGACACTGTAAAGGATTGTCTAAAAAAAACATTAATCTTTTGTGAATCTTTTTTAAAGTATTATGTTTTGCTAGTAAATGTAAAGATTAGTTTGATTACATGTAGGCCTACTTATGACGAAAATGACAACTTAAAACAAAATAGCAATTTTTAATGCCATGGGATGGAGCTGATACTAAATAATTCAATAAAAATGACTTTTTTGTTTATTTAGAATGCTCTTCCACCACATTGGGTCAGATAATGGAGAATTTACCAATGACATATGTTATTGACACATACATGTATTAGGAAGGCTATTAAAGAATTTAAATATTTCAAATACTTTCGAGAAATTATTTACCACATGTGTTTGTAGCACTGTTGTAAACCAATCCAGAATTACATATACAGACACAGTTGCTATTTCTCTGAGCATTGAATGGGCAAGTGTTGGTGCATTCTTAATGAAACAAAATAAAAATATCCAATATCTTTATATCACCAAACGTATCTTTATATTGAATGATTTATTAGTCTTTTTTTTAATTCTGTACAATTTTAATATTCTACAAAGAAATAAAACATTTTCTTTTTATAAAAAAGAACTACGTAAAACGACAAAATATTCCAAAAGTTTTACATACCATGTCTGTATAATATGATGAGAAAGTAACAAAATAAGAAAAGTCTTACCACAAGTGTTGGATCCACTGTTATAAGTATAAGGTGAATAACATACACAGGTGTTGCCAGATTTTGTTGAACCACTAGGACACTGTAACTGAGGATCTGTAAAACAAAATTAATAAAGCTTAACTGCTTCAAAATGTTTTATTTTTCATGACAGTTATTTTTTTTTTTACACTCATACCTCGCTATACGGCCGCTCTTTATACAGCATTTTGCTATAACGGCCTACTTCAATTCAGGCATGTTTTCGATTTACGGCCTAAAATGTTTTGCTATAACGGCCAAAAAAAACAACACTTTAGTAGATAAGTGAAAAAATATTGCTAATTTTGGATAATGCACCAATTAAAACATTTTGGAAAAACTATAACATCAAGAATAGTGTTCACAGCATCAGTAAATGATGGAAGGAATTAAAACTAACAACAATAAACAATGTATGGAAAAAAAATATAGCAAGAATGTGTAAAAAGTACTGATGTACTGATGCAGACAGTAGCGTACCTAGGGTAGGGGAGGGGTCCAAATTCAAAAGTCCCTACGGGCCTTAGATTGAGGGGGCTCACACATTTTTATTTACATTAAATACAAAGTACATTATCTCATGTCATTTTGTCGAATGTCAAAATGCAGGGGCTCCAAATCCCTAGGTTTGGCACTGGATACAGAAGTTAATTTTCTTCCTCAAATTAGGCAAAATATTTTCGATCTAGTAGATCTCGACTTGAAAGGTTTGAACGAACATGATGTGCTTGCTCTATTTGAAGCTGCTAGGGAACCCCTTTCATATGAGGAACTTATCCAGTTGCAAGCAGAACTGGCACTTGATGAAGATGCAGAGCCTGTTGTGTCCAAACAGCTAACATCCAAAAATTTGTCGAAAACATTTTTTTATTTTGAACAAGGAGTAAACATTCTCCTTGAAAACGATCCTGGCGTCAAATGTAGCGCTAAAATTTCTCGAGGAATTAACTCAGCCATTAACTGCTATAAATCATTGAAGAATGAAATAGACAAGAAGGCAAGGCAAACAACACTGAAAAGTTGTTGTAAGCCAGGCCTGTCCTTACCAGTGAAAAATGATGACGTCATTGATCTGCTGTTTACCATTTCTTCATCGTCTTCATTTAAATTTTTTTTTATTATATTCATATCTTATGTAACATGAAATAGTTTCATTTTTTTTATAGACTATTGTTGATTGTTGGACTATGTTATTATTTTATGTACAAATATATGCACTCATGTAGTTTTAATTTAAATGAAATAAAAAAACATTAAATAAAAATAGAAAATACATTTTGAGTGATAAACCATGTTACTCATTTAAAAAACTTGGAACCGATCTTGTTGAATTTGTTTGGATTTATACTAGAATAATTGATTCCTTATTTGGCTTAGCTGCCAAATTTCATGGAACGTATCTAGGCCGCAAAGCGAGGTATGGATGTATTTTGTTTGGCCAGTAACTAATTTTTTTGATGTTTTAACAATGCTTTACTTCAATAAGTCCATATTTATTTAATAATACATATCTTTAAGAGAAAATCAAAATTACTTTAAGCTTAAATTAGAATTATATTAACATAGGTAGGCATACATGCATTTAAGAAAAAAGTATATATATTTAAGAAAAAGGTTTTGTTATAATAAATACAGTTATTAATGACATATTTCAGCATGTTTTGATTTACTTAATTTATTAAAACTTTCAGCATAATAAAAATTGATACCCAAGAGTGACAATTATATTTTATGAATTTATTTGGTGAAATTACCTACCACATGTATTAGATGCACTGTTATAAACATATCCAGAATTACATTCACACTCACACCTGTTATTTCTGAGAGCATTGAATGGGCATGTGTTGGTACATTCTTGAAAAAAGGCATAGAAAAACTGACTGAATATTTGTTTGTATAGCAATTTTATCTGATTAATTAGCATAATTATTCAAAACTAAATAGATACTTTTTTCATCTAAGTAATAAAACTGAATATAAAAAAATCCTTACCACAAGTATTTGATACACTGTTATAGTTATATGGTGTAAAGCATCTACATGTGGTGCCAAATCTTTCTGCATTTGTTGGGCATCTTATCTCTATGAGAAAGAAAATTTTGAAAATTACAGTGGTGCAACAATGCTAAATTGATAACTGATGTTGAATAATTTATTGTAACAGTTTTTGAAAATAATATTGTGATCTTTTCTAGTTTTAAAAGAAAATAGATAAAATGATTTTATGTTAATCATTAAGACTATTTTAGTGAATAAAATTGCTCTTACTAAAAGATTACTTACCACAGGTATTTGTTACACTGTTGTAAACATATGGAGAATTACATACACACTCACACCTGTTATTTCTCTGAGAATTGCTTGGACAAGTGTTGGTACATTCTTATTGAAAGAAATAATTGTTAATTTGTATCCAAATAATGTTTTATGGATTTATTTTTATGAATCTGATTTCTGGTGATTTTGTAAAAAAAAATTAATACTTGAAATTATTGTTATAATAAAAAAATTATTTTTTTCAAGTACATCATTCCAGTTATTTCTTATGATTGATAGTTCAATACAATTGTAGTAAAACTAAGGAAGAGAGTAATTTTATTATAAATTTAAAGAATTCAAATAAAATAAAGTCTTACTACAAAATAAAGGAGTTACTGCTTTATTATAAGTGGACTAACTGCAGCAGTGAACAAACAGAAGATGTAGTTAGACTCATGATTGGCTAAATAAACTACTGTAAAGAGAAAATAAAATCTTACCACAAGAATTGGAGCCACTGTTATAAGTATATGGAAAAGCACATGTGCAAGTATTGCCAGATCTTGTTGAACCAGAAGGACACTGTAAAGGATTGTCTAAAAAAAACATTAATCTTTTGTGAATCTTTTTTAAAGTATTATGTTTTGCTAGTAAATGTAAAGATTAGTTTGATTACATGTAGGCCTACTTATGACGAAAATGACAACTTAAAACAAAATAGCAATTTTTAATGCCATGGGATGGAGCTGATACTAAATAATTCAATAAAAATGACTTTTTTGTTTATTTAGAATGCTCTTCCACCACATTGGGTCAGATAATGGAGAATTTACCAATGACATATGTTATTGACACATACATGTATTAGGAAGGCTATTAAAGAATTTAAATATTTCAAATACTTTCGAGAAATTATTTACCACATGTGTTTGTAGCACTGTTGTAAACCAATCCAGAATTACATATACAGACACAGTTGCTATTTCTCTGAGCATTGAATGGGCAAGTGTTGGTGCATTCTTAATGAAACAAAATAAAAATATCCAATATCTTTATATCACCAAACGTATCTTTATATTGAATGATTTATTAGTCTTTTTTTTAATTCTGTACAATTTTAATATTCTACAAAGAAATAAAACATTTTCTTTTTATAAAAAAGAACTACGTAAAGCGACAAAATATTCCAAAAGTTTTTACATACCATGTCTGTATAATATGATGAGAAAGTAACAAAATAAGAAAAGTCTTACCACAAGTGTTGGATCCACTGTTATAAGTATAAGGTGAATAACATACACAGGTGTTGCCAGATTTTGTTGAACCACTAGGACACTGTAACTGAGGATCTGTAAAACAAAATTAATAAAAAGCTTAACTGCTTCAAAATGTTTTATTTTTCATGACAGTTATTTTTTTTTTACACTCCTTACCTCGCTATACGGCCGCTCTTTATACAGCATTTTTGCTTATAACGGCCTACTTCAATTCAGGCATGTTTTTCGATTTACGGCCTAAAATGTTTTGCTATAACGGCCAAAAAAACAACACTTTAGTAGATAAGTGAAAAATATTGCTAATTTTGGATAATGCACCAATTAAAACATTTTGGAAAAACTATAACATCAAGAATAGTGTTCACAGCATCAGTAAATGATGGAAGGAATTAAAACTAACAACAATAAACAATGTATGGAAAAAAAATATAGCAAGAATGTGTAAAAAGTACTGATGTACTGATGCAGACAGTAGCGTACCTAGGGTAGGGGAGGGGTCCAAATTCAAAAGTCCCTACGGGCCTTAGATTGAGGGGGCTCACACATTTTTATTTACATTAAATACAAAGTACATTATCTCATGTCATTTTGTCGAATGTCAAAATGCAGGGGCTCCAAATCCCTAGGTTTGGCACTGGATACAGAAGTTAATTTTCTTCCTCAAATTAGGCAAAATATTTTCGATCTAGTAGATCTCGACTTGAAAGGTTTGAACGAACATGATGTGCTTGCTCTATTTGAAGCTGCTAGGGAACCCCTTTCATATGAGGAACTTATCCAGTTGCAAGCAGAACTGGCACTTGATGAAGATGCAGAGCCTGTTGTGTCCAAACAGCTAACATCCAAAAATTTGTCGAAAACATTTTTTTATTTTGAACAAGGAGTTAAACATTCTCCTTGAAAACCATCCTGTGAAGCGTCAAATGTAGCGCTAAAATTTCTCGAGGAATTAACTCAGCCATTAACTGCTATAAATCATTGAAGAAGAATGAAATAGACAAGAAGGCAAGGCAAACAACACTGAAAAGTTGTTGTAAGCCAGGCCCTGTCCTTACCAGTGAAAAATGATGACGTCATTGATCTGCTGTTTACCATTTCTTCATCGTCTTCATTTAAATTTTTTTTATTATATTCATATCTTATGTAACATGAAATAGTTTCATTTTTTTTATAGACTATTGTTGATTGTTGGACTATGTTATTATTTTATGTACAAATATATGCACTCATGTAGTTTTAATTTAAATGAAATAAAAAAACATTAAATAAAAATAGAAAATACATTTTGAGTGATAAACCATGTTACTCATTTAAAAAACTTGGAACCGATCTTGTTGAATTTGTTTGGATTTATACTAGAATAATTGATTCCTTATTTGGCTTAGCTGCCAAATTTCATGGAACGTATCTAGGCCGCAAAGCGAGGTATGGATGTATTTTGTTTGGCCAGTAACTAATTTTTTTGATGTTTTAACAATGCTTTACTTCAATAAGTCCATATTTATTTAATAATACATATCTTTAAGAGAAAATCAAAATTACTTTAAGCTTAAATTAGAATTATATTAACATAGGTAGGCATACATGCATTTAAGAAAAAAGTATATATATTTAAGAAAAAGGTTTTGTTATAATAAATACAAAGTTATTAATGACATATTTCAGCATGTTTTGATTTACTTAATTTATTAAAACTTTCAGCATAATAAAAATTGATACCCAAGAGTGACAATTATATTTTATGAATTTATTTGGTGAAATTACCTACCACATGTATTAGATGCACTGTTATAAACATATCCAGAATTACATTCACACTCACACCTGTTATTTCTGAGAGCATTGAATGGGCATGTGTTGGTACATTCTTGAAAAAAAAAAGGCATAGAAAAACTGACTGAATATTTGTTTGTATAGCAATTTTATCTGATTAATTAGCATAATTATTCAAAACTAAATAGATACTCTTTTTTCATCTAAGTAATAAAACTGAATAAAAAAAATCCTTACCACAAGTATTTGATACACTGTTATAGTTATATGGTGTAAAGCATCTACATGTGGTGCCAAATCTTTCTGCATTTGTTGGGCATCTTATCTCTATGAGAAAAGAAAATTTTGAAAATTACAGTGGTGCAACAATGCTAAATTGATAACTGATGTTGAATAATTTATTGTAACAGTTTTTGAAAATAATATTGTGATCTTTTCTAGTTTTAAAAGAAAATAGATAAAATGATTTTATGGTAATCAGTAAGACTATTTTAGTGAATAAAATTGCTCTTACTAAAAGATTACTTACCACAGGTATTTGTTACACTGTTGTAAACATATGGAGAATTACACACTCTACTAACCTGTTATTTCTCTGAGAATTGCTTAGACAAGTGTTGGTACATTCTTATTGAAAGAAATAATTGTTAATTTGTATCCAAATAATGTTTTATGGATTTATTTTTATGAATCAGTTTCCTGGTGATTTTGTAAAAAAAAAATTAATACTTGAAATTATTGTTATAATAAAAAAATTATTTTTTTCAAGTACACATCATTCCAGTTATTTCTTATGATTGATAGTTCAATACAATTGTAGTAAAAACTAACGAAGAGTAATTTCATTATAAATTTAAAGAATTCAAATAAAATAAAGTCTTACTACAAATAAAGGAGTTACTGCTTTATTATAAGTGGACTAACTGCAGCAGTGAACAAACTGAAGATGTAGTTAGACTCATGATTGGCTAAATAAACTACTGCAAAGAGAAAATAAAATCTTACCACAAGAATTGGAGCCACTGTTATAAGTATATGGAAAAAGCATGACATGTGCAAGTATTGCCAGATCTTGTTGAACCAGAAGGACACTGTAAAGGATTGTCTAAAAAAAACATTAATCTTTTGTGAATCTTTTTTAAAGTATTATGTTTTGCTAGTAAATGTAAAGATTAGTTTGATTACATGTAGGCCTACTTATGATGACGAAAATGACAACTTAAAACAAAATAGCAATTTTTAATGCCATGGGATGGAGCTGATACTACATAATTCAATAAAAAAATGGACTTTTTTTGTTTATTTAGAATGCCCTTCCAACTTTTTTATTAGCTACACTGATAATGGAGAGAAATTCTACCAATGACATATGTTATTGACACATACATGCTTTAATAGGAAGGCTATTAAAGACTTAAATAGCTTATAAATACTTTCTTTTCATGAGAAATGATTTACCACATGTGTTTGTAGCACTGTTGTAAAACCAAATCCATAGAAATTACATATACAGACACAGTTGCTATTTCTCTGAGCATTGAATGGGCAAGTGTTGGTGCATTCTTAATGAAAACAAAATAAAAATATCCAATATCTTTATATCACCAAACGTATCTTTATATTGAATGATTTATTGGTCTTTTTTTAATTCTGCACAATTTTTAATATTCTACAAAGAAATAAAACATTTTCTTTATATAAAAAGAACTACTTGTAAAACGACGAAAATATCATCTACTAAAAGTTTTAAGTATACCATGTCTGTATAAGTATGATGAGAAAGCAACAAAATAAGAAAAGCCTTACCACAAGTGTTGGATCCACTGTTATAAGTATAAGGTGGAATAACATTACACAGGTGTTGCCAGATTTTGTTGAACCACTAGGACACTGTAACTGAGGATCTGTAAAACAAAAAATTAATAAAGCTTAACTGTTTTCTCTTCAAAATGTTTTATTTTTCATGACAGTTATTTTTTTTTTACACTCGCTACCTCGCCATACCGCCGCGTTTCTTATACAGCATTTTGCTATAACGGCCTACTTCAATTCCAGCCATGCTTTCCGACTTTCACGTTCGCCTAAAATGTTTTGCTACATGGGCCAAAAAAAAACAACACTTTAGTAGATACAGTGAAAAAATAGTTGCTAATTTTGGATAATGCACCAATTAAAACATTTTGGAAAAACTATAACATCAAGAATAGTGTCCACAGCATCAGTAAATGATGGAAGGTAAATTAAAACTAAATACAATGTAATAACAACAAGGAAAAAAATAGCAGCAAAGAATGTGTAAAAAGTACTGATGTACTGATGCAGACAAAGTAGCTGCATCATAGGGGTAGGAGAGTGGGTCCAAATGGGTGTCCCTTGCACGGGCCTTAGATTGAGGGGGCTCACACATTTTTATTTTACATATTAAAATACAAAATACATACATCTCATGTCATTTTGTCGAATGTCAAAATGGTGGGGCTCCAAATCCCTAGATTTGGTTCACTGGATACAAAAGAGGCTAATTCTTCTTTCTTCCTCAAATTAGCAAAAATATTTTCGATCTAGTAGATCCCCACTTGAAAGGTTTGAACGAACATGATGTGCTTGCTCTATTTGAAGCCGCTAAGGGGGAACCCCTTTCATATGAGGAACTCAACCAGTTGCCGTTAGGTAAGCAAAACTGGGTGGAACTTGGATGATGAAGATATGCAGAGCCTGCTGTATCCAAACAGCCAACATCCAAAAATTTATCTTAAAACATTTTTTTATTTTGAACAAGGAGTAAACATTCTCCTAGAAAAAACGACCCTGGGCGCCAAATGTAAAGCGCTAAAATTTCTCGAGGAATTAACTCAGCCATTAACTGCTATAAATCATTGAAGAATGAAATAGACATGAAGGCAAAAGGCAAACAACACTGAAAAAGTTGTTGTAAGCCAGGCCTGTCCTTACTAGTGAAAAATGATGACGCTATTGATCTGCTGTTTACCATTTCTTCATCGCTCTTCATTTAAATTTTTTTATTATATTCATATCTTATGGCAACATGAAATAGTTTCATCATTTTTTTATAGACTATCGTTGATTGTTGGACTTCATAAGTTATTATTTTATGTATTACAAATATATGCACTCATGTAGTTTTTAATTTCAAATAAAATAAAAAACATTAAATAAAAAATAGAAAATACATTTTGAGTGATAAACCATGTTACATCTATTTAAAAAAACTTGGAACCCATTCCTATTGAAATTTGTTTGGATTTATACTAGAATAATTGATTCCTTATTTGGCTTAGCTGCCAAATTTCATGGAACGTATCTAGGCCGTGGTGAAGTAGGTATGGATGGATTCTTGTTTACACAGCAATCAATTTTTTGATGTTTTAACAATGCTTTACTTCAATAAGTCCATATATTTATTTAATAATACATATCTTTAAGAGAAAATCAAAATTACTGCTTAAGCTTAAATTAGAATTATATTAACATAGGTAGGCAGTACATGCATTTAAGAAAAAGTATATATAATGAGGCTAAAGGTTTGGAAAGAAGAACAAAATACAGTTATTAATGACATATTTCAGCATGTTTTGGATTTACATTAATTTATATAAAACTTTCGTAGCATAAGAAAAATTGATACCCAAGAGTATGACAATTATATTTTCCAAGAATTTATTTAGTGAAATTAATACTATACCACATGTATTAGATGCACAATGTTTATATAAATATATCCAGAATTACATTCACACTCACACCTGTTATTTATCTGAGCATTGAATGGGCAGTGTGTTAGGAAAGACATTCTTGAAAAGGGGCATAGAAAAACTGACTGAATATTTGTTTGTATAGCAATTTTATCTGATTAATTAGCATAATTATTCAAAACTAAATAGATACTTTTTTCATCTAAGTAATAAAACTGAATATAAAAAAATCCTTACCACAAGTATTTGATACACTGTTATAGTTATATGGTGTAAAGCATCATACACAGTGGTGCCAAATCTTTCTGCATTTGTATGGGCATCTTATCTCTATGAGAAAAGAAAATTTTGAAAATTACAGTGGTGCAACAATGCTAAATTGATAACTGATGTTGAATAATTTATCATAACAGTTTTTGAAAATAATCTTGTGATCTTTTCTAGTCTTAAAAGAAACTAGATAAAATGATTTTATGTTAACTATTAAGACTATTTTAGTGAATAAAATTGCTCTTACTAAGAGATTACTTACCACAGGTATTTGTTACACTGTTGTAAACATATGGAGAATTACATACACACTCACACCTGTTATTTCTCTGAGAATTGCTTGGACAAGTGTTGGTACATTCTTATTGAAAGAAATAATTGTTAATTTGTATCCAAATAATGTTTTATGGATTTATTTTTATGAATCTGATTTCTGGTGATTTTGTAAAAAAAAAATTAATACTTGAAATTATTGTTATAATAAAAAAATTATTTTTTTCAAGTACACATCATTCCAGTTATTTCTTATGATTGATAGTTCAATACAATTGTAGTAAAACTAAGGAAGAGTAATTTTATTATAAATTTAAAGAATTCAAATAAAATAAAGTCTTACTACAAATAAAGGAGTTACTGCTTTATTATAAGTGGACTAACTGCAGCAGTGAACAAACAGAAGATGTAGTTAGACTCATGATTGGCTAAATAAACTACTGTAAAGAGAAAATAAAATCTTACCACAAGAATTGGAGCCACTGTTATAAGTATATGGAAAAGCACATGTGCAAGTATTGCCAGATCTTGTTGAACCAGAAGGACACTGTAAAGGATTGTCTAAAAAAAACATTAATCTTTTGTGAATCTTTTTTAAAGTATTATGTTTTGCTAGTAAATGTAAAGATTAGTTTGATTACATGTAGGCCTACTTATGACGAAAATGACAACTTAAAACAAAATAGCAATTTTTAATGCCATGGGATGGAGCTGATACTAAATAATTCAATAAAAATGACTTTTTTGTTTATTTAGAATGCTCTTCCACCACATTGGGTCAGATAATGGAGAATTTACCAATGACATATGTTATTGACACATACATGTATTAGGAAGGCTATTAAAGAATTTAAATATTTCCAAATACTTTCGAGAAATTATTTACCACATGTGTTTGTAGCACTGTTGTAAACCAATCCAGAATTACATATACAGACACAGTTGCTATTTCTCCTGAGCATTGAATGGGCAAGTGTTGGTGCATTCTTAATGAAACAAAATAAAAATATCCAATATCTTTATATCACCAAACGAATCTTTATATTGAATGATTTATTAGTCTTTTTTTTAATTCTGTACAATTTTAATATTCTACAAAGAAATAAAACATTTTCTTTTTATAAAAAAGAACTACGTAAAACGACAAAATATTCCAAAAGTTTTACATACCATGTCTGTATAATATGATGAGAAAGTAACAAAATAAGAAAAGTCTTACCACAAGTGTTGGATCCACTCTTACAAGTATAAGGTGAATAACATACACAGGTGTTGCCAGATTTTGTTGAACCACTTAGGACACTGTAACTGAGAATCTGTAAAACAAAATTAATAAAGCTTAACTGCTTCAAAATGTTTTTTATTTTTCATGACAGCTATTTTTTTTTTACACTCATACCTCGGCTATACGGCCGCTTCTTATACAGCATTTGGCTATAACGGCCTACTTCAATTCAGGCATGTTTTCGATTTACGGCCTAAAATGTTTTGCTATAACGGCCAAAAAAAACAACACTTTAGTAGATAAGTGAAAAAATATTGCTAATTTTGGATAATGCACCAATTAAAACATTTTGGAAAAACTATAACATCAAGAATAGTGTTCACAGCATCAGTAAATGATGGAAGGAATTAAAACTAACAACAATAAACAATGTATGGAAAAAAAATATAAAGAAAATTTTGAAAATTACAGTGGTGCAACAATGCTAAATTGATAACTGATGTTGAATAATTTATCATAACAGTTTTTGAAAATAATCTTGTGATCTTTTCTAGTCTTAAAAGAAACTAGATAAAATGATTTTATGTTAACTATTAAGACTATTTTAGTGAATAAAATTGCTCTTACTAAGAGATTACTTACCACAGGTATTTGTTACACTGTTGTAAACATATGGAGAATTACATACACACTCACACCTGTTATTTCTCTGAGAATTGCTTGGACAAGTGTTGGTACATTCTTATTGAAAGAAATAATTGTTAATTTGTATCCTAATAATGTTTTATGGATTTATTTTTATGAATCTGATTTCTGATGATTTTGTGAAAAAAATAATTAACTTGTCTAAGGTATTTAATGTAGATCACAAATGAAAAACTATACTGCTAAAACTATGAAAATAATTTACATATAGGCTATATAATTATAGTTGTATCTGTATGGAGATGGGATTTGGAGTCCGCTGGTTTCCCGCAGGGATGGAACTACCATTCACTGGGAGTCTACTGGGTTGGTTTTGAACTTGTGGTAATCCAGCGGGGATGGGTTTGTACTAAGCAAGAACTCCAAGGGGGAAAACACCAATCCTTAATCCTTGGACACTTTAATAGATTAGTGACACTTTTGCACCAGTGATTAGATAAGTGACCATGAACTCGAGATATGATATGCTGTATTGCCAGTTGTTGGTAAGGTGAACTACATTGAAGATTCATACACACATGGACCTACTATTGTCTAGGCTAGACATGGACAAATTAGAGCTCGCAAACGATCCATTGGACTGTTTAATCAGACCCGTGCTTCACCCTATTCTGGTTGTCTCAGATAATATGAGCATTATGTAGGCTGCATTTAAAGAGATATCATGGATCAACTGTGAATGTCATAATATAAATATGACTATGACAGATGACATGAATGGAAAAGATTTCCGTGGTTTATTTCCAAGTAAAATTTCTCAACTGGTGTAAAAAAAAAACAACTGATCTCATAACACTTGCTAAGCAAACAAAAGTGTAATGACCAATTACTAACTACTCTTAAGCACATTTGATCAATGTTTTGACAAACTGAAGTCAGTAACATCCAAATTTGTAGAAATTTGTGCCTTAAGTAATGAAACGAAGGTCAGCAGAAAAATTCTGCCTTGTTTGGCTGGCATTGAGGAAGGACTGGTGAAGAGTGTAATAGAATAATTTTGAAACATCAACAAAATGCTTAGCTTCAGACAAAAATCCAACAATTCACTGCCAATCAAATTAAAACTTCAACAGCACTGAAGCCTTAAAACTTTGTCTTTATTTGTTTAAATATAAATTCAGTTTTTTTTAGTTGAAAAATGCTGTTTCAAGTTATTAATTATTAACTTGCTGAGTCATTCGTTCTGAAATAAATTGTCTGGCTCATTTGTCTCAATATAAATTGACTGATTATTTTGTTTATAATTTCAAATTATAGTCAGTCCTTGCAGCTAGTTTAAACATGCTTTTATGAGGTTATGTTTATTTCAGCTGGTACAGGTCTGTATAGGTGAGTACAGAATAGACTTTCATGGGAGTGGGTAGTTCAAACTATGCAGGGATGGGTGGGGTTGGATGCAAGTGATCATAAAAATGTAGTTACCACAAGAATTTGATGCACTGTTAAAATTATAAGGAGAATTACACACACAGGTATTGCCACTTCTTCTGGAATTAGGTGGACACTGGGAAGAAGTTTCTGAAAAATAAAATTATCCAATTAAAACATTATTTACAAAACAGATATTATTTAATTTTTGAAATGGGTTTTAAAGATAATATAGAGTAAACTATAAATAATCTTAAACATATAAAAAGAATGAAAAATATTAAAATTGGTTGTTTTTTTTTTTTTTATGAAAATTCATCAATTATCAATTGAAAAATGTAAAAATTCTTACCACAAATATTTGTGTCTGAATTATAAGTATAAGGAGAGTAACAATCACATCCACAATTGCCAATTCTATACGAATTTGGTGGACACACTCTTGGACATTCTGATAAAAATAATGTTCCATTCATAATAGATTAATTTTCAATAATATAGAAGTAAACTGTAATTGAATATTTATTTATGCATTTTAAATTAATAACTTTATTGCAATAAGAAATGTGAACAATTAGTACGTTAGATTTTTCTGGCATTTTATAATTATTATTACATGCAGAATAAAAAAGCTCAAGGCGACCTAATGCACACATATATACACACAATTTTCCAGTCTAGAAATGAACAATGATGTTGCAGGGTGAAAAAGATGAAATAAAAAATGTTAAAATCTTACCGCAATCATTAGTTCTACTGTTATAAACATAAGGTGAATAGCAGACACATGTATTGCCAGATCTAGCTGAGTTTGATGGGCATTGAAAATCTATAATAAAGTTACAACAGTTGTAAATGCTTACTGGTAAGAACTCTTAATTTAGAAATCAAATAAATCAATCAGCAAAAATAATTAAGGAAAGTAAAATACCTTTTGATTTATTTTAATTGTAACATCAATCAAGGAAAAATTTTTTTTTATAAATCTAATTAACAGCAATAAAATTAATAACACTGGACTTGTTTTGTTCTTAAATTATATTTTTTTATAAAGTCAGTACAATGTTTAATGACAAAATGGTATCTCACTACTAATAGAAGATTTGAACAGTTGCATGTTTCCATAAACTTTAACATATATTAATTCTGCCAAATATAAACTATGGAATAATTAAAAATTAACTGTCCTATATCAATGTTGGCCTACTGAGGAGTTTATTATGGCCCACATTAAGTTGTTTTTTTTGTATCATTAAAAGCTCTTTATAAAATGATGTCATGCTGCTGGGATTTTATTATATGACAAAACTGAAATGAGGCTCCCATTTATCTCATATATATCCTTCCCCCACCCCCCAGTCCTATTGTGCTACTTAAACATGTTTTAAGATCTCACCACAAGTGCATGTATTGTAGTTGTAAACTGATGGAGACTGGCACTGGGATATGCAACCACCTGAAAATGAAATATAGAAACATTTGTTTAAAGGCCCTTAAAAGCTATACAACTATATTAGATCAATATTTTTACATCGATAAATAATTGCAAATAAACATACAAACTTTTATCTAGGATACAAACTTAACTTAGCTTAATGCTTTATTTTATTCTGGGGTAAAGAGAACTTTCAACAACAATATAATATTAAATCATGAACTTTAATTACTTTATTTTTTAATTAACCATTATAAGTATTGATTTAAATATATCCCAACTTTCTGTTCTTATATTTCTGTCAACATTTTTTCCTTGATTTGAAATCATTAAAAAAGGAATGATAAAGATGTGAATTGCCACAAAAAATATAACAAGCACATTTATGATAAAATGTAATCTATGACAATTATAATCATACTCAATTTAGTACACATGACTGATGTCAGGTTAGAAAGTGAATAATGACTTTGACTTACATTTGGAATGTGGTGACTGCAAAGTGCTGGAACACAGACACTGACAGCTGCTACTCATAAACTGCCAGAAACAAAATTAATATACTAGAATGTTAAAATGTAGATTAAAAAAAAATTAATTCATGTCGGTGTGAACTTAAAGGTTTTGATAATTTGCAAATCAACAAACACACCTGCCCAGAGGGACAAGAACCAGGGCAAGAATTCATGCAAGTGCAGTTATCTAATAGTTGACCAGATGGACAATTAGTGGGTGGACAGTAGCAATTGCAATTGGCATCTTGAAGTTTGCCATTTGGACATTGGTCAAGACATACACACTGGCAGTTGGCATCATGGGTCTTTTTGTATGGACAAGCTTCAGGGCAAGCTGGTTGAAAAAAAAACGAAAATTAAAGCAAAAGACTTGTTAATACATTAGTCATTTTTCTAAATCTTAAATTTTTAGCAATAATTTCATTTTGTTTCTTCTTCTGACAGTATAATATACAATACAGCTTAATTCCTTCAATCTCTGGTGAACACTATTTGTTTATAGCTGTTTCTTAGCTACAGTATTGTTATTAAATTTCCCCTATGCCTAAGCATTCTATTCTTTTCATTCTATCAAGACTTTTTTAAACATTATTTAAAAACAATGTATGTAACAATTATGGTAGGCTACTGTTAACTTTTTGATCATAGGTATATTAGATTCATATTTTGAATTTGGCTAAAATTTAAGTTAATCAATTAGATCAATCATACATACCACAAGAGCAAGTTTTCTGATCAAATATATACGGTGAAACACATGTTTTGCTGGACACACCACAACTATCTGTAAGAAAATCAATTATGTCATAAATTAATTGATCCAATTATAAAGGAACTATTACAAACGAAAATGTGTAAAGTGTTTATACACATTTGTAAAAAGAACAAATATTTGGTATTTGGATTTCAATAAAATAGTAGTTATGAAATGTGCATCATTAACACGCATATTTAAAGATAAAAACAACCACAACTAAAAAGATGCATTCCTTATGTAGAACGTGATGTGACTTGATGTGCCAACTCACTGTGTCTCACAGCGGTGAGACTTAGTTCATGTGATAGGACTCTCTCTTAATATAACCCACCGGCAAGGTTGCCAGATAGAACATGATATTTTGGGTAACAAAAAACAACAATAAAAGTTCAGAATTCTGTCTAGTCTAAGCTTAATGGGGAAAAAAAAAAGATTTGAATGAAGCGTTTGAAAGTCCTCTTTTCTATTCAAAATATTTTGGATCTCTTTATAAGAGAGTTGATCTTGCGGAACAAATAAAATAATACAGAAGACTTCAATTTTGCAGACAAGATAGCTGTCACATTTTTTGTTGCCATTGTCCTTAAACTCTCAGTTCCATCTAATCCAGGGGTCGGTAACCTTTTGAGACGCAAGAGCCAAAAGTTATAATTTACAATTTTCTCAGTTTTTAAAGAGCCACTAAAATTGTTGTTCAGTATTACGGTATTTGATTAGGATTAGGTATATAAAATAATATAATTATTTTTATTTGCGCATGGAACTGGAAGGCCTCAATTTGACATCAAAAGAGCCGCACCCTAACATCGAAAGAGCCGCACCTTGACATCGATAGAGCCGCATGCGGCTCGCGAGCCGTAGGTTGCCGACCCCTGACCTAATCCACTTTGTGGGCTGAGAAGAGGCGTACTGAGTTCGTGTGCAAAAGCGCCACTGATTATTGGGTATTAGGTCACTCCGACCTGACTGCAACATGAAAGATACCGAAGGATAGTAAAAAATGAGGCATTTCCAAATAATAAATAAAGTTAACCATATATACCAAAAATGTAAAAAGTAACGCAGTAAATTAAAGTAAATTAAATTGTGTAATAATGATAATAAACTTGTTTGTTCAAGTCACAACGAAAATAAAAATAAAGCGAATTTAGAAGGGAAAAAAGGTTAACTTGCAATTTATTAAAGAGTTTAAAAAAATGATTCACTTACCAGCTTTACAGACAGAGTGGTCAAAATCAACTGAGTACAAATCAGTGAATGAGTTGACACTGTAGACATCTCCTGTCAGACCACCGGACATCGTGTTCAGGTCTTCATCACTCAGTGCTGTCCCCACGCGGATAATAATGACCGGATAACCTCTGACACGTGCTGTCTGGATGGCCTGGTTAGAGAGTACAAAAAAAAACAAGTTTGCCTTTTAACTGTACAGTGCATAGATAATGGTACAGTGCTGGTGATGTGATGATGTAATGATGGGACGTTTAGGAATGTAGCTTGTAGCCTGCAATGCCACTGACACAAAGTAAACAAAGAGAAAAGTTTCAATCATAAATTTATGAGTTGCTCAAAAAAAAATCTTTAGATCATAAAAGACAAAACCCACATCCGTTTTGTTTCCGGCGATCTAAAAATAAAATAGTCTACTTTCCCTTTAGATTTTTGGTAACAACGGAAGACCGCTGAGTTGTATAGTTAATAATGTGGCGGAGACTTGAAACTTGAACTCTAACAAATGTATTTAAATCAATCATTTCTTGACGCTCTGAGATTATTGATAAAAAAATAAACTTCATAAGATAAAATTTCTTTGTAGTCTCTGTAGTGTAAAATGAATTACCTGGTTGTCCTATTTGAAGAACATTATCTTTTTATACTTGTGGTTTCGATGAATTGCTGAAGTAAGGGGCTTCCTGACCATTCAGGAAAATAAACTCCCTTAACTAGTGAAACATTAGATGAGCCAAATAATGTCCATTTAGAAAATGTTTCTAAAAAAGACTAATTCATGCTATTAGCTGTGTACGATTGGCTAAAAAAGACTGATTCATGCTACTGGCTGTGTACGATTGGCTAAAAAAGACTGATTCATGCTATTAGCTGTGTACGATTTGCTAGTCAGGGCCGCCGTTAGGAGTGGCAGCCGGGACATATGTTGGGGGCCCTTACACCGAATGACGCATTAAACTGATATAGAATGACTTAACTATTGGCGGATGTGTTTATGACCAGAGCCCCATAGACAGTAGAGATAGTCAAATTAGCTGGAGACAGCATTGGACCAGTTAGTTATGTTAGGCCTTTATATTGTATAATGTGTACCTGTCTTGTTGCAGGGAGATCAATGGGTGGTCCATCAATGATCAATACCAGAGTGCTGGGCCTTCCACGTATATCATCGTCCAACATGTTCATGGACTGTTTGATGGCAATGTCTGATCCGGTGCCGCCACTTTTTGGAAACTTCAAGAGGAGTCGAATTTTTTCTGCCAATTTGTATTTATCCTCTTCCAGCTGAGGAGTTATAAAATAAATTAAAATTAACTCTCTACTTAATCTGTACAAGCTCCCAGTTTTTCTTTGCTCTGAAAAATGTAACAGTTTAAGAAAAATACAGACTTTCAAACTCTTAGCAAGATCTATTTTAGTTCTCTATAATACTCTTCGTTGATTAAAACGTATTTTGTGTCAAGAGACTCCACTTTCCTTTGTACATCTTAGTTTTTTTTTGCAAGATAAAAACGTATGTACTTTTAGCTAATACAAATTGTTGACCCTCTTTATAAACGATTTGATATCAACTGTTGAAAACTCTACAACATATTACAGTTGAAATGACCTCTATTCCTATATAATAGGAAACAATCCATGTGATTGTGGTAAACACAGTAAGAACATATAAACATGTAGTATTATATTTATTTATATAGACACATTAAACGTTGCTATTTGAATATATAAAATCCTCGTTCCTAGTCAGATAAATTCCTATCTGACTAAACCCCTGACAATTATCTGGCCATTTCCGGCAACATTATTATAAGGCACTTGTTACGGGACCATACGTATGGTCTCCGTATTTTTTTTACTTCGGGTACCAGCCGTAGATAATATTGCTCCACACCCTAGCCCTAACCCTAACCCTATCCCTAACCCTATCCCTAACCCTATCCCTATCCCTATCCATAATCCTGGAAAAAAAATTCTGAAAAAAAGATAAATTTATATATGTCATGTTCCTTATACCCTAATATAATGGTCACGTATGGTCCCGTAACAAGTGCGTTATTATAAATAGATGATTCCAATGTTGGTGTGCGGCTTACCCTGATTCTTGTATCACTTGGCTGAACATTTGGATCAGTACCATAAATATTGACCCCGATGGCGTTGGCCACCAGACGGAATCTGAGGGCGGAGTAAGTCAAGTACTGTCTCACAATGTCCTGTCGCCTCAACACACTGTCTGATCCGTCAACGACAAACAAAATGTCACGACAGCCTGAGAAATTCAACACAACACGTTAGGCCAAGTCATTTTGTTTGTTTCAATTGAGGACTATATAGAAAGTCAATCGTGTGAATGCATGTTATTTTTAAATACCTAGGAGTTTGGGTCAAGAGAAATAATCGAAACAGCAGTCATATTTGTAAACGGTCATGTTCGTGACGGGTTTTGTACACATTATAGTTTGTCCTGCATGACGCGTTTTGTACACATTACATGTAGCCTTGGACACAAAATGTCTTTTTTTTTAAGTACGTCTTTTATTTATTTTTTTAAATGTTAAAAAAATGTTTTCAGTGTTTAGACTCAAACAAATATAATAAAAACTAGATATTAAGCCCGGCGTAGCCCGGGAAATCTAGGTAACAACACCTTACCTGAGCCTCTAGGAACAGGGGGCAGTACACGACCTGAAATGAGAAATTTTGTAAACATGGCCAATTTTAATATATATATATATATATATATATATATATATATATATATATATATATATATATATATATATATATATATATAGAGCTGCTGTTCGATTAAAAATTTTAATCGAAATTAACGCATAATTAAAAAAATTATCGCAAATTAACGCATATTTAATCGAAAAAATACTTTATTTATTAATTGTAACATTTTTTAATTCTATCAACATGTCATTTTAAAATAATAACATGTTATTATTTTTTCGCACTTACTTGGCCTAAGCAATAGAGTATTAAACCTTTGTGTGGGTGTGTGTGTTTGTGTGTGTGTGTGTGTGTGACGTCTTTGACAAGCCAGACCTTGAAATGTTCAACTCATTTTTGACGAGAGCAAAAGCATCCTTGTTCATTTGTTCTAAGTCTCATATGTGTCGTCAACAGAAAGAACAGAAGATGAAAAATGAAAGCCAACCGATAACTTCAAAGAGTGTCATTTTACACAATATTTTTGTATTAATATAACTGACAGACCGATAAAAAAATTCTTTTTTGTTGTTCACTAAAACATTGAACAAATAGTTGATAGTAAGAAAGTAAATGAATGAAAGAATATAAGAATAACTTCAAAAGAAGATTAAAAGTAAATTTGTCCTTCAACTCGCCGACTGTGGTAGATGACGTCACTTACCAACCACAAGTTACATTGTTTCAAAGCCATGACACTTGTCAATCAAACTATAACACGTGCAGATGTTCATTAATTGTATCATTCAGGGTCATAAGTTTGAATTAAGAAATGGCAATCCTATTGTGTCAAGGTCATATAGCTGCTATGATTTTATTTAAACGTGACACTCTGTGTTCGGGTTTTTTTTCTTCCTGTTTTTAAATCTCGTCTGATCTGGTTATAGAATTGGGTTATTTACTGATTTTTTTATTTTATCTGCAACTCTGAAATAACACCATTTGGGTAAAATTTAACGCATTTAGGTGTTTGTGTTAAAAAATGTAATCGCATATTTTTAACGCATTAATTACGCTTTAATTGCAGTAAATCAACAGCCATATATAAAATTTAACTCAGTATCACAATAATTATGAAAAATACAACCACTGTCTTGGGTACAGATGTTTTAGCAAGATGTTATACTATCAAAATACGATACAAAATTATGCGCAAAAAAATGATGATACAAAATTTCTAGCATCTCGTTATTTTGGTCTAATTATAAACAGGTTCATTATACTTCAACAATACATTTTAGTACCTCCACCAATACACTACAGTAAACTAGTGAATGAAAGCTTTCTCTATTTACATCGACCGGGAAAGGAACAGGAGTTTACTTGTCGAAGGGCTAAATAACCAAAACATCTTCATCATGTATTACAAGTGGGGCTTCAGTCGACATACCTGGGGGGTGAGGGTATGTGCGAATTGCGGCAGGGTGGGTGTGGTAGATCTACTTAATAAGTGCACGGAACTTAAACTTCAAATGGTGAAATTCTTTTATTTATCATTTTGGTGAACTTTCCGCATTTAGTCAAATTAACGCATTTGAGTGTTGCGTTAAAAATTTTAATCGCAATTTTTTTTTCACGCGTTAATCGCTAATTAACGCAGTTTAATCAGCAGCCCTAATATATATATATATATATATATATATTTGAATGAAATTACACAGTTGAGATTACAACCTAATTGATAATATTGGTCTACATCAGCAATAAGTAATGGGTTGTTAAAATATCTTCATAATTAATATAGTTTTAGTAAAACAGGATAAGACCTGTTTTTGTTTTGGCTAAAATTTTGATATTATCTAAGCAAGTGAATCAATTACATCAATCATACATTCCACAAGAGCGAATTCTCACTAGAAACGGATTAAAGTGGGGCTGGAGTACCGCGTAGAAGGAGGTACAGGGAAAATTTGGGTTTTGAGGAGGGGCGCCGAGAGCCAACAAGGGTACCAGGGCAGGACATCATTGCGGGCCCCTTAATAAACAACGAGTCGTGAAAAAATTGACATGGTCGGGGAGCCCGGCCCCCTTACAGATGCGGGCCCCTGGCAATGACCCCCCAGACCCCCCTCTCGGCGTGCCTGGTTTTGAGGGCCATTTAAAACTCAGAGACCAGTGCGCGTGCCCGATGCGATCTCCGTTGAATCCGCCACTTATCCACACTCATGAGTAGACAGAGGTGCCTGTTATCCACACTCATGAGTTGACAGAGGTATTTTAATTCGTCTTTTTATAAACCTCATTCAAATGTATTGGAGTAGCGGACCAGTTTGTCATCACCACTGAAATAATAAGCCAGCTAATGGTGATTTGGGTTGTGGGTGTTATATGTTTAAAGTTATCCATGTACCCACCTGGACAGGCTACAAGTGATGGCCAGTTGATTGCAGTTCTGTATTCTTGAACCACGTGGGAAATGTCTTGTAAAAGCTGCAATAGGGCTTCCTCCAGAGATAAGGAAATGATTAAAATTTCACGATCTTTAGCGATTTTAGCTTCCTGCGAAATAAAGTAAATATCATTGTCAATTGTCGGTAGGCAAAATGACCCAATTACCAGCGCCAGACATATTTGGACATATTTTCACAGACGATAGTGACTCACATAAAAGGTAAACATGTAACATATTTTCACGGCATAAATATTGTGCACGTTGAGACATAAAGGATACAGATTTACTTTATTTCAATATATAATGCCTTCATGAGAATGTAACTTCAGAACATTACCGAAATAGTAGCTCTCTGGTTGTCAGGGTTACCATCAGACAACAAAACAATGATGTTTCCACTTCTCTCTCCGTTATAGGCTCTGGACTCGATGTTTGAATATTCCAAAAGGATTTGTCTGGAATAGCAGGACAAAACATTGCAGCACAATCATGTATCTAGATATTCGCATATGTATGTGAAGACAGGTTTATAAAGAATATGTAATTGATGTAGGCTACATTCAATGAACGGTAGAAAAATTAGCCGACAATATTACTAAATAGTCAAACGCAATGAACGATGGGAACATTTGCACTTCATCATATATGAACAGTGACTATTAGTACAATTACTAAAAAGACTAACAAAACACTTGATAAGTTGAAGTGTAGCCGTCTATAACAATTGATGCCTTTTTTGTTTTTAATATTTCTTCTTCTTCTTCTTCTCTCTCTCTCTCTTCTTACCTCCCTTACTCCCTCACTCTCTATCTATCTATCTATCTATCTATCTATCTATCTATCTATCTATCTATCTATCTATCTATCTATCTATCTATCTATCTATCTATCTATCTATCTATCTATCTCCGGCTCTGCCCTACACACTCTTTCTCCTGCTCTTTCACTTCTTCTTGACATCTCATTGCACCACTCACTTAGCCATCCCATCTTTAACCGTTACTTCCACCCTGATGACATCATTAGCCACCCCTCCCTACCTGGCTCTCCTCAAAGCTGTAGGAATGGCTGTTTTTCTCCTGGGCTGCTTCAGGGCGTTCACCTGGTTGACAAGTTCTTCAATATCGCTGCTGGTCCGGGCCTTGAGGGCGATTTCTTCAGTGACATCGCTGGTGAAAAAAAATGATATATTAATGTGTTCAGGACTGTGCGCAAATGTGTAAACTCACAACTTGTATTATGTGAGTGCATCAATTAATGCTGAAATCTGTTAAACCATATTTCAAGTCTAATGCGCCCTTTAAGATGCCCAAATGTAAACAGTGTGTTCATGCCCAAATGTAAACAGTGTGTTCATGCCCAAATGTAAACTGTATGTTCATGCCCAAATGTAAACAGTGTGTTCATGTCCAAATGTAAACAGTGTGTTTATGTCCAAATGTAAACCGTGTGTTCATGTCCAAATGTAAACAGTGTGTTCATGCCCAAATGTAAACAATGTGTTCATGTCCAAATGTAAACCGTGTGTTCATCTTTTGTTGTTTTATCATGTCCTTAACTAAATGCACAACAAGTCGGCTAAAAATGTTGGTTGTTACCTGAATAATATAACCCCCACATGGGCATCAGCATAACTCCTTGTCACGGCCCTGATCTCTCTGACCAGTGCGGTCTTGGCGTAGGTGAACCCGATGGGGGAGACACTGTCCGACCCGTCCAGTACAAACATAACGTTGGGTGGACATTTGGTGACTACAGAGGATAAATGTAATAGGTACACAGTGTCTGTCAATCTTTATGTCGATCTCTATCTATCTATCTATCTATCTATCTATCTATCTATCTATCTATCTATCTATCTATCTATCTATCTATCTATCTAACTATCAATGTATATCTTTTTATCTGATTATCAATGAATTCATCTGAATGTTTATTCATCCAATCACTCACCCTCTCACCGCCCATTTTCCCGCCATTCCATTCACCAGTCTATTTGTCTGCCTATGTGATAACCTGTCTATGTGTCTGCCTACGTGATAACCTGTCTATTTGTTTGCCTGCGTGATAGCCCACCTTAATGTTTTTCTTTTCCTTTCTTAATCACACAGTAAAAAACGAATTCAAGGACGTATATCTGTATGAACTTTGACTCCCAATGATTCATCAAATTAAATAAAATGTCACAAATATTGCATCCATAGTCTGTTGTCTATGCAAATTAAAAGTTCCCCTCTCGCTTACACTTTCTTAAACTTATACAGGAACATTCTCAGTCTATTCTTGTTATACAGATACAGTGTCAGTCTATTCGTGTCATACAGATACAATCTCAGTCTATTATTGTTATATAGATACAGTCAGTCTATTCAGATACAATCTCAGTCTATTCCTATGCTGAAATCATTTATATTGTATTTTACATGTATTAGGATTTAGTTTTCATCTCTGATTGAAATATTTTTTAGTACAATAGTATTTAATAAGAACTACCTAGATTATCGTTATATTTAATCTCCGTTCGTTGGTTCCCGGAGCCGTTGCTGCCAACTAAACCTTTCAACCAGTTGAACAGGTTAAATGCCGTCTGGAGATCCTGTGGGTCGTGTGACTGTACCCCGGCCTGGCAGTTCAAGACCAGGGCAGACAGAACCAGAAAGTGGCCAATTAATCTCATTTATGAGGGTGAATGTTCACTCTGAAAAAATATCAAAAGATATACTGTTAATTTTATATGTCGTATTTAATTGAAGCAAAACATATTTATATGTACTGTATCGATTACATTACATTTGTTTCCCATGTAACTGTATCGAGTACATTACATTTGTTTCCCATCTAACTGTATCGAGTACATTACATTTGTTTCCCATGTAACTGTATCGAGTGCATTACATGTATTTACCATGTAACTGTATCGATTACATTCAATTTGTTTCCCATCTGACTGTATCGATTACATTAACAATATTTTATTTCCTCCAAGTCCCTGAAAGGGTTTGATCATACAGGTCGGGCTGCAACATAAAGTTCAGGCTCGCTACCGAGTGCCACAGAGCGAGGACGGGTGGTCGTGCGGTAAAGTGTCGACATGAGCGTCCCTGGCTCGATCTCCGATGAGGACAATTGGATTTTTCACAGCCATGTTTTAACTACATGTTATACAATCCGTAGGGGTGATGACTGGGATGAAAGAAAGGTACCATTAAAAACAGTCCGCCTAGTGGATATAGGATCCAGGGTTGTTAACGATACTCTTAAATTGTATCGTCAATACCGATACCGATACTTCATGAAAATAGTATCGCCAATACAAATACAAATACTTAAGTAAAAATGTATCGCCAAAATCGATACCGATACAATACCGATACTTTTCAGAACAACATGTTTTTATTTAAAATATAATGAGTGCAAGTTTCTCAGGTTTTTAAAAAAAATTAAAAATACAACGTCAAAGCACAATTTTAATGCTAATCACTTCACCATTTGGCAGCACGTAAGAAGACCATCATTTCAAAATGATCATTGCTTAGCCTAGAACAGGGGTCAGCAACCTGTGGCTCGCGAGCCGCATGCGGCTCTTTCGATGTGAAGTTGCAACTCTTTCGATGTCAAACGGCGGCCTAATCAAATACCATAATCTTGAAACAAAAAAATTCAGTAGCTCTTTAAAAACTTGAGAAAAATGCAATTTTTTTACTTTTGGCTCTTTTTTTAATTTGTTTATGTTCATGTATTTATATTCAATTAGTTGTTTTTAACCACCCAAAATTGTATTGTTAGATGAACTCAGCATATTATTTAATAATATAATATGTGTTAATTATATGATATTGTTTTATTACACGGTTTTCAATTTTCATTACACATAGTTTTAGAATTTAATACAATTCAATTAATTATTTTTTAATGAAATGTAGTAAATACTAAAAAAATGAATCAATAAATAAAAACAACTGTAGGCTATAAATATAAATAAGCACAAACGAATTAACAACTCAAATAACATACATACACACAAGCATACAGTACGGTATATAATTTATTGCTATATAACCTATAAACACTTACAGTATATACCTATATATATATACACATATATATATATATGTGTGTGTGTGTGTATGTGTGTGTGTGTGTCTGTGTATATATAACTGACAGATCGATAAAAAATAAAGTTTTCTTTTCTGTTGTTCATTAAAACATGAACAAAAAGTTGACAGAAAGAAAGTAAATGAATGAAAGAATATAAGAATAACATTTATAGACGTCGGCGCGCAAAGCAAAAATTTCAAAAGAAGATTAAAACTACAGTTTTTCTTCAACTCGCCGACCGTGGTTGTATTGGTGGGGAGTTGGGTGGTGTTAATATTGGTAGGGTTGATGGCTACTTGTAGAGATTGAATGTATGTAGACGACAATATATTAAAATCGCTATTGTTTTTCTGCAAATAGTAGCAATAGAAAAGTATCGGTATCGAGTATCGAAAATTTTTGGTTTAAAATGTATCGGCGATACACAGATCAATACTTGATACAAAAAGGATCGGCAATACAGCAACCAATATTAAAAAAGTATCGCCGATACTGTATAGGCCGATACCGACACTTCGATACTAACAACCCTGATAGGATCTAAGAAATTTCATCTCCTCCTAATAGGGACTTCACACACCAAGCAACTCGGTTTTAGCAACATGCAGACAAGGGGAAACTATACTTAACTCTTTGATTACTGAATTTCAAAAGCCTTATTGTTTTATGGTAACTTCCCCTTTTCTTTAATTACAAGTAAATCTTTGAGTTAATGTTTTACCCCCCCCCCCCCACCCCGCTTAGGTCACACAGTTCATAATGACGATGAGCGCAATGTTACACGTTAATTCACTGTTGACAGTAAAGACAACACATACATGCCCGTGTGCAGGTGAGAAGTATATATATATATGTACGTCAGTGAATGGTTGGATAGAAGTACTGACATGCAGATAGTAAACAACAAAGTTGGCTTTACGGGTAAACTTATAAATACCTACCAGTTCACCGGAGTGAGTGGGAGAGAGGGGGGGTGTATAGAGTGTTAAAATGTAACATAATGTCAAATTCTACCCCAACCAGGGGCGCCTCGTGGGGGAGGGTTCAACATGTCAGGAACTTTTTGAGCCTTTTAGGGTTCCAATCGCTTTCAATTCAATTATTATTATTCAGGGTCTTTAGATTTTCTACCGGCGTACTGGCCTCTAACTATTCAAACACTTTTATCTTTTAGCTCAAGAAATTTTAACAAAATTAAAACATGTGTATCTATTGTTGAATCTATTCTTGTTCAAAAGACAGCATCAGAAATATTTTTGTTATTCAAAATTTGTAAGCACATTACTAGAAACATAGTAAATAAATAACATACATTAATTTTTATTATTATTGCTTTAAATAAAGCAACCAGTTTCTAGTTCATTGTTAGAAGTTAAGCTCATATTTCTCTTTGTCTTAATTATCAACTTTTATTGATAGAGTTTCGAACAAAAAATATGATGCGTAAAGAAAAACTAAAACCATTAAGTGAAAGTTAAAACAACAACTACTTATAGAGGTGTACTCCAGAGGGTATATCATAGAGAGACATTCAACGTGGGCCGGACGATGGTAGGCTGAGGCCCGGGCACAGAATGAAATATGGAGCTCTTAAAACAAAGAGAGATATCAAAAAAAAAATTAATGCATCAACTTTAATGTTATCATTTGCCCGGGTCTGATACCTGAGCACCGATGTTAGACACGCACTTAAACGAGGAGGGGGGGGAGGATACAATCAAATTTATCTTTTTAAAAAATTGATAGATAATCCGCTGAAATTATTTTTATAAAAGATTTAAATAGTTCTGGACTTTAAAATGAATACAGTGTATAATAAATAATCAAACACAATGACGTAGGCATTTTTAAAGATCAAGTGCAAGGGTGAAAACCGTTTTTGTTTTTCCCCTCACAAGTCTAACTGACATCGAAAGATGGTTGAATAAAAAAAAAAATTGTCAAGCAGCCAGGGACAGCTGACTGCAGCATCCAAAGAAAGGAGGAGGGGGGGTTGGGGGTGGGGTGAGGGTGGGGTGAGGGGATGGGAGGTTGAGGAAGGTTAGGGCGGGGACGTTATGGCATTAAAGAACAAGGTCTGAAGGGAGATAATTTTCTCACACCTCATGTGTGAAGCTCAGCTTAAACATAATTACCTCTCCTGCATTTTCAGCATACGGACAAGACAGCTGTCACTGGCAGATGAACATACATGCAGGCAGATAGACAGGCAGTGTGAATGGCGTTTATGTGTGGGGGGGGGAAGGGTCACAAAGAATTTGCTGGTTTTAAAGAACTGTCGTCTGCTCGAAGTTTACTTGAAGGTCGCCAGGTGTTGTGAAATATTGGACTTGTAATATGCCCAAATTTGAAAGGAACTCATACGAACAAACAACAACAAACTCCTCCCACTCCTCACTACCAACCGTCAATGGTGTATTGAAATTTCTCATGGATATGAGCTATGTGAGCCTATTAGCGCACCCAAACAGTACAGAAAGGTTAAAAGATGTACCCAAGAATTTTTCTCTAGGAAGAAATTTCAAAGTTTGAATTGAATTGTCAACGTTAAAGTATCAACGCTGGTATCAAGCTGTCAGTTTTAATATTGGATATTTATTAATCAAAATATTAAAGAATTATATACATATATATATATATATTAGGGTGGGTCAAAAAATTTTTTTTGGAGTTGGGAATATGAAACATATTCAAAAAGTTGCCTATGATCCTAGTTCAAGGGGGTACGGGGCGAAAAAAAAGCACTATGTCTAAAAAAAAAAATATATTTTTTTTTTATTTTTAGAAACTAAAACATGTCAATAATAACTACGAATTAATTATATTGCAGAAAAATTTTTTTAGATCAATTAAAATGTATTTTCAGAATGTTACTCATTCAAAAACTTCAATAATTAAAAAACTTAAAAGTCATTTTTCTCTGAAAATTTTTTTTTGACATTTTGCTTCACTATGGCAAGAAAATCTCAAAAACCACCGGTCAGATTTTGATAAAACTTCTAATTTTTATGTAGAAGAGGAGCATTCATAGAATGTCAGAGGCTTTTCAAGAAATTTTAAGTCCTTTTTTTTTTTTTTTTAATTTTCAAATTAGCATTTTTTGCTTATTTTCACCATACAAAATTTTTAAAATTCATAAAAAATGTATTTATTACATTATCAATAAAGTAATTTGACATTCCCTAAAGTAAGCTTTTCTGATTATAAAAATGTACATTGTATATTAAACAGTCTATAAATATTTCAGAAATATTTGCCACAAAAAAGTCATAAATTTCAAGATGGCGGCATGCCGCACCCACAAATATCAATATGTTAATATTTTTTTTTAACAAAATTATTTTTAAATCTACTATATCATTAATAAGATATTAAAATGTCTTAAACTTAAATAATAAAAAAGATTTTGCTTTGACCCAGGTACCCCCCAATGTATGACATTTTACAACATTTAGAATGTTTGGTGTAAGTAATATAAAATTGTACAAATCTATGAATCGTTCATGCAAAATATACAATGTACATATGAATAATACTGTTTATGGATTGTCACAGGAAACTTGCTTTGCTTTCAATTTTCGGAAGAATATCCCTTGATTTCTTTGTTATATTGATATCTGTTTTGTTATTTGGAACATTCCTCATCGCTGGAGAAGTCTACATCAAGTAGTTCATCATCTTCAGCATCCTGATCTGGAATATCATTATCTTTCTCATCATTGACGTTATCATTTGTGGTTCCTATCTGATCGCCACCCTGCATCAATGAATGTTTTCTTTTCTGTCGATTTTGTAATATTTTTGATTGCTTGTCAACATTGTCTATGAACATATTTCTTGCCATCTTTTGATCCACCCAAAATGCCCACTCAAGCACATAAATTATTACTGATTGTGGACATTTACAGTCTCCTCTATCCCTAACATCTGCATCTTTTTACTCGAACAATTATACTGGTAATGTCATTTGTAGGGATGCTAGTCTGGTCATATAATTGTTTAACTTCCTGCGCTAATGCGTGAGCTCGTGAATGATTGTATTGTTCCATTTTAAGCATCCGCCAACAGCCTTGAAAACATCTTCACTGGTTGGAAGTTGTCTTTTAGGCAATTCAGCTGCTGACCCAAACATAGAATGTACAGTTGCACTTCTTGTAGAAGAACTCATATTCATAGAAGAACTTAATAAAATAATTGAAAAATTAATCAAAAATGAAATAAAACAACCATGCGTGACCCGATAATGAATACATGGTACACCAGTTATATTGAGAGAAAAATGGATGCAATGCTTTTCTCAGTTGTCTGACCTAATTAGTTATTCATAAAAAAGGTTATAAAGATAAAACACAAATTTTATATGCATATCATTTCTTTTTTGAATAACCTAGGTCACAAATTTAACATGTTCAGTCACAAAAAACTCATAGTAAATATAGTAAAAATTTCGAACAAAAGTTGGGAGTAGTAAAACTATGTAGTTTTCAAATATTTGTACATATTCCATGTACTACCATGATGTAACAACTTTTTAATAATGTTTCAATAAAAAAAATTTTTTTGACCCACCCTAATATATATATATATATATATATATATATATATATATATATATATATATATATATCAAAGAACAGACTATCAACTCAGACGTATATATATTTTTATATAAAAACACATCAAGGGTATAGTGTTCAAATCTTACCACCTATTGAACTTTGAGAAAGTATCGAAAATTGGTTACAAATCTTACAAAACACGACTAACACACAACGACTACGGCCAGACAAAGCAAGTGAGATAAAAGCGCATAAAATATAATTACGAAAGCAGCGGCGCCCCTGAAAAAAAAGTTCGGGTTGCAATCCCCCCTCCCCATGTGCCGCCCCTGACGTATTTAATTAAATTGTAACAAACATCAGCCAATTCGACTCTATTTACATGTAGGCCTATAGTGTAAACTGGAATCTTTGTTTTCGAAGACTTTCTTCTTTTTTCTCTCTGTTCCTCCCATCTCATGTAGGACCATAACTCTTGTAGGACCATAGGGTCTTAACTCATGTAGGAACATATGGTCTTAACTCTTGTAGGAACATATGGTCTTAACTCATGCAGGAACATATGGTCTTAACTCATGTAGGAACATATGGTCTTAACACATGTAGGAACATATGGTCTTAACTCATGTAGGAACATATGGTCTTAACACATGTAAGAACATATGATCTTAACTCATGCAGGAACATATGGTCTTAATACGTGTAGGAACATATGATCTTTACTCATGCAGGAACATATGGTCTTTACTCATGCAGGAACATATGGTCTTAACTCATGTAGGAACATATGGTCTTAACTCATGTAGGACTGTACTTCTCTATAAGTATGTTTCGGCCTCATTATTTTCCCACCGATGATAATTGGTGGAGAGGCCGGGGTGGGAAGGGGGGGGGGAAGGGGTGTTTGCGTTTTTTGCTTTTCATGCCCCATCCTGCTTCCTTTATGAACTTTAACCCCTGTAGTGTTTCTTTTATTTTACTTTAAATATAATACGTATTTACATGTGCATGTATGTGGGTTTGTATGTATGTGTGCTTGTATTTATGTGTGTTTATATGTGTATGTGTTTGTATTTGTGTATTTGTGTGTTTGTATGAGTGTGTTATTGTATTTATGTGTGTTTGTAGGTGCGTGTTTCTGTAAATTTGTGTGTTTGTACGAATGTATGTTTGTAAATGTTGTTAGTATTTGAGTGTGAATTTGTATGAGTGTGTGTGTTTGTATGTGTGTGTTTGTGTTGGCATGAAATTGTTTTTGTTTGAATGAGTGTGTTTGTGTTTGTATGTGTGTGTTTGTGTTTGTATGAGTGTGTTTGTGTTTGTATGAGTGTGTGTACCAATGTCTCCAGCCAACGGTGTAAAGTGCATGAAGGTCCTCACAATAAGTTCAAGTCAAAGTGTCATCTGATGATTCTTCTGTACCTGTAAGCTTCTGTGACTATCAGATTGTCTTACAGTGTTGGGTTAAAAGATGAACCCAGAAAGATGACTAAAGAGGAGGAACAATGCTTCGGCATGTAAAACTTTATTTTTATTATCAAGTTTCATGTTTGTATGTTCAAGGTCTAAAGTCTAAATTGAACAAAGTGCACAACTAATGTCAATACTGATGCTTAGTAATACATTAACTAAATACTGGCAGCTCAAGAGATGACTAGACATTCACTTTGTGGTAAAGTCAGTTACACGTGGAGACAATCGCAAGTCCACTGTACAATACTGAAGATAAATGAACCAATAGTAAAACAAATTAAAAACTATTACAAATCTTTACTGGAAAAAACGACGAATAATACAATCTCCAAACAAATCTCGCGCTTTTCTATACGATTTAATTAAATTTGCTCTGTCTGGGCATTGTCATATGTGTCCTGTTTTAGATAATCGAAAATGCATTAACTTCTTGAGATTCAATTGCTTTGAAATGTTGAATACATGTGTAATCTCGATGAAAGTGCACTATTTTAAAAATCTGGAAGACAACGAGGTTAACAGCATTCTGATAATGTTTATATAACGGGGGAAGTCCATAAAGAGAATATAAGCCGTCAGGTATAGCGCTGGTCTGATATCATACAAGTGAAGTGAATATAAAACGGACTTCAAAATGGTAGTGAAGAAGATTTAGAAGATGTTCACACTCGACGTGAACAGATGACTATTGGTTTTCTATCTGTGTATGTGAAGGATACTTAAACCAGAATAATGATACACACTTTAACTAGAGTAACGAAATTGTTATGAATGGTTTCAATGTAAATGTAATAAATGTGTAAGGTTTGCTGACTATTGCAACAAATATGTATGATTTGCTGACTATTGTAACAAATATGTATGGTTTGCTGACAATTGTAACAAATATGTATGGTTTGCTGACTAATGCTAAAGGGAGGGGGAATGTTTATTTGTCAATACTAAAATGTATGAAAATAAATTGAAAAAATAAATGAAAAAAAATACGTTTTTTATTGAAATGCACAAAATCATTAAGGGATATTAATATATAGAGAGATATGAGCATGACTAAAAATATAAAGCGTAGAGGCCAATAGAGTATTGTAATTTTTGATATGACAAAATAAGAACTTCAATATATTCACTACTAAAGATATCCTCAAACCAAAGCGAATTTCGCGTATCTAGGTAGCTCGCGAAAATCACCCCTCTTTCGCGGCAATGTATTTATATGGAGATGCTCAAACCGCGGAGAATTTCCGCGGCGGTGCAGAGAAATTTCGCCGCCTAGAAACATTGACTCAAATGAAAATCAAGGTTAAAATTGATATAAATGTCTTAAAATTACCAAATAAGACTTACATTTATATATAGAAACTTGAATTATATCAGATTATACCAAAAAGTAAGTGTTTTTTTTTTTTTCACTTTTTACTTGTAGAAAATGTATAATAAGAAGAAAATGTCTGACGACGTCTTCAAACAAAAAAAAAAAGAAAATTAAAAAATCCTTATATCCGGTCGGCTGACGCCCACTTTCGCTTCGCCTAGGTGTAGCGAGGGTTTTTCGCGCTTAGAAAAATCTCACGTGAGAAATAGCGCAGCGGAAAGTTTCGCTTTGGTTTGAGGATACTTTTAATGCATCTAAATTCGTTTCATTAAAAATTGAACAAAGAATACTAAAAGCAATATTCCTTTGAAATATCATTGATTTATGGATTGCCAAATAAAGGAATGAATCTGAGATTCCAGATTGGCGCCCACGCTTTACTTTCTTTAGTCATCCAAATATTTATATAAAGATTTGGATCACCATGAGATTTACTTAATTTTAATGAAAGCGCATCTTTCAAAAATTCTTTTATAATATTTTTTTTCTTGTTATTTAATAAGTTGAAAACCATAGATATATCTATGATGAAAACAAATTATTTAAACCTCTGCGTAGTAAAGAATTCTCAAAATAAGAAATGTTTAGAATTTAGAAATAGTAACTGTGTTTTAATAGTTTGTTTGAGAGTATCTACAGAAGACGTGTTATTGCTAATTATAGTTTCCTGCTTCCTCCTCACCCCATCTACTCTTCGGCCAATCACGAAACTTCCATCTCGAGAAAAATCTCTTCATTTGCTAGTAAAATTTAGTGCAAGTTCTTCATGTACTATAGGTTTAGAGAGATGAAGTGAAATGTCAACAGGAATGGAAAGTTTAAATAAAGTTTTGTTACCGCCACATAAGATCTGTTTTAAAAAAAAATTGTTAACGAAGAAAGGATAGGCGAAAAAAAAAAGATTTAATCCTTCACACTGACAACGATTTTCAAACAAACGTCAATTTGAACGATCGCCTGGTAGTGTGTGATGGGAATTTAAAAAAAATAAATTAGTTTAGAAATAGATTCAACATTTTTTTTGGATTCTACTAAGATCGTTTTATTTAAAAAATACTTGTAAAGTGCATGTTGATACTTTGGAAGAATGTTTGTGTTACTACCAGCAGAAGTTGATGACTTCCAATGAACACAGGTTTTATTTATCATCATATCAGTTAACTGCTGATATTGATGGTCAATGAACACAGGTTTTATTTAACAGGGTCAGTTAACGGCTGAAATTGATGGTCAAATGAACACAGGTTTTATTTAACAGGGTCAGTTAACGGCTGAAATTGATGTTATCATCGAACACAGGTTTTCTACATAACAGGGTCAGTTAACTGCTGAAATTGATGGTCAATGAACACAGGTTTTATTTAACAGGGTCAGTTAACTGCTGAAATTGATGGTCAATGAACATGGTGTTTTATATGATTGTGGTCAGCAACTGCCGAAGCTGACGGTCAATGAACAAGAAGCTTATTTTTAACAGGGTCAGTTAACTGCTGAAATTGATGGTCAATGAACACAGGAGTTAGTTTTAACAGGGTCAGTCAACTGCTGAAATTGATGTCACTGAATACAGGAGTTATTTAACAGGGTCAGTTAACTGCTGAAGGGATGCCCGGTCAATGAACACAGGTTTTATATAACAGGGTCAGTTAACTGCTGAAATTGATGGTCAATGAACACAGGAGTTATTTAACAGGGTCAGTTAACTGCTGAAATTGATGGTCAATGAACACAGGAGTTATTTAACAGGGTCAGTCAACTGCCAGAAATTGATGGTCAATGAACACAGGAGTTATTTGGACAGGGTCAGTTAACTGCTGAAGTTGATGCAACAATGAACACAGGTTTTACAGTACAGGGTCAGCTAACTGCTGAAATTGATGGTCAATGAACACAGGTTTTATTTAACAGGGTCAGTTAACGGCTGAAATTGATGGTCATTTGAACACAGGTTTTATATATAATAGGTCAGTCAACTGCTGAAATTGATGGTCAATGAACACAGGTTTTATTTAACAGGGTCAGTTAACTGCTGAAATTGATGGTCAATGAACACAGGTTTTATATAACAGGGCCAGTTAACTGCTGCTGATGGTCAATGAAACACAGTTTTATTTAACAGGGTCAGTTAACTGCTGAAATTGATGGTCAATGAACACAGGAGTTATTTAACAGGGTCAGTCAACTGCTGAAATTGATGGTCAATGAACACAGGAGTTATTTAACAGGGTCAGTTAACTGCTGAAGTTGATGGTCAATGAACACAGGTTTTATATAACAGGGTCAGTTAACTGCTGAAATTGGATGGTCAATGAACACAGGAGTTATTTAACAGGGTCAGTTAACTGCTGAAATTGATGGTCAATGAACACAGGAGTTATTTAACAGGGTCAGTCAACTGCTGAAATTGATGGTCAATGAACACAGGAGTTATTTAACAGGGTCAGTTAACTGCTGAAGTTGATGGTCAATGAACACAGGTTTTATTTAACAGGGTCAGTTAACTGCTGAAATTGATGGTCAATGAACACAGGTTTTATTTAACAGGGTCAGTTAACTGCTGAAATTGATGGTCAATGAACACAGGTTTTATTTAACAGGGTCAGTTAACTGCTGAAATTGATGGTCAATGAACACAGGTTTTATTTAACAGGGTCAGTTAACTGCTGAAATTGATGGTCAATGAACACAGGTTTTATATAACAGGGTCAGTTAACTGCTGAAGTTGATGGTCAATGAACACAGGTTTTATTTAACAGGGTCAGTTAACTGCTGAAATTGATGGTCAATGAACACAGGAGTTATTTAACAGGGTCAGTCAACTGCTGAAATTGATGGTCAATGAACACAGGAGTTATTTAACAGGGCGTTAACTTAGTTGATGGTCACGAACACAGGTCAGTTAACTGCTGAAATTGATGGTCAATGAACAACAGGAGTTATTTAACAGGGCCAGTGTTGATGGTCACTATGAAATTGATGGTCAATGAACACAGGTTTATATAACAGGGTCAGTTAACTGCTGAAATTGATGGTCAATGAACACAGGAGTTATTTAACAGGGTCAGTTAACTGCTGAAGTTGATGGTCAATGAACACAGGTTTTATATAACAGGGTCAGTTAACTGCTGAAATTGTTATTAAATGAACACAGGAATTATTGGCCATTCTTGGTGTTATCCAAATTAACAAAGTTGACTAAGTTATTTTCAATTAGAAATTTATTTGTTTTTAAATAATTTAAGCCAGAAGTCAATATTATACTATTTTTTATTAAAGGGGAGTATATTTGTTTTATTATTTTTATGTACTGTAATAATAGCAAGATTATTTTTTTCAAGAAACCTAAATTATTATACTACTATTTCTTCTCGACCTAGATATAGGATTAGTGTGTGTGTGCGTGTGTGTGTGTGTGTGTATGTATGTGTGTGTGTGTGATGTGACGAGTCTTAATGTGACGAGTTACGACAAATGAACAACTGTCAGACAGCTCCGATGGACCTCAGAAGTACCTTCCCTTTAGTATATGCTACATATCTCTAGATTCTTTCCTTATGTGAAGGAACCCACCACAGAGTCCAATGTTATATCGTTTTCAACTTTGTGGGAGGGGGAGGAGAGTAAGAGGAAGGTTTTTCTTCTGCCTGGGGCGCCAACTGACCGAAGTCCGCCTCTAATTGCAGTAGAGATATTATTTGTTTTTTAGTCTATTACATCGTGTTGGACGAAACAGTGAAAATGTAACTAATGAATATGTAGCATTAGATTACAGACAAACAGACAGAAAGATAAACTGACAGACAGACAGAAAGTCAGATAGATAAATAGATAGACAGACAGACAGAAGGTAGGCAGACAGATAGCCAGTTAGATAGGCAGACAGATAGATAGATAGATAGATAGATAGATAGATAGATAGATAGATAGATAGATAGATAGATAGATAGATAGATAGATAGATAGATAGATAGATAGATAGATAGATGTAAAGTAGACGCCTACATAGAATGTTATTACCTTTACCTAAAATAACATGTAACAATAATGGCCTATTCGTTTGTTGACAATTCAACAAAATAGTTTTATTTTTATTTTATTTCATTTAGCTTAGCCGAGTTAAAATGGTTAAAACTCTTGATTAAACAATCTCTCGGTCATGATGAATTTAAATGGCAACAAATGACGCAATGCCCGACCAACCAATTGTTGTATCTATTTATATCTCATATATCTAGAGTAACCTCCCTGTTTGACTTCTAAAACAAGGGGACGTTGAGTAACCACGCACTTTGGTCTATTAATACTTAATGAATGAAAAAGTCGTCGGCTAGGAAAGATAAATAATACTTTGTACAATTTCAATACTTTAGCCTCTTTTGATGCAAAGTTTAAGCAACTATGTATAAAGCTGTCCTCAGACAGCACATCACTACAGCTATAATGAGTGGGGAAAATATTGACATTCCGACCTTATGCAATGAAAGGAAAGGGAAATAATGCATCATGAGAAAAGGGGAATTGTGCATCTCGGCCACAGTTTAAGGTATACACATGGACAATTACTGGTCATTTGATGTCAAGGTGACAGAAAAGATTTTTAAAAATACATTTCAAATATTTTTAAATAAATCCTTTAAAAAAATTTACTAGTATGTCTATAGGTAGTGGCGAAAATAGGTTGTGTTGGGCGGTCCGCCACCTGAAAGAGCGACATTTTCAATAGCGCGGTACTTCAGAATACGAGCTTAATCGTGTGAAACAATTTGAATAACAAAGCGTTCAGGTTTCGAATATTTTTAACCACAGAAAGTTTTTGGGCCCAGAAAAAAAAACAAATTGTGAGCAAAAGAATAAAACAGAACAAAATAAAATTCTAATATTTATCAACATTAGAGTTTTTGGATGGAGACTTTGAGATATTTGAGGCGTCTAGGCACACGTTCTGTTATGGATGTTTACTAGAATGAGCACTTTGACACTGGTACTGCAAAAGACTAAACTTTTATTATGTGTTCTTTTTCACGTTGATGTTTTCCACCTACAATACCAAGTGTAATTACTGTACGGATGTTCAAAGATAAACCTGACCCAATTAACCTTGAACTCTCACATTAATAAGTTGGTTTCTTAATTTTATCTACTGCCCTCGTACTATTAAAATAATATTTAACTATTCAGGGTATAAACGACAAGACAAAATATGAAAAATAAAAAATGTAACCCGATGTAATTACACTAACGTTTACCTGGCAAATAATAATAATAAAAAAAGAATACAACAGTACATAGTAACTCCTGGCCAACTACAGCAGAACACATTGACATGGAGTCTGCTTCACATTTTAACGCGGGTCAAATGAAAACTAAAAAAGTTCAGGGAAAGAAAAGCAAAAAGAGAAATAATGAATTTAAAAAATCGTCAACTTACATGTGTGGTGTGCGGTATGAGAACCTCGCCAAGTCCTCGATGGACAAACACTTGTGGGATTTCAGCAGATCTCACTCTTTGCTTACGGCTTACACACTCTTTCCAGACACTTTAGACTTTTGAGAGGCGGGAAAGAAATATGGAAGGGAGCCAAAAAGTTACGAAAGCTGAAAGAATATTTGTGACAATGACAATTTCTGAAGTTAGTTGTTGTCTTAGATTTGATTTTCAGATTTGCAAAATGTTTCTCTGTACTTGAAGATTTCTTATATCGAGCGAAATTCCGGTTGTTGTTTTATCTTTTCTTTGTTGTTTTTATTTTGTTAGTTTGTTTTAAGCGTTGAACTTGTAAGATTGTTTCTTTCTGTAATAAAACAAATATTGAAACGATTACATTTTTCAGATGTATTTCTTTTATAACATGAAATGATATCAAATGAAAAATGAAACATTCAATAATATAAAGCAGTTTCGTAAAATATTTGTGATTTTCATTAGCGTATTAGTATTTATAGAAATGTGAATAACTAAAAGATATAAGCGTGGTTTCGAATATCGACTACCAGCTACAACTCTTAATTGTTGTCAATTCATAAATTGCAACAATTCTAGGAATATTACATTTAGCATACCTCAATGAACGTAATTATACCTCATTGAACTTTTATATGAAACGAGTTTATAGATACAATTAGTCATGAATATTTTGAAGTTTTCATTTTGTCCAGTCATAAATTACAATTTCTTAATGGCGCCCACGCTTCTAATGTTTTAGTCATCCATATTTCTTATAAATATCTGTATCACCGTAAGATTGAGTCAATTTTAATTAAAGCATATTTTTCAAAAGTTAATTTTTTCGTTGTTTTTTTACATTTTAATATAAAGAAAATATCAGATGTTGCTCTTTCTTATTCATTATGGCATCCTAAACGTAGAAAACCAATCATGTTTTCACATCGAGTAAGCACTTTTTCACTATTGTAGTGCACTCCACATTTTATTCACTTCAATCTTGCGCATTATCGTCGCTGTACCCGCCGTCATGTAATCTTGTCTGCCTTTCCACCCATCACAAAACAAATAATTACCTTCATTTACAGCGAGATAAAAATGAATTCACTCGAACATTTAGAAATAGGGCATTGTCTTGGAGAGTACACAAGTCTTTAAATTTCAATTTGATTGAAATTCTAGAAGCTATTGATTATTGATTTCAGGTTGGGCCACGACACGACACTGCCCGACACAACAAGCTGAATAAAATGGTAGTTGTATGTTGAATTAAATGGTATAATTACTTAGTTGTATGTTGAATTAAATGGTATAAGTACTTGGTTGTATGTTGAATTAAATGGTATTAGTACTTGGTTATATGTTGAATTAAATGGTATAAGTACTTGGTTGTATGTTTTAAAGGTCTAAATGCCTTAAAGTCTCCGTATGTATACATTGAACTCACTTTACTTAACACGATATATTCTTTTACCCATATGTACACATGGAACACCAACAACACCAAACAACACTAAACAACACCAAATAACACCAAACAACACTAAAACAAGCACCAAAACAACACCAAATAACACAAAATAACACAAAACAACACCAAATAACACCAAACAACACCAAATAATTTCAAACAACACCAAAACAACACCAAACAACACCAACAACACCAAACAACACCAAATAACACCGAGCAACACCAAACAACACCAAACAACACTAAACAGCACCAAACAACACCCAAATAATACAAAATAACACCAAACAACACCAAATAACACCAAACAACACAAAATAACACCAAACAACACCAAACAACACTAAACAGCACCAATAAACCATCTAAGGTGTGGTATGTAGTGGGCAAAAAATTTTGTCTCTGAGCGACATTTTTGTTTATAGGCATACAAAATTTGTGAACAGCGATTTACAGCAATCGTCGTCCGTCGGAGTGAGCGATCGTACGTACAGTATGAGCGACGCTCTGAATACGTTTTAGCGATCGTTCACGCGCTCAGCTTAGAGGGAACATTGAACAGCACCAAACACACTAACACAAAATAACACCAAACAACACCAAATAACACCAAACAACACCAAATAACACCAAAAATAACAACACCAAATAACACCAAATAACACCAAATTTAAAAAGTTTGTCGATAAAATCTACTTAACGAAATATTTTCATTAAAAAATGCCATGAATGCTACTCTCCTAATATATGAAAACGGTGACGTCAAAAAAAGAACCTAGAAATATGCTAAAACAAACTGTTAAGAGAAACATCTTTGTTTACTAACATATGAGAATCGAATCAAGTGAACGTTACATGTCACAAAAATAAAATAAATTACGAAATTTTAAACAAACAAAAAGTTTAGGATGCTAAACATCTCATCGTATTCATTTAACACTGAAACATTCATGTTGTTGTTTTATGTCATCTATCGAAGTAAATATTTCATCAAGTGACAACATCACAGACCATGGCCCAACATTAATGAGTGAAATGTAAAACAAAACAAAGAGTTCTAACTACCTTGATGTTTGGTCCTTAACTCGATCCAGCGAGTTAACTAAGTCTCTGCGTGTACGAAGAACGCTCTAGGCCTATTATATGAGACCTATTTGGGTAGGAGGGTTGGGCCTTGATGACGTGCAGCCAACTTAACATTTTTTTCTCTACAGCCTCCCATTACAAACTTCTCAATGCCAACTAAAGAATTTGTTTTACTCCCCCATAATGGACAGGAGACACGGGGTGAAAGGAGGAGCTAACCACTTCAACAATATCATCCCCCACAATCACCTGCCCTTCCCTTGTAACATAGGTTAGTGACAATCATTGGGAAAGTTAAAAACTGTTGGTGGAATAGTTTTAAAAGTTGAATTAGTTTTTTAAAAAATAGTACTGCTGTAACAGAACAAATTATTGAGCTGGTATACATTCACAGAACAATCATAAAATATAATTAGCCCATTTCAAATATTGCCAAGGCATAAATTGATTTAGTATATTTAACGTATTTTATGATTTTTTTTATATGCACGAAAGATAAAACTTTAAAACAAATCCATTAAAAGATATAAAAGGTAATAATTTAAGTGTATTTGTGAAGTAAACATCATGAACACTATAGAGATAAATATCTCATTACCAATAAAATATTTCAACTTTCCTTCCTGATGAACCCATTTCTATGGACGGCACAAACTTATGAAAATCAGCTGAAATAAAGAAAGTAAAAATTCCTTTGTTCTAAAGAGTCATCGGGGCAGGTGATGTGTAAAATTCTTTAGCCACGGCATATCTATGACGCCCAGCTTTACTTACCGAATTTAAGACAGGTAGCAATTTAAGACAGGTAGCAATTTAAGACATGTACCAATTTAAGACAGGTAGCAATTTAGACATGTACCAATTTAAGACAGGTACCAATTTAAGACAGGTAGCAATTTAAGACAGGTACCAGTTTAAGACAGGTACCAATTTAAGACAGGTAGCAATTTAAGACAGGTACCAATTTAAGACAGGTGCTCATTTAAAGCTGTGTGGACCTGAGTGACGTTTTTCCAACTTTCACCAGGATCTGGAAATATTCCCGTTGGTTCTCACTGATGATCTTTCCAAGTCGACAGTCGATCGCTCTACTTCACAATGCCATCCGTCCCTCGCAATAAAGTGCATACTATTTTTTTTAAAAGCAATAATAATAATAATATGTTGACATTCAAAAAATTAATGAATTGTGGACTAAGACCTATAACAGAAAGTTTCTGAACTTCAGCTCAAGACCAATGTTGGACCACAAGATGACACCTACATCACTGGACCCGATGAACAGATTACGTAGGAAGCTTCGAAATAATATTTCGACCCTGGTCTCCGGTTGCCCGCAAGTAGCCAAAACTGATCACTTTTACCGCAACAATTGAGTCGCAGCAAACATCACAGCATATTTTAACTGCGCGTCATTTATGTTGCCCAGTGAAGAAAGTTTATCGTCTTGTATGCTCGAAATTCAGACATTGGGTGACAATCAAGCTCATTTTATTGATAATTTCTATGCGGTGTTGTAAATAACTGCAAGCGTAACAATATAACTACTTACCACAAAGTGATTTTTTAAAATGATTTTACAGCTTTTTTTAAACATGAATACAGCAAGAACCACAGAATCTAAGAAGGTGGACATCAAATTTATCACTATAGCTCAATTCGTTTATGAGATATGAAATTTTGAAAACGCAGTGGCTACGGATACAGCCAACGCGCATGCGCTCTAGCGCTTAGACGGACTAATTTTCATGCTCAATTGCTGGATTTCGTGGTCCAGTTATATTGCTCCTATCCCTAACCCTATCACTAACCATAACCCTATCCCTAATCCTAACCCTATCCCTAACCCTATCCCTATCCCTATCCCTAACCCTATCCCTATCCCTAACCCTATCCCTAACCCTAACCCTATCCCTAACCCTAATGCGCACACAAAAAAATAGTCCGTCTGAGCGCTAGAGCTCATGCGCGTTGGCTGTATCCGTAGCCATTGCGTTTTGAAAATGTGAGTTTTTCAAGTATTTCCTGTACACAAAATCAGTAACACTCAAAACAAACACAAATATACATGGAACAAACTCAACTTTTTTTCAAGGGTGTAAAACTATAATATCATTAAAATTTATTGCATTGAAAAATGGGTTTTCATCATTTTTTGAAGAAAAATTAAAAAGTGAGATAAATATTTTCAAAATCTGTGACATTTCAAAAAATCATAAAAAATATTGTAATAAAGACACATTAAAAAAAATTTCATCAAATTGTAGGGGAACTTAGCTCTTTACTCTATACATTCAAACAGTCATAATAACTTATAATCATTTATATAACCCTCAAATATTATACATAACAGTATGTAGCTCTACAATAGTCTTGACTATTTGGTTGGCTATTATCCGGACACCACACTATCCGGCATAGTAAAGAATATTTATCCACAATAAGATGAATTATAATAGACATTTTCGGTAATGATGAAAAATATAAAAAAAAACTTAATTGAATAGAATTTCAATAATTAACAGGTTTCTTTCATTAGTATATGTAAGCATGGGCGCATTCAGAGAAGATTTCTTAAAAGGGGAGACAAGAGCTCCCCATTTTTTATATTTAAAAAAAAAAAAAAATAATGTAAAAATGTTATTAGCCCCCCCCCCGAGAATTTTTTCCCCCCCGAAAAATTCCTAAAGGATGTCTATAGATGTAAGGCCATTATTATGTTTAGTTATACATCCTATCCGCCTTTGACATTATCGGGAATGTCCGAAAGTCATTGAGCAACATTAGGTCGGATATTCGAAAGTCTAGTTTATCTTTCCAATAAAATAATATTATTTTGTTAGATTTAGAAATGTATTATAGCTAAAAAGGCAATAATAAAATTAATTTAAGAAATGTATTGTTCAGTGTTATCAAAATGTATTGTTCAGTGTTATCAAAATGAATTGTTCAGCGTTATCAAATGTATTGTTCCAGTGTTATCAAATGTATTGTTCAGTGTTATCAAAATGTATTGTTCAGTGTTATCAAAATATATTGTTCAGTGTTATCAAAATGAATTGTTCAGTGTTATCAAAATGTATTGTTCAGTGTTAATAAAATGTATTGTTCAGTGTTATCAAAATGTATTGTTCAGTGTTATCAAAATGTATTGTTCAGTTTTATCAAAATGTATTGTTCAGTGTTATCAAAATGTATTGTTCAGTTTTATCAAAATGTATTGTTCTGCTTTATCAAATGTATTGTTCAGTGTTATCAAAATGTATTGTTCGTAGTTTTATCAAAATGTATTGTTCAGTTTTATCAAAATGTACTGTTCAGTGTTATCAAAATGTACTGTTCAGTGTCATCAAATGTATTGCTCAGTTTTATCAAATGTATTGTTCAGTTTTATCAAATGTATTGTTCAGTTTTATCAAAATGTATTGTTCTGTGTTATCAAAATGTATTGTTCAGTTTTATCAAAATGTATTGTTCAGTTTTATCAAAATGTATTGTTCAGTGTTATCAAAATGTATTGTTCGCGTTATCAAAATGTATTGTTCAGTTTTTATCAAATGTATTGTTCAGTGTTATCAAATGTATTGTTCAGTAAGTTATCAAAATGTATTGTCTAATGTTATCAAAATGTATTGTTCAGTTTTATCAAAATGTATTGTTCAGTGTTATCAAAATGTATTGTTCATGTTATCAAAATGTATTGTTCAGTGTTATCAAAATGTATTGTTCAGTGTTTTCAAAATGTATTGTTCAGTGTTATCAAAATGAATTGTTTTGCTCTCTGCTTGTCTCCTGGTCCATACAGCCTTATAGCTATCAATTCGATTGGCCCACCCAGTGGTCCGCCAGCTTGTGACATTCTAAAAGCACATGCTCCACGGTTTCCTCAACCTCAGCGGCGGCACAGAGAGTTGGCATTGGTCCTCAAATTCTTCACAGCGGCGGCACCGAGAGTCGACATTGGTCCTCAACCTACCTACATCGGCGGCACAGAGAGTCCCCAAGCTCCCAAAGTAATCAACGATCGGGCATTGTGTGCCTGCTAAACTCTCCACGGTCTCCCACCACGATTCGCTCTTGGTGGCCGTTCCATTTGACGCCGGACATTTCAGTCTGCCCCCCCCACCGTTGTCCCAACTTGAGAATCACTGATTTCGTTCCAACTCACTGATTTTAGCACATGCACACTCTAGTGATCTACTTTCATCCCCCACGAGTCGCGTCTGGGCATTGAATGACCTCGCTAAGAAGTCGGCCCGGTCATTTCCAGACAGTCCATATGCCCAGGAATCCACTATAGAGTCACTGATACACAATGCCGGAACATTAGATCATAGACAGTCCACCATGGCCTCCAGCAGATCGTTCTCCCGCCCCTGTAATAGCCTGGACAAATGAAGGCGTATCTGTCATGATAACGTTGCCAGTCTTAGGCAAGGTCCCATCCCATCTCATCAATGTGCGCCACTGCCTCTGAGATTGCTTCGCTATATCCTATAATCCTTGCTAAGTTCGCAATAAACGGTTGTGACATTGTAGATCTTCAAACATAGTGCACCAGTTTTAGATTGCTACATGAGCGATATGTTGACAGGAATATCTGACAGAATACGCAGACTGATGCACATTATAAGACATTTCACTTTTCAATTTTTTTCTTGTTTTCAAAATTGTAACGACTAAATAAAAACGAGTTCCAAGGGAGTTAATCTATATATACTAGTAAACTATATTTAAATTCATGTAAAATACGCCACATTAATACTTTTATAGACCACTCATTTAATTCGTTGATCCGAGGATGGCATTTGCCTTTTCTTATTGAATTTGTGACGGCACCTCAGGATGTTTTCAATTCAACCATTAAATTCAATTTCCATAAGAATGGCAGTGTTGACTTCAAAAAATATTCTCACAACATACACCTCCCCCATGTCAAACGTTTGCAAACACCTCCCCCCCCCCAAACCCCTAAGATCTTGACATAATTTATGGAATGTAGATGATTTCACACCCAAGTATATACGTTTAGAATCTGGAGAAGGAATGTTTTCAAGTCACGTATATTATATTTGTAGAATACTATTTGATGACCAATCTGTCTTTCATAAGTATTCAAGTTCCCGGATGTCTACACATTGCGCCACAACTAGTACAACACTCCCGCCCTATTTGTGTACACCCTTATGTACAAAGGAACGTAATCTGAGTTTTTCTGTTTTCATAACAATATAGCCAAGGTAGGATTAACAGCATTGTTTGAATAGGTTAAATAGGGAAACCGTGAAATAAGGGGCCCACAATATTTTGAATAGTATCCACTAATTCACAAAAAAACTTAGCGATATTTTTTATTTTTCAAAATGGGGCCTCATATTTTGTTAACTTAGGGCCCCTAAAATTTAACTCCGGCCCTGGAAATAGCTCATCATAATTTTAAAGAAACTGTAAAAACTGTAAAAATCGTATACATATATAAATCTATATATATAAATCTATATATATATATATCAATAGAACTTTGTTATCATTTTACATCAAAAACTACAGAAGAATAAAAATAAATGCAACAGGAAGTGGCAGTACTAAACAGGCCAATTATTTACTTTCGGTTTATACCTAAAAAAAAGGTATTCCTAAAAAAAAAGGTGTTCCAATTTAATTAGCATTCGACAGATGTTGCGACTTTTACGCTGAATCCTTTCCTTATTTGCACTAGCCTGAATAATGATTTGGTTCAAACAAGAATCACTGGTCTATATAATATCGATGGTATCGGAAAATGTTACACTGAGGAAAGAAGTAAAATTTGCGGGAGAGAGGTGGATCAACATAGGGGTGGGGGGCGGGGGCAGGGAGGTGGGGAGGGGGCCTTGCAGCAGTGTAGGTGTAGAAAGTAAATGAGCAGTGATTGTTCAAGGTTGACTCTAATCAGCACTGTACAGCACACGCATTGCACCTTCTGCTTACTACCGACAACATCAATAAAAATGAAGACGTTCTGCAGATATTGCAAAAGTGCCGCAACATTGTTACTGCACTTCATTAGAAGACCGCAATCAGAGAAGACGATGCAGCATTCACAGAGGATAAAGAAGTGATAAAGACCCTAGAAGAAGGCATGTCGACAGTGTGTGAATTGGTTCTTGTAGACGATCAGTTCAGTGCATCAATAGTGGATGCCTATGAGAGCAGTACTAACGCCATCGTTGACAGTCATAGACACAATCATAAGTCAGTGAAGACATCATGTCCAAGCGTTGGAATTCACCACTGCTGTTGATTCAGTCTATACTTGACTTGAAAAGAGAGGTTCAAAATACTCTCAAGCGTATTGTCGAGTTGATATTTATCTTCATGAAGATAAAATTGAATTTTTAAGTGAACTCGTTACCTTTCTGAAACCATTTCAAGACCTAACTGATCTCTTCAACTTTACAATGTCAACTTTATCAACTATTCCACTAGTGATAAGGCACATAAGAAAGATCTGCACTGCATCAAATGCTGATGATGACAAAATACGAACTATCAAGTTGTCAGTTCTCAACCAGCTTGACCATCGATTTCTATAAATGATCACATTAAGCTGCATCAGCTGCTTGATCCAAATTTCAAATCATTGATTCCACAGTCAGAAGCAACCATAATTCTGGAGAATGCAATACAGTCAGCAATGGCCCGTGGATTCATCATGCTATGTCTAAAGCTGATGTATCGCATTCGCAGCTAGTCAGTGAAACATTTTTCTGAAGAAACCCGATGTAAGTGATTGCTAATGGAGCTGATGAATGAGTAACTACAGTCACCAGACTATTGTACTAATAAGGTATTCTTCGTTAATTATGGCATTGAAACAGTTTTCGTTTTATTTTGCTCTCAATAGACCAGTCAGTTTGTAGTGAAATATTTTTAAATACATATACTGTGTACTATAATGAAATGTTTTATAAACTAGCAGCTAGTACTGTTGTGTTTTGATTTTTGAACATTTATTTGTGATGGCAGTGGAAATTGCAAACTATTTTACGGCGCCTGTTGTTCAGTTTCGATGAAACCTTGCTTTCGGCGTAGCAGTGCTGCATCATTCTCGTATCCACAACTTACTCAACTGGCTCGTCTTCACCTATCATCATCAGCATCATCTGTACTTGTGGAGTGCATGTTTTTGGTTACTAGTTTGATAATGAACAGCAAACGATCAAGTCTAACATCTGATAAATTATATCGCGCGTTTGTTTTATTCATGACAGTTATAAATTGATATTTTAAGTGCTTAAGTAGGTATTGAGTGGCAGAACTGAATAGAGGGAATGCATTAATGCACTGTATTAGCAGGACAGCAATATAAAATCACACATTTGGTTGCTAAATAATGCTAAATTTTTCCCCAAGAGCAAAAAGGTTGCTTTTTTGCCGAAGTTTTATCAACTATTATTGTCAGCCGAATTTTAGCCAATTATTTCGTAATCTGAAGAAAATCAGCTTTCGCAATTGAATTTATTGACTCAATTTACGGTAATTCGGCTAATCCGCTAGCCGAAAAATTATGTCATCTAGCCGAAACTTAAAAAATCATTTGCAGGTTCACAACAAATGACCCCCCCCCCCCAAATAACCCCGAAAATGGTGGTAGCCCAGAAAACTCCCCACACTGTATAAAAGATATGTTATTTGTTACTGTATAAATATATGAATTCAGTAAAGAAACTCAACATTTTTATGTCGAACAGACACCTGTTTCCATTCCAAGATTGGGAGGTTTTTTTTTTCTTACATAGGATTTAATCTCCACAGTTCAAATAACAACGTAGTGAAACTTTTAATAAAACCAAATAAAATACTGAAACCAAGTAACAATATAAATAAAAATTATATCTATAGAAAGTTAATTATTTTTAATATCATATCTCTGGAATGAAAGCTTCGCGATACTAAAAACGCCTCGGTGATACTTTTGATTCAGTAGCATAGACCTGGTCAATAGACTCCTTTATTAAGTCTATATGCATGCTATTCGTTACAAAAAAATGAACGTGATATTATATAGAAACAAAAACATATTCAGATTCAACTTAAAAAAATAATTTAGTAAAATGTATTTAAAAACGTACTTCGATCTCCTCTAATATAGAATAATCCTTTTTATTTTACACTTTATGTTATTTTCAAGAAAACAATGAGCAAAGTCCATTTCACTACATGCCGTATTTCGCTACTATGTTTCAAATAGAACTAATGCATTTATCTTTGCTACAAACTACTAAATTACATTTTCTAAAAAAGAAAGAAAACAGAACTCAAAATTCTAATTTCTATGAGTTTCAAATCAAAAATCATTTTTCCAATAGTTTTCAGACTATGCTCGTTCTTCCAGTCATTTATAATAACAAATATATGGCATAAAGATATTTACAATTGACATACTATGACCTGGACGACCATGTAGAATGCCTGGTGACTGTTGAATACATCCAAACCAGTTGTATTAACTATTCCAGTCTCTGGATGTATGCTGAATATTTTATTATAGTTTCTGGATTACCTAGTTCAGAAAATGGTCTTTTTAGAAAAGTTTACTAAAAATTAAAAGCTGTTTATTGTATATGTTTTACTTATAAAGACTTATTATTCAATTGAATATAACGATCTAATGCTTATCTTCAGACCTTATATATCAATTTTGGTAGGACATTTTTTTAAATTTCCAATATAGACACTTGTGAAGTGTCTATGGCGGTGTTAGACTAGATGGATTAGAACACGAAGTCCACAACCTGCTAGTCGCGTTACTTCCAAAGCGCCGCTGAGTCATCCATTAAAAACAAAATGACGTGTATACACAGGACGCGCCGTACTATGGTGCACTGATTGCTAATCACCCAGGGGAAACCTTTGATGGACAGCTACAAATCTTACATTGAAGAAAATATTTCAAACTAAATAAAGGTTATCAATAATAAATGTATGCAATTGTGTAAGCAGTTATACTTTTCTTATGCCATTTGTATACATTACATCGCAATATTAAACAACACAATTGTCTACTGAATGAAGTCTAAACTAAATATTTTAAGTAGGAGAAGGATGTGTATGGAAAGACTAAGTCTTATAGAGTACTAACTAGAACTTTTTCATGTTGAACATGTGTTACTAAAAACTACGAAACCCTATTTGATGTGATAAAACTCTCGGATATTGCATGGAGTGTCATTACTTATTACTAGGCTGTACCCCTGCAAAGCCTTTTGCATGAAGATAGACTATTGTAAAGTTAGTGTCCAACATAGGGATTTGGGAGCCCCTGGGCTTGTCCTCTTTAAAGGCCTATGCATTTTGACGTTCGATACCATGACATGAGATTATGTACTTAATATTTAATTTAAAAAATAATTTTGAGGGTCTCCTCAAGCTGGGGCCCGGCGGGACTTCCGATTTTGACTCTCACCCCACCCTAGATACGCCTCTGTGGCTCTTGCACTATCGGCTTTGGTGGGGATGAAAGAAGAGCAACATAAAACCTTCCCATTAGTGGTTTATAGGATCTTAAGAGATTTCATCTCATCCTACAGGGATTTCACACACTGCTCATGTTAAGAACTAGTGATCGGTTATAAGATTTTTTTTTGGGCTAACAAATTTAGAATTGTTCATTTTGGTGTCACCTCTAAAATAGTGTCATCCGGTGCGGCCCGCACCCTAGTGACGCCATTGGGGAAGTTCAGGGACGATTATTTTCTTCAGGGGGAGGGGTGAGCGACATCAATTTGTTTGCACCCGGTAGGCACATAGGCCAGTCATGTCACGTTATATAAGAGCTTGGTATCTTGCTTATGTATTTTGAGAAATGTTGTTCAGAGAGATTAATATTATTTATTTCTTACCGACTAAAAAAAATAACTCGTTTGTCGCCCTTTAAAATCTTCAGCATATATATTACTGGGTTTTTTAAGTCGGTGATCTCTCCCTGTAAATAGAAATAATTTGAAAATGACCTGGCGATTTACTTACCACTTAATTATTAAGTATATTAATTTAAAAATACTGTTATGTATATATATATATATATATATATATATATATATATATATATATATATATATTCCTATTCCCGACTTTGCTGGACAAAAAGTTCCCCGACTGACCATTTTTCAGACTAGTTAAAAAAGGTGGACACATACGCGTCCCCCGAATGACATTGCTTATTTCTCAACAAATTAAACATTAGAATAAAAAAATAAGTCATGCAAATTATAAAGTATATCCTTCTAATTGTTATTTTAAAAAAAATCAATCGATTTTATCATCAGAAAATGATTTTATGAGTGTTTTAAAAAATACTATATATCTGAAAGGTCCGAAAAATGGTTAGTTGAGGGACATTTGTTCAAAACCTAATCTCTTTTAATTCCTGCCATAGATTTTTTTAAAATTCTTCATACAATTTAAATTGTATTATGTATTAAAATACTACACTTCATTTTTACATTTTTACCCCATTTTTATAGTTTTATTCAAGATATACGTTTTCAGCTAGGATTACAACCCGTTTTTCTGCCGAATTCATTTTTATCCTTTTTTTTTCTATTTATTAAAAAACAAAAAATTATTTCGGCTTTATCATGTAAGTAGCTTTTCTACATCTGTTGATATAATTTTAGGTGGAAAACTTTAAGGGATAATTTTTTTAAATGATTTAACTGATTTTTAGGCATGTATCGCAGTTTACGGGATATATAGCTAGTGTCCCTCAAGTAACGAAAGGTAAAAAAATGTATATGTGCATTTTCAAATACCTGTTAGTAAACGTAAAACATTTATATTTTAAACATTTTCTATGAATATAATTTTCATTATAAAGAAAACAAACAGATTTTTTAAAAATTATACGTAAGTATTTAAATAAAATAATAATAAAACACCATACATGTGCCGTGGCATCTTATTATATATTTTTCAAATGAGTTTCTACAACAAACTTAAGTAAATACGCATGCATCTCTTATTCTTTGTAGTTTGGATATATTATTTTTTGTTATATCACAATCTTAATTGAGTAATTGGTCATTTTTTTGTGATAGAATTAGTTCAACTTTACTTTCCTATACATTCCAACTTAAAACCACCAAAAGTTGACCTTAATTTCACTGGGTTCATGTTTGCGTGACTGATAGATCTTTTTTGCCTACACCTGCCACGCGTAGCCTACGTCGTTCATTGGTCACATATGGCATGGGCGTGGAAAAAGTAAGTTTCTTATTAACGGCTATCTAAACGATGATTTGCTGTTAATACGATTGGTCGAGATAAATTATTGGTGAGTGTTATTCAATTCTTATAGGAAAATTCAGTGAATTTTATAATAGGAACCATTTTCATATCTTTAAAAGCTAACATTTAAGCTTATTCCAGTTAAAGATGAATTATTTTTGACCGAGTATTTTGTATTTTGTTGGCTTTTTGTCAGTTAAATGTAGCAGTACAATGTTTGATAGAAAAGCCGAACACTTAAGACAGTAACTAAACTACAATGTTGCATTAATGTATTCTTTTGTAACTTCCTAGAATCATTTTAGGTAATATATAAATATAACAAAGACATTCCATAATTGCAGTTATGAAATAAAAAAAGTTCATAGTATAGTGCAAACGTTAACTATTTTGGAAAAGAAAACCTGACAAAGCATCAGCCCGTAGCGTGAAAATTTTACAGGAGGGGCCAGGCAATAGCAGGGGGGGTCAGGTAATACATTTTACGAAGTAGAACAAATAAGCAGGGGGGGCCAGACAAGACTCATTCTTGTCTGCATTGATTGCATTTAGAGCTTTTTAATAGTTAAAAAAAGAAAGCACTAAATAATATATGACGTATCAATAAAATTAGAATTGTAAGATGGCAAAAATTAATACATTTATTAAAATATTTACAATGAAGTAAAATTTAAAATTTTAATTTCATTAATAAAATATATTTTAATAAACAAATTCTAAACAGTGTATTTGTAATACATGTAATTATTTATAGAAATAAATTAATTATAGACCTCACCACAAGTATTTGATACACTGTTGTAGCTGTAGTTAGGTTCATTACATCTACATGTGGTGCCAGATCTTATTGAGTTTGTTGGGCATCTAATGTCTAAAGAGTAATAAAAAACTGTAGATTAATAATAAATAAGTATTATTAGTTGATTTTTTAGTTTTGTTTCATTTTTATGATAATGCATTTACAAGAAATCTGGTAAATCTTGAGTGTACAATAGTGTACATGTTATAAATAAAATTTTTTGTTTTTTTGGTTTGACACTGATTAATTATGCTAAATGAAAATTTTCTTTAAGACTTGGACATTTCTAAACTTAGTGACATAGTGAATTTTCTTGATAAATGATAAACAAACCAATTGATATGTACCAATGCTAAGGGTATTAAAACAATTGATTTTATGCTTAGCTAGAACATCTACATTGGAATGTATGGGGAAAAGAAAACTAATATTAGATAATAACCAGAATTACATATACAGGCAAGATAACTATTTCATTTATATAAAAATGTCAAAAGTGTACTCTTGCTTTTTAAATGACACTTGACATTGAAAAATGAAAAGAATAAATAAAAATAGTTTAAAAGTGTGAGTAAAATATGAAGTATCAAAAGTGCAATTATCAATGTTATAATAAAGAGTAAGTTAATTGTGTTAGCATAAATATATGGAACTGACCACAAGCATTCAAACTACTGTTATAAACATAAGGTGAGATACAGATACAAGCATTGCCAGATCTTGTTGAACCAGTGGGACACTGTAAAACTATGTCTGAACAATGCAAAGGTAAAAATAAAATCTTAGGTATTTTATTTATCTTAAAAAGAATTCATTTTTTGATGCATTAGATGTTTTAGTAGAAAACAAGCAATAGGTTTATAGGGGTATGAATGTTCGAGAGGTGGACATTGCTTAACTGTCAACCTGAGGGTTCTGGATTTGATCTCAGAAAAGAACCAAGAGATTTTTCTGGTAATAGTGAACATTATCAACATATATATTGGATTCCCTTATTGTCATTGTACTTTTGGCTATGGTCAGGATGAAAGAAGAACACTAAAAAACTGTCCCAATAGGTGACTGTAAGAGAAAAACACCCCATTTCTTCACGAACTTTACAGATTTGATGTTAAAAGATTCATTTGCCTGGACTACTTGACAAAAAAAATTTAATACACAACTATTAGCTTTTAAATGCATGAAACAAACTACATGTATAATCTGTTTAAATACAAATTCTTAAAACCCTTATTCATATTACTCAGTCTGTTATGACTCATTTATCTGTGTTTTGTTAAATCTTTTCGATGGGAGGGGATATTAAAGTCATAGAGTGAAGGCTAATCTAGCTTGAGCTATTAGATATGATTAGCATCCCCTTCCACCTCATAAGGCCAGAGAGTCGAAAGTCCACTGAATATCAAAAAGGTTTCTTAAATGGAACAAAGGCACGCTGACTAATGTGCCAAAGAGAAGTGTAAATATAATCATTTATTTGAATTATTCAATTAATTTATAACACATTCCATAATTATAATTTCAAATGAAATTAGTAATAACTATAATGAAGATAGTAATAAAGTCACATAGTTATTTAAAACATATTATTGAACGATATTTCGGCAACAGTTAAAAAATCATTTCACATTGCTATATACTTACCACATGTGTTTGATGCATTGTTGTAAACCAATCCAGAATTGCATACACACTCACACCTGTTATTTCTCTGGGCATTGAATGGACAAGTGTTGGTGCATTCTAAATTGAACAAAAAAATGAAAAATAAAATAAATATTTTTAAGCTACATGTAGTACAATTGATATTATTGAATGCTATTTTGACAACAGTTGAAATATCAATTCACATTTCTATATACTTACCACAAGTGTTTGATGCACTGTTGTAAACATTTGGAGAATTACACACACATTCACACCTGTTATTTCTCTGAGAATTGCTTGGACAAGTGTTGGTACATTCTTATTGAAAGAAAGAATTTTTTATTTTATCAAAGAAATGTTGAATGTATTATTTATTTTCATAAATTTAATCCCTCATGATTTTTGTAAAAAAAATAAAATTAACTTTTTACATTGTTATAATAATAAAAATTTTTTTTTTCAAGCACACATCATTACGATTATTTCTTATGATTGATAGTTCAATACAATTGTGGTAAAACTTAGGACGAGTAATTTTATCACAAATTAAATTCATTCAAATAAAATAACAAGAGTCTTACTAAAAGTAAAGGAGCTACTGCTTTATTATAAGTGGACTAACTGCACCAGTGAACAAAGAGACAATGTAATTAGACTCATGATTGGCTAAATAACAACTAAAGTAAAGAGAAAATAAAATCTTACCACAAGAATTGGAGCCACTGTTATAAGTATATGGAAAAGCACATGTGCAACTATTGCCAGATCTTGTTGAACCAGAAGGACACTGTAAAGGATTGTCTTAAAAAAACATTAATCTTTTGTGAATCTTTTTTTAAGTATTATGTTTAGCTAGTAAATGTAAAGATTAGTTTAATTACATGTACTTATAATGAAAATATCAATGTGAAATTAAATAGACATTGTTAATGTCATGGGATGGAATTGACACTAGGAAAACAGCTTTTTTGTTTATTAAGCATGCTCTTCCATCATAATTTACCAATGACATATGTTGTTTGACACATACAGGTATTAGGTAGGCTATACATTTTTTTTAATAATTCATATATTTTAGAGAAATTATTTACCACATGTATTTGTAGTACTGTTGTAAACCAATCCAAAATTACATATACAGACACAGTTGCTATTTCTCTGAGCATTGAATGGGCAAGTGTTGGTACATTCTTAAAAAAAGGCATAGAAAAACTGACTGAATATTTGTTGGTATAGCAATTTTATCTGATTAATTAGCATAATTAGTCAAAGTCAAAACTAAACAAATACTTTATTCATCTTAGTAATAAAACTAAATTAAAAAATCCTTACCACAAGTATTTGATACACTGTTATAGTTATATGGTGTAAGGCATCTACATGTGGCGCCAAATCTTTCCGCGTTTGTTGGGCATCTTATCTCTATGAGAAAAGAAAATTTTGAAAATTACAGTGGTGCAACAATGCTAAATTGATAACTGATGTTGAATAATTTATTGTAACAGTTTTTGAAAATAATCTTGTGATCTTTTCTAGTTTTAAAAGAAAATAGATAAAGTGATTTTATGTTAACCATTAAGACTATTTTAGTGAATAAAATTGCTCTTACTAAGAGATTACTTACCACAGGTATTTGTTACACTGTTGTAAACATATGGAGAATTACATACACACTCACACCTGTTATTTCTCTGAGAATTGCTTGGACAAGTGTTGGTACATTCTTATTGAAAGAAAGAATTGGTTATAATAAAAAAAAATATTTTTTTCAAGCACACATCATTCCAGTTATTTCTTATGATTGATAGTTCAATACAATTGTAGTAAAACTGAGGAAGAGTAATTTTATTCCAATTTTAAAGAATTCAAATAAAATAAAGAGTCTTACTACAAGTAAAGGAGCTACTACTTTATTATAAGTGGACTAACTGCACCAGTGAACAAAGAGACAATGTAATTAGACTCATGATTGGCTAAATAACAACTAAAGTAAAGAGAAAATAAAATCTTACCACAAGAATTTGAGCCACTGTTATAAGTATATGGAAAAGCACATGTGCAACTATTGCCAGATCTTGTTGAACCAGAAGGACACTGTAAAGGAGTGTCTAAAAAAAACATTAATCTTTTGTGAATCTTTTTTTAAGTATTATGTTTAGCTAGTAAATGTAAAGATTAGTTTAATTACATGTACTTATAATGAAAATATCAATGTGAAATTAAATAGACATTGTTAATGTCATGGGATGGAATTGACACTAGGAAAACAGCTTTTTTGTTTATTAAGCATGCTCTTCCATCATAATTTACCAATGACATATGTTGTTTGACACATACAGGTATTAGGTAGGCTATACATTTTTTTTAATAATTCATATATTTTAGAGAAATTATTTACCACATGTATTTGTAGCACTGTTGTAAACCAATCCAAAATTACATATACAGACACAGTTGCTATTTCTCTGAGCATTGAATGGGCAAGTGTTGGTACATTCTTAAAAAAAGGCATAGCAAAACTGACTGAATATTTGTTTGTATAGCAATTTTATCTGATTAATTAGCATAATTAGTCAAAGTCCAAACTAAACAAATACTTAATTCATCTTAGTAATAAATCTGAATTTTAAAAAAAATCCTAACCACACGTATTTGATACACTGTTATAGTTATATGGTGTGAAGCATCTACATGTGGTGCCAAATCTTTCCGCGTTTGTTGGGCATCTTATCTCTATGAGAAAAGAAAATTTTGAAAATTACAGTGGTGCAACAATGCTAAATTGATAACTGATGTTGAATAATTTATTGTAACAGTTTTTGAAAATAATCTTGTGATCTTTTCTAGTTTTAAAAGAAAATAGATAAAGTGATTTTATGTTAACCATTAAGACTATTTTAGTGAATAAAATTGCTCTTACTAAGAGATTACTTACCACAGGTATTTGTTACACTGTTGTAAACATATGGAGAATTACATACACACTCACACCTGTTATTTCTCTGAGAATTGCTTGGACAAGTGTTGGTACATTCTTATTGAAAGAAAGAATTGGTTATAATAAAAAAAAATATTTTTTTCAAGCACACATCATTCCAGTTATTTCTTATGATTGATAGTTCAATACAATTGTAGTAAAACTGAGGAAGAGTAATTTTATTCCAATTTTAAAGAATTCAAATAAAATAAAGAGTCTTACTACAAGTAAAGGAGCTACTACTTTATTATAAGTGGACTAACTGCACCAGTGAACAAAGAGACAATGTAATTAGACTCATGATTGGCTAAATAACAACTAAAGTAAAGAGAAAATAAAATCTTACCACAAGAATTTGAGCCACTGTTATAAGTATATGGAAAAGCACATGTGCAACTATTGCCAGATCTTGTTGAACCAGAAGGACACTGTAAAGGATTGTCTAAAAAAAACATTAATTTTTGTGAATCTTTTTTAAAGTATTATGTTTTGCTAGTAAATGTAAAGATTAGTTTAATTACATGTACTTGTAATGAAAATATCAATGTGAAATTAAATAGACATTGTTAATGTCATGGGATGGAATTGACACTAGGAAAACAGCTTTTTTGTTTATTAAGCATGCTCTTCCATCATAATTTACCAATGACATATGTTGTTGACACATACAGGTATTAGGTAGGCTATACATTTTTTTAATAATTCATATATTTTAGAGAAATTATTTACCACATGTATTTGTAGCACTGTTGTAAACCAATCCAAAATTACATATACAGACACAGTTGCTATTTCTCTGAGCATTGAATGGGCAAGTGTTGGTACATTCTTAAAAAAAGGCATAGCAAAACTGACTGAATATTTGTTTGTATAGCAATTTTATCTGATTAATTAGCATAATTAGTCAAAGTCCAAACTAAACAAATACTTAATTCATCTTAGTAATAAATCTGAATTTTAAAAAAAATCCTAACCACACGTATTTGATACACTGTTATAGTTATATGGTGTGAAGCATCTACATGTGGTGCCAAATCTTTCCGCGTTTGTTGGGCATCTTATCTCTATGAGAAAAGAAAATTTTGAAAATTACAGTGGTGCAACAATGCTAAATTGATAACTGATGTTGAATAATTTATTGTAACAGTTTTTGAAAATAATCTTGTGATCTTTTCTAGTTTTAAAAGAAAATAGATAAAGTGATTTTATGTTAACCATTAAGACTATTTTAGTGAATAAAATTGCTCTTACTAAGAGATTACTTACCACAGGTATTTGTTACACTGTTGTAAACATATGGAGAATTACATACACACTCACACCTGTTATTTCTCTGAGAATTGCTTGGACAAGTGTTGGTACATTCTTATTGAAAGAAAGAATTGGTTATAATAAAAAAAAATATTTTTTTCAAGCACACATCATTCCAGTTATTTCTTATGATTGATAGTTCAATACAATTGTAGTAAAACTGAGGAAGAGTAATTTTATTCCAATTTTAAAGAATTCAAATAAAATAAAGTGTCTTATTACAAATAAAGGAGCTACTACTTTATTATAAGTGGACTAATTGCACCAGTGAACAAAGAGACAATGTAATTAGACTCATGATTGGATAAATAAACTACTGTAGAGAGAAATTAAAATCTTACCACAAGAATTGGAGCCACTGTTATAAGTATATGGAAAAGCACATGTGCAACTATTGCCAGATCTTGTTGAACCAGAAGGACACTGTAAAGGATTGTCTAAAAAAAACATTAATTTTTGTGAATCTTTTTTTAAGTATTATGTTTAGCTAGTAAATGTAAAGATTAGTTTAATTACATGTACTTATGATGAAAATGACAACTTGAAACAAAGTAGACATTTTTAATGCCATAAGATGGAGCTGATACTAAGTAATTTAATAAAAATGACTTTTTTTTGTTTATTCCAGATTTTATTGCCTTAGATAGACACTGAATATCTAAATAAATAAATTATTCTAATTTATCTCCTTTACTCAATAACAATTTTTTTTTGTTTTCTCTTAAAATTATTCAGGAAATATTTAAGAAAATATTGCTCAATGTTTTAAACTAATTTTTTTAAACAATGAAAGAATAAATGAGCTAAAACTGACCACATGTGTTAGTTATGCTGTTGTAGATATACGGACTATTACAATTACAACCACATGTGCCATTTCTCTCAGCATTGACTGGACATATATTTGCACATTCTGAAATATTTAAAAAAATTTTTGTCAACTCACACATAAGTTTTACACTATTTGTAAAGGAACTGCGAAAAGTTTCAGTTTTCTTTTTTTTTACAATTACACTTAATTAATCATTTATAAACAAAGCACATAAAAAGGTCCTCCTATTCCTCACATTGTTGTAAGAAGACTACGCTTTGGCCTGTCTATTTTTATTGCTGCTGTGCAGTTTTTTTTGAGGATCGCCGCTACTACATGCATTATGATCTTACAAAGGATAATTATAGTGGAAAACATGACATAACCATATCATCTTTCCCTTTTTCGCTGTGGCCAAAAGTGGTTGCTCAGATCCCAATAGGTCATTAATACAATATTTTAATGTATAAGATGACTATCTTTGACTTATAACCAAGAAATCTTCTGTACGAAAATAAATGTTTAATCTTGACATATCTACCACCTCTTTGTAATAAAATTTGACTTTTTCTCTCAATACAAATTTTAAAATGAGTTTTCTAAAATAAAAATACCTTTATCTATCACAGATTTTTAAAAAAAATGCTCTTGATAATTATCTTAATTTTTTTTTTAAAACAAAGAAACGCATCTGTAATCTTTTCATAAAAAAAAATAGCTTCAAAAAACAAAAAAAGCAACTAGACTAAGTTCAAACAAACAGCCTGTAACGGCAGCAGTCATGTGGTGCAAGCTTGCAAGGTTCCTTCTTGTGTAGCTCAATGATACTCTGTAAAACCAGAATGCATGACACCATACAGGAAAAAAACTGGCTACGAAACATCAAGAAATGTGCAGACCTAAGCTATTTGAATCTACTTGGTAGAGAGGATGTTTATATTACCACATCTTCTGGTCACACTGTTAAATACATAAGGAGGTTCACATGTGCACACACAGTCACTGTTCACCTGAGCACTGCCTGGACAAGTGTTTGGACATTCTGAGAGGAAAATACACAAAATAGAAAGCACATTTATTATACAAACAGCTTTATGTCTATTTTTTTTATTAAGAATGTAATGAATTTAAGATTAAAATAATCCTTTTTTTAATATGGTATAGTATGTTTAGCAAATATTGTCTTATAATTAAAATTTGTATTAAAATTTACTAACCACATTTACTACAAAAGGTATCTGGTTTTTGAGGAGACCTGCAGTTCAGTTGACATGAAAATGCCTTGTCTAACCAAAATAAATAAGACGTAAATATTTAATTTTGAAAAAAAAATGCAACAGATAATTAAGCAACTAAATCTATGGTTATTTTAATGAAAAATATAGATGGGGCAATGTTTCAAAGCCTAGCATCATACTGACACTAGGACACACACCTGACTACAGCCTAGAATCATACTGACGCTAGGACACACACCTGACTACAGCCTAGAATCATACTGACAATAAGATACAAACCTGACAACAGTATCATAAAATGAGTTTTATCAATAACAACTTTGTGTTTTATTAATTCTCAGAATTCTAAATTTAGCACTGATATAGTCTTACCACAAGTTTTCGAAGAACTGTTGTATGTATAAGGCAAGTCACAAACACAGCTGTTGCCAGATATTCTAGAATTGATTGGGCACTGTGGTTCTAAAAAGTACATAAATAAACGCAAATCAAAAATAGCTACTGTAATTTTCACAAATGAAAAACTATACTACTAAAACTATGAAAATAATTTACATATAGGCTATATAATTATATCTGTATGGGGATGGGACTTGGAGTCTGCTGGTTTCCCGCAGGGATGGAACCACCATTCACTGGGAGTCCATGGGGTTGGTTTTGAGCTTGTGGTAATCCAGCGGGGATGGTTTTGTACTAAGTGGGAACCCCGAGGGGAGTAAAACACCAATCCTTAATCCTTTGACACTTTAATAGATTAGTGACACTTTTGCACCAGTGATTAGATAAGTGACCATGAGCTGTAATGCCAGGTGTTGGTAAGACGAACTACATTGAAGATTCATACACACACATGGAACTACTATTGTCTTGGCTAGACATGGACACATTAGAGCTCGAAAATGATCCGTTGGACTGTTTGATCAGACCCGCGCTTTGCCCTATTCTGGTTGTCTCAGATAATACGAGCATTATGTAGACTGCATTTAAAGAGATATCATGGATCAACTGTGAATGTCATAATATAAATATGGTTATGACACATGACTTGAATGGAAAAGATTCCCATGGTTTATTTCCAAGTAAAATTTCTCAACTGGTGTAAAAAAAAAACAACAGCTCTCATAAAACTTGCTAAGTAAACAAAAGATAATGACCAATTACTAACTACTCTCAAGCACATTGGATCAGTGTTTTGACAATACTGAAGTGAGTAACATCCAAATTAGTAGATATTTGTGCCTTAAGTAATGAAACGAAGGTCAGCAGAAAAATTCTGCCTTGTTTGGCTGGCATTGAGGAAGGACTGGTGAAGAGTGTAATAGAATAATTTTGAAACATCAACAAAATGCTTAGCCTCAGACAAAAATCCAACAATTCACTGCCAATCAAATTAAAACTTCAACAGCACTGAAGCCTTAAAACTTTGTCTTTATTTGTTTAAATATAAATTTAGTTTTTTTAGTTGAAAAATGCTGTTTCAAGTTTTTAATTATTAACTTGCTGAGTCATTTGTTCTTAAATGAATTGTCTGGCTCATTTGTCTCAATATAAATTGACTGATTATTTTGTTTATAATTTCAAATTATAGTCAGTCCTTGCAGCTAGTTTAAACATGTTTTCATGAGGTTATGTTTTTTCAGCTGGTACAGGTCTACATGGGTGAGTACAGAATAGACTTTCACAGGAGTGGGTGGTTCAAACTATGCAGGGATGGGTGGGGTTGGATGAAAATTATAGCCTCCCGCAGCTGTCTGATCTGTATGCAAGTGAACATAAAAATTTAGTTACCACAAGAATTTGATGCACTGTTAAAATTATAAGGAGAATTACACACACAGGTATTTCCACTTCTTCTGGAATTAGGTGGACACTGGGAAGAAGTTTCTGAAAAATAAAATTATCCAATTAAAACATTATTTACAAAACAGATATTATTTAATTTTTTGAAATGGGTTTTAAAGATAATATAGAGTAAAATATAAATAATCTTAAACATATAAAAAGAATGAAAAATATTAAAATTGGTTGTTTTGTTTTTTTTTTATGAAAATTCATCAATTATCAATTGAAAAATGTAAAAATTCTTACCACAAATATTTGTGTCTGAATTATAAGTATAAGGAGAGTAACAATCACATCCACAATTGCCAATTCTATATGAATTTGGTGGACACACTCTTGGACATTCTGACAAAAATAATGTTCCATTCATAATGGATTAATTTTCAATAATATAGAAGTATACTGTAATTGAATATTTATTTATGCATTTTAAATTAATAAATTGATTGCAATAAGAAATGTGAACAATTAGTATGTTAGCTTTTTCTGGCTTTTTATCATTATTGTTACATGCAGAATAAAAAAGCTCATGGCAACCTAGTGCGCACATATATACACACAATTTTCCAGTCTAGAAATGAACAATGATGTTGCAGGGTGAAAAAGATGAAATAAAAAATGTTAAAATCTTACCGCAATCATTAGTTCTACTGTTATAAACATAAGGTGAATAGCAGACACATGTATTGCCAGATCTAGCTGAGTTTGATGGGCATTGAAAATCTATAATAAAGTTACACAGTCTGTAAATGCTTACTGGTAAGAACTCTTAATTTAGAAATCAAATAAATTAATTAGGGAAAGTAAAATACCTTTTGATTTATTTTAATTGTAACATCAATCAAGGAAAATTTTTTTTTTATAAATCTACTTAACAGAAATAAAATTAATAACACTGGACTTGTTTTGTTCTTAAATTATATTTTTTTATAAAGTCAGTACAATGTTTAATGACAAAATGGTATATCACTACTAATAGAAGACTTGAACAGTTGCATGTTTCCATAAACTTTAACATATATTAATTCTGCCAAATATAAACTATGGAATAATTAAAAATTAACTGTCCTATATCAATGTTGGCCTACTGAGGAGTTTATTATGGCCCACATTAAGTTTTTTTGTATCATTAAAGCTCTTTATAAAATGATGTGATGCTGCTGGGATTTTATTATATGACAAAACTGAAATGAGGCTCCCATTGATCTCATATATGTCCTTCCCCCCCCCCCCCAGTCCTATTGTGCTACTTAAACATGTTTTAAGATCTCACCACAAGTGCATGTATTGTAGTTGTAAACTGATGGAGACTGGCACTGGGATATGCAACCACCTGAATATGAAATATAGAAACATTTGTTTAAAGGCCCTTAAAAGCTATACAACTATATTAGATCAATATTTTTACATCGATAAATAATTGCAAATAAACATACAAACTTTTATCTAGGATACAAACTTAACTTAGTTTAATGCTTTATTTTATTATGGGGTAAAGAGAACTTTCAACAACAATATAATATCAAATCATGAACTTTAATTACTTTATTTTTTAATTAACCATTTTATACGTATTGATTTAAATATATCCCAACTTTCTGTTCTCATATTTCTGTCAACATTTTTTCCTTGATTTGAAATCATTAAAAAAGAAATGATAAAGATGTGCATTGCCACAAAAAATATAACAAGCACATTTATGATAAAATGTTATCTATGACAATTATAATCAAACTCAATTTAGTACACATGACTGATGTCAGGTTAGAAAGTGAATAATGACTTTGACTTACATTTGGAATGTGGTGACTGCAAAGTGCTGGAACACAGACACTGACAGCTGCTACTCATAAACTGCCAGAATCAAAATTAATATACTAGAATGTTAAAATGTAGATTAAAAAAAAAATTAATTCATGTAGGTGTGAACTTAAAGGTTTTGATAATTTGCAAATCAACAAACACACCTGCCCAGAGGGACAAGAACCAGAGCAAGAATTCATGCAAGTGCAGTTATCTAATAGTTGACCAGATGGACAATTAGTGGGTGGACAATAGCAATTGCAATTGGCATCTTGAAGTTTGCCATTTGGACATTGGTCAAGACATACACACTGGCAGTTGGCATCATGGGTCTTTTTGTATGGACAAGCTTCAGGGCAAGCTGGTTGAAAAAAAAAACGGAAATTAAAGCAAAAGACTTGTTAATACATTAGTCATTTTTCTAAATCTTAAATTTTTAGCAATAATTTCATTTTGTATCTTCTTCTGACAGTATAATATACAATACAGCTTAATTCCTTCAATCTCTGGTGAACACTAATATGTTTATAGCTGTTTCTTAGCTACAGTATTGTTATTAAATTTCCCCTATGCCTAAGCATTCTATTCTTTTCATTTTATCAATACTTTTTTAAACATTATTTAAAAACAATGTATGTAACAATTATGGTAGGCTACTATTAACTTTTTGATCATAGGTATATTAGATTCAATTATTCATATTTTGTATTTGGCTAAAATTTAAGTTAATCAATTAGATCAATCATACATACCACAAGAGCATGTTTTCTGATCAAATATATACGGTGAAACACATGTTTTGCTGGACACACCACAACTATCTGTAAGAAAATCAATTAAGTCATACATCAATTGATCCAATTATAAAGGAACTATTACAAACGAAAATGTGTAAAGTGTTTATACACATTTGTAAAAAGAACAAATATTTGGTATTTGGATTTCAATATAATAGTAGTTATGAAATGTGCATCACCAACACGCATATTTAAAGATCAAAACAACAACAACTAAAAAGATGCATTCCTTATGTAGAACGTGATGTGACTTGATGTGCCAACTCACTGTGTCTCACAGCGGTGAGACTTAGTTCATGTGATAGGGCTCTCTCTTAATATAACCCACCGGCAAGGTTGCCAGATAGAACATGATATTTTGGGTAACAAAAAACAACAATAAAAGTTCAAAATTCTGTCTAGTCTAAGCTTAATGGGGAAAAAAAAAGATTTGAATGAAGCGTTTGAAAGTCCTCTTTTCTATTCAAAATATTTTGGATCTCTTTATAAGAGAGTTGATCTTGCGGAACAATTAAAATAATACAGAAGACTTCAATTTTGCTGACAAGATAGCTGTCACATTTTTTGTTGCCATTGTCCTTAAACTCTCAGTTCCATCTAATCCAGGGGTCGGCAACCTTTTGAGACGCTAGAGCCAAAAGTTATAATTGACAATTTTCTCAGTTTTTAAAGAGCCACTAAAATTGTTGTTCAGTATTATGGTATTTGATTAGGATTAGGTATATAAAATAATATAATTATTTTTATTTGCGCATGGAACTGGAAGGCCACAATTTGACATCGAAAGAGCCGCACCCTGACATCGAAAGAGCCGCACCCTGACATCGAAATAGCCGCATGCGGCTCACGAGCCGTAGGTTGCCGACCCCTGACCTAATCCACTTTGTGGGCTGAGAAGAGGCGTACTGAGTTCGTTTGCAAAAGCGCCACTGATTATTGGGTATTAGGTCACTCCGACCTGACTGCAACATGAAAGATACCGAAGGACAGTAAAAAATGAGGCATTTCCAAATAATTAATAAAGTTAATCATATATACCAAAAATGTAAAAAGTAACGCAATAAATAAAGTAAATTAAATTGTGTAATAATGATAAACTTGTTTGTTCGAGTCACAACGAAATTAAAAATAAAGCGAATTTAGAAGGGAAAAAAGGTTAACTTGCAATTTATCAAAGAGTTGAAAAAAATGATTCACTTACCAGCTTTACAGACGGAGTGGTCAAAATCAACTGAGTACAAGTCAGTGAATGAGTTGACACTGTAGACATCTCCTGTCAGACCACCGGACATCGTGTTCAGGTCTTCATCACTCAGTGCTGTCCCCACGCGGATAATAATGACCGGATAACCTCTGACACGTGCTGTCTGGATGGCCTGGTTAGAGAGTACAAAAAAAAACAAGTTTGCCTTTTAACTGTACAGTGCATAGATAATGGTACAGTGCTGGTGATGTGATGATGTAATGATGGGACGTTTAGGAATGGAGCTTGTAGCCTGCAATGCCACTGACACAAAGTAAACAAAGAGAAAAGTTTCAATCATAAATTTATGAGTTGCTCAAAAAAATCTTTAGATCATAAAAGACAAACCCACATCCGTTTTGTTTCCGTCGATCTAAAAATAAAATATTCTACTTTCCCTTTAGATTTTTGGTAACAACGGAAGACCGCTGAGTTGTATAGTTAATAATGTGGCGGAGACTTGAAACTTGAACTCTAACGAATGTATTTAAATCAATCATTTCTTGACGCTCTGAGATTATTGATATAAAAATAAACTTCATAAGATAAAATTTCTTTGTAGTGTAAAATGAATTACGTGGTTGTCCTATTTGAAGAACATTATCTGTTTATACTTGTAGTTTCGATTAATTGCTGAAGAGCTACAGGTGCTCCCACGTAAGGGGCTTCCTGACCATTCAGGAAAATAAACTCCCTTAACTAGTGAAACATTAGATGAGCCAAATAATGTCCATTTAGAAAATGTTTCTAAAAAAAAGACTGATTCATGCTATTAGCTGTGTACGATTGGCTAAAAAGGACTGATTCATGCTATTAGATGTGTACGATTGGCTAAAAAAGACTGATTCATGCTATTAGATGTGTACGATTGGCTAAAAAAGACTGATTCATGCTATTAGCTGTGTACGATTGGTTAAAAAAGACTGATTCATGCTACTGGCTGTGTACGATTGGCTAAAAAAGACTGATTCATGCTATTAGATGTGTACTATTGGCTAGTCAGGGCCGCCGTTAGGTGTGGCAGCCGGGACATATGTTGGGGGCCCTTACACCGAATGAGGCATTAAACTGATATAGAATGACTTAACTATTGGCGGATGTGTTTATGACCAGAGCCCCATAGACAGTAGAGATTGTCAAATTAGCTGGAGACAGCATTGGACCAGTTAGTTATGTTAGGCCTTTATATTGTATAATGTTTACCTGTCTTGTTGCAGGGAGATCAATGGGTGGTCCATCAATGATCAGTACCAGAGTGCTGGGCCTTCCACGTATATCATCGTCCAACATGTTCATGGACTGTTTGATGGCAATGTCTGATCCGGTGCCGCCACTTTTGGGAAACTTCAAGACGAGTCGAGTTTTTTCTGCCAATTTATATTTATCCTCTTCCAGCTGAGGAATTATAAAAAAAAAAATAAAATTAACTTTCTACTTAATCTGTACAAGCTCCCAATTTTTCTTTGCTCTGAAAAATTTAACAGTTTAAGAAAAATACAGACTTTCAAACTCTTAGCAAGATCTATTTTAGTTCTCTATAATACTCTTTATAAATATATACCCCCCTGTTCGTTGATTAAAACGTATTTTGTGTCAAGAGACTCCACTTTCCTTTGTACATCTTAGTTTTTTTTAGCAAGATAAAAACGTATGCACTTTTAGCTAATACAAATTGTTGCCCTCTTTATACACGATTTGATATCAACTGTTTAAAACTCTACAACATGTTACAGTTGAAATGACCTCTATTCCTATATAATAGGAAACAATCCATGTGATTGTGGTAAACACAGTAAGAACATATAAACATGTAGTATTATACTTATTTATATAGACACATTAAACGTTGCTATTTGAATATATAAAATCCTCGTTCCTAGTCAGATAAATTCCTATCTGACTAATCCCCTGACAATTATCTGGCCATTTACGGCAACATTATTATAAATAGATGATTCCAATGTTGGTGTGCGACTTACCCTGATTCTTGTATCACTTGGCTGAACATTTGGGTCAGTACCATAAATATTGACCCCGATGGCGTTGGCCACCAGACGGAATCTGAGGGCGGAGTAAGTCAAGTACTGTCTCACAATGTCCTGTCGCCTCAACACACTGTCTGATCCGTCAACGACAAACAAAATGTCACGACAGCCTGAGAAATTCAACACAACAATTTGTAACACGTTAGGCCAAGTCATTTTGTTTGTTTCAATTGACGACTATATAGAAAGTCAATCGTGTGAATGCATGTTATTTTTAAATACCTAGGAGTTTGGGTCAAGAGAAATAATCGAAACAGCAGTCATATTTGTAAACGGTCATGTTCGTGACGTGTTTTGTACACATTATAGGTTGTCCCTGCATGACGCGTTTTGTACACATTACATGTAGCCTTGGACACAAAATGTCTTTTTTTTAAGTAGGTCTTTTATTTATTTTTTTAAATGTTAAAAAAATGTTTTCAGTGTTTAGACTCAAACAAATATAATAAAAACTAGATATTAAGCCCGGCGTTGCCCGGGAAATCTAGGTAACAACACCTTACCTGAGCCTCTAGGAACAGGGGGCAGTACACGACCTGAAATGAGAAATTTTGTAAACATGGCCAATTTTAATATATATATATATATATATATATATATATATATATATATATATATATATGAATGAAATTACACAGTTGAGATTACAACCTAATTGATAATTTTGGTCTGCATCAGCAATAAGTAATGGGTTGTTAAAATATCTTCATAATTAATCAATGTAGTTTTAGTAAAAAAGGATAAGACCTGTTTTTGTTTTGGCTAAAATTTTGATATTATCTAAGCAAGTGAATCAATTACATCGATCATACATCAATCATACATCAATCATACATCAATCATACATTCCACAAGAGCAAATTCTCACCAGAAACGGATTAAGGTGGGGCTAGAGTACCGGCGTAGAAGGAGGTACATGGAAAATTTGGGTTTTGATGGCCATTTAAAACTCAGAGACCAATGCGCGTGCCCGATGCGACCTCCGTTGAATCCGCCACTTATCCACACACATGAGTAGACAGAGGTGCCTCTTATCCACACTCGTGAGTAGATAGAGGTGCCTCTTATCCACACTCGTGAGTAGACAGAGGTGCCTGTTATCCACACTCGTGAGTAGACAGAGGTGCCTCTTATCCACACTCGTGAGTAGACAGAGGTGCCTCTTATCCACACTCGTGAGTAGACAGAGGTGCCTCTTATCCACACTCATGAGTAGACAGAGGTGCCTCTTATCCACACTCATGAGTAGACAGAGGTGCCTGTTATCCACACTCATGAGTAGACAGTGGTGCCTGTTATCCACACTCATGAGTAGACAGAGGTGCCTGTTATCCACACTCATGAGTAGTTAGCGGTGCCTGTTATCCACACTCATGAGTAGACAGAGGTGCCTGTTATCCACACTCATGAGTAGATAGCGGTGCCTGTTATCCACACTCGTGAGTAGACAGTGGTGCCTGTTATCCACACTCATGAGTAGACAGTGGTGCCTGTTATCCACACTCATGAGTAGACAGAGGTGCCTGTTATCCGCACTCATGAGTAGATAGCGGTGCCTGTTATCCACACTCGTGAGTAGACAGAGGTGCCTGTTATCCACACTCGTGAGTAGACAGAGGTGCCTGTTATCCACACTCATGAGTAGATAGCGGTGCCTGTTATCCACACTCGTGAGTAGACAGAGGTGCCTCTTATCCACACTCGTGAGTAGACAGAGGTGCCTCTTATCCACACTCGTGAGTAGACAGAGGTGCCTCTTATCCACACTCATGAGTAGACAGAGGTATTTCAATTCGTCTATTTATAAACCTCATTCAAATGTATTGTAGTAGCGGACCAATTTGTCATCACCACTGAAATAATAAGCCAGCTAATGGTGATTTGGGTTGTGGCTGTTATATGTTTAAAGTTATCCATGTACCCACCTGGACAGGCTACAAGTGATGGCCAGTTGATTGCAGTTCTGTATTCTTGAACCACGTGGGAAATGTCTTGTAAAAGCTGCAATAGGGCTTCCTCCAGAGATAAGGAAATGATTAAAATTTCACGATCTTTAGCGATTTTAGCTTCCTGCGAAATAAAGTAAATATCATTGTCAAAAGAATTGTCGGCAGGCAACATGACCCAATTACCAGCGCCAGACATATTTGGACATAGTTTCACAGACGATAGTGACCCACATAAAAGGTAAACATGCAACATATTTTCACGGCATCAAATATTGTGCCCGTTGAGACATAATGAATACAGTTTTACTTTTTTTCAATATATAATGCTTTCATGAGAATGTAACTTCAGAACATTACCGAAATAGTAGCTCTCTGGTTGTCAGGGTTACCATCAGACAACAAAACAATGATGTTTCCACTTCTCTCTCCGTTATAGGCTCTGGACTCGATGTTTGAATATTCCAAAAGGATTTGTCTGGAATAGCAGGACAAAACATTGCAGCACAATCATGTATCTAGATATTCGCATATGTATGTGATGACAGGTTTGTAAAGAATATTTAATTAATGTAGGCTACATTCAATGAACGGTAGAAAAATTAGCCTACAATATTACTAAATACAGTAAATAGTCAAACGCAATGAACGATGAGAACATTTCCATTTTCATCATATATGAACAGTGACTATTATTACTATTACTAAAAAGACTAACAAAACACTTGATAAGTTGAAGTGTAGCCGTCTATAACAATTGATGCCTTTTTCTGTTTTTAATATTTCTTCTTCTTCTCTCTCTCTCTCTTCTTACCTCCCTTACTCCCTCACTCCCTATCTATCTATCTATCTATCTATCTATCTATCTATCTATCTATCTATCTATCTATCTATCTATCTATCTATCTATCTATCTATCTATCTATCTATCTATCTATCTATCTATCTATCTATCTATCTATCTATCTATCTATCTATCTATCTATCTATCTATCTATCTATCTATCTATCTATCTATCTATATATATATCCGGCTCTGCCCTACACACTCTCTCTTTCTCCTACTCTTTCACTTCTTCTTGACATCTCATTGTACCACTCACTTGGCCATCCCATCTTTAACCGTTACTTCCACCCTGATGACATCATTAGCCACCCCTCCCTACCTGGCTCTCCTCAAAGCTGTAGGAATTGCTGTTTTTCTCCTGGGCTGCTTCAGGGCGTTCACCTGGTTGACAAGTTCTTCAATATCGCTGCTGGTCCGGGCCTTGAGGGCGATTTCTTCAGTGACATCGCTGGTGAAAAAAAATATATATTAATGTGTTCAGGACGGTGCGCAAATGTGAGTGCATCAATAAATGTTGAAATCTGTTAAACCATATTTCAAGTCTAAAGCGCCGTTTAAGATGCCCAAATGTAAACAGTGTGTTCATGCCCAAATGTAAACAGTGTGTTCATGCCCAAATGTAAACAGTGTGTTCATGTCCAAATGTAAACAGTGTGTTCATGTCCAAATGTAAACAGTGTGTTCATGCCCAAATGATAACATTGTTTTCATGTCCAAATATAAACAGTGTGTTTATGTCCAAATGTAAACTGTGTGTTCATCTTTTGTTGTTTTATCATGTCCTTAACTAAATGCACAACAAGTCGGCTGAAAATGTTGGTTGTTACCTGAATAATATAACCCCCACATGGGCATCAGCATAACTCCTTGTCACGGCCCTGATCTCTCTGACCAGTGCGGTCTTGGCGTAGGTGAACCCGATGGGCGAGACACTGTCCGACCCGTCCAGTACAAACATAACGTTGGGTGGACATTTGGTGACTACAGAGGATAAATGTAATAGGTGCACAGTGTCTGTCAATCTTTATGTCGATCTATATCTATCTATCTATCTATCTATCTATCTATCTATCTATCTATCTATCTATCTATCTATCTATCTATCTATCTATCTATCTATCTATCTATCTATCTAACTATCAATGTATATCTTTTTATCTGATTATCAATGAATTCATCTGAATGTTTATTCATCCAATCACTCACCCTCTCACCGCCCATTTTCCCGCCATTCCATTCACCAGTCTATTGTCTGCCTATGTGATAGCCTGTCTATGTGTCTGCCTATGTGATAACCTGTCTATTTGTTTGCCTGCGTGATAGCCCATCTTAATGTTTTTCTTTTCCCTTACTAATCACACAGTAAAAACGAGTTCAAGGACGTATATCTGTATGAACTTTGACTCGCAATGATTCATCCAATCAAATAAACTGTCACAAATGTTGAATCCATAGTCTGTTGTCTACATCAAATTAAATAAACTGTCACAAATGTTGCATCCATAGTCTGTTGTCTACATCAAATTAAATAAACTGTCACAAATGTTGCATCCATAGTATGTTGTCTACATCAAATTAAATAAACTGTCACAAATGTTGCATCCATAGTCTGTTGTCTACATCAAATTAAATAAACTGTCACAATTGTTGAATCCATAGTCTGTTGTCTATGCAAATTAAAAGTTCCCCTCTCGCTTACACTTTCTTAAACTTATACAGGAACATTCTCAGTCTTTTCTTGTTATACAGATACAATGTCAGTCTATTCGTGTCATACATATACAATCTCAGTCTATTATTGTTATACAGATACAGTCAGTCTATTCAGATACAAGCTCAGTCTATTCTTATGCTGAAATCATTTATATTGTATTTTACATGTATTAGGATTTAGTTTTTATCTCTGATTGAAATATTTTTTAGTACAACAGTATTTAGTAAGAACTACCTAGATTATCGTTATATTTTAGTACAACAGTATTTAATAAGAACTACCTAGATTATCGTTATGTTTTAGTACAACAGTATTTAATAAGAACTACCTAGATTATCGTTATATTTTAGTACAACAGTATTTAATATGAACTACCTAGATTATCGTTATATTTAAGTACAACAGTATTCAATAAGAACTACCTAGATTATCGTTATATTTTAGTACAACAGTATTTAATAAGATCTACCTAGATTATCGTTATATTTAAGTACAACAGTATTCAATAAGAACTACCTAGATTATCGTTATATTTTAGTACAACAGTATTTAATAAGAACTACCTAGATTATCGTTATATTTTAGTACAACAGTATTTAATAAGAACTACCTAGATTATCGTTATATTTTAGTACAACAGTATTTAATAAGAAATACCTAGATTATCGTTATATTTCATCTCCGTTCGTTGGTTCCCGGAGCCATTGCTGCCAACTAAACCTTTCAACCAGTTGAACAGGTTAAATGCCGTCTGGAGATCCTGTGGGTCGTGTGACTGTACCCCGGCCTGGCAGTTCAAGACCAGGGCAGACAGAACCAGAAAGTGGCCAATTAATCTCATTTATGAAGGTGTATGTTCACTCTGAAAATATATCAAAAGATATACTGTTAATTTATATGTCAGTGAGTGACAACGTATTTAATTGAAACAAAACATATTTATCGATTACATTAAATTTGTTTCCCATGTAACTGTATCGAGTACATTACATTTGTTTCCCATCTAACTGTATCGATTACATTAAATTTGTTTCCCATGTAACTGTATCGAGTACATTACATTTGTTTCCCATGTAACTGTATCGAGTACATTACATTTGGTTCCCATGTAACTGTATCGAGTACATTAAATTTGTTTCCCATGTAACTGTATCGAGTACATTACATTTGTTTCCCATGTAACTGTATCGAGTACATTACATTTGGTTCCCATGTAACTGTATCGAGTACATTAAATTTGTTTCCCATGTAACTGTATCGAGTGCATTACATGTATTTACCATGCAACTGTATCGATTACATTCAATTTGTTTCCCACCTAACTGTATCGATTACATTAACAATATTTTATTTCCTCCAAGTCCCTGAAAGGGTTAGATCATACAGGTCGGGCTGCAACATAAAGTTCCGGCTCGCTACCGAGTGCCACAGAGCGAGGATGGGTGGTCGTGCGGTAAAGTGTTCGACTGTCGACATGAGCGTCCCTAGCTCGATCTCCGATGAGGACAATTGGATTTTTCACAGTCATGTTTTAACTACATGTTATACAATCCGTAGGGCTGATGACTGGGATGAAAGAAAGGTACCATTAAAAACAGTCTGCTTAGTGGATATAGGATCCAGGGTTGCTAACGATAATCTTAAATTGTATCGTCAATACCGATACCGATACTTCATGAAAATAGTATCGCCAATACCAATACAAATACTTAAGTAAAAATGTATCGCCAAAATCGATACCGATACAATACCGATACTTTTCAGAACAACATGTTTTTATTTAAAATATAATGAGCGCAAGTTTCTCAGGTTTTTAAAAAAAAATTAAAAAATACAACGTCAAAGCACAATTTTAATGCTAATCACTTTACCATTTGGCAGCATGTAAGAAGACCATCATTTCAAAATGATCATTGCTTAGCCTAGAACAGGGGTCGGCAACCTGCGGCTCGCGAGCCGCATGCGGCTCTTTTGATGTGAAGTTGCAACTCTTTCGATGTCAAACTGCGGCCTTATAAAATACCATAATCTTGAAACAAAAAATTTCAGTAGCTCTTTAAAAACTTGAGAAAAATGCAATTTTTTTACTTTTGGCTCTTTTTTTAATTTGTTTATGTTCGTGTATTTATATTCAATTAGTTGTTTTTAACCACCCAAAATTGTATTGTTTGCTGAACTCAACATATTAATTAATAATATAATATGTGTTAATTATATGATATTGTTTTATTACACGGTATTCAATTTTCATTACACATAGTTTTAGAATTTAATACAATTCAATTAATTATTTTTAATGAAATGTAGTAAATGCTAAAAACAAATGAATCAATAAATAAAAACAACTGTAGGCTATAAATATAAAATAGCACAAATGAATTAACAACTCAATTAACATACATACACACAAGCATACAGTACGGTATATAATTTATTGCTATATAACCTATAAACACTTACATTATATACAGTATATACTTATATATATATATATATATATATATATATTATATATATATATATGTGTGTGTGTGTGTGTCTGTGTATATATAACTGACAGATCGATAAAAAAATAAAGTTTGTTTTCTTTTCTGTTGTTCATTAAAACATTGAAAAAAAAGTTGACAGAAAGAAAGTAAATGAATGAAAGAATATAAAAATAACATTTATAGACGTTGGTGCGCAAAGCAAAAATTTCAAAAGAAGATTAAAACTACAGTTTTTCTTCCACTCGCCGACCGTGGTTGTATTGGTGGGGAGGTGTTAATATTGGTAGGGTTGATGGCTATTTGTAGAGATTGAATTTATGTAGACGACAATGTATTAAAATCGCTATTGTTTTTCTGCAAATAGTGGCAATAGAAAAGTATCGGTATCGATTATCGAAAATTTTAGGTTTAAAATGTATCGGCGATACACAGATCAATACTAGATACAAAAAGGATCGGCAATACAGCAACCAATACTAAAAAAAAAGTATCGCCGATGCTGTATCGGCCGATACCGATACTTCGATACTAACAACCCAGATAGGATCTAAGAAATTTCATCTCCTCCTTATAGGGACTTCACACACCAAGCAACTCGGTTTTAGCAGACAAGGGGAAACTATACTTAACTCTTTGGTTACTGAATTTCAAAAGCCTAATTGCTTTATGGTAACTTCCCCTTTTCTTTAATTACAAGTAAATCTTTGAGTTAATGCTTTACCCCCCTCCCCCCCCCCCCCGCTTAGGTCACACAGTTCATAATGACGATGAGCGCAATGTTACACGTTATTTCACTGTTGACAGTGTTGACAACACATACATGCCAGTGTGCAGGTGAGAAGTATATATGTACGTCAGTGAATGGTTGGCCTAGAAGTACTGACATGCAGATAGTAAACAACACAGTTAGCTGTACGGGTAAACTTATAAATACCTACCAGTTCACCGGAGTGAGAGGGAGGGAGAGAGGGGGGGGGGTGTATAGAGTTTTAAATAATGTCAAATTCTACCCCAACCAGGGCCGCCTCGTGGGGGGGAGGGTGCAACCTGTCTTGAACCTTTTGAGCCTTTTAGGGTTCCAATCGCTTTCAATTCAATTATTATTATTCAGGGTCTTTAGATTTTCTACCGGCGTGCTGGCCTCTAACAATTCAAACACTTTTATTTTTTAGCTCAAGAAATTTTAACAAAATTAAAATATGTGTATCTATTGTTGAATATATTCTTGTTCAAAAGACAGCATCAGGAATATTATTGTTATTCAAAATTTGTAAGAACATTACTAGAAACATAGTCAATAAATAACATACATTTATTTCTATTATTATTACTTTTTTCTTTTTTAAAAAAAAGCAACCAGTTTTCTAGTTCATTATTAGAAGTTGAGCTCATATTTCTCGTTGTCTTAATTATCAACTTTTATTGATAGAGTTTGGAACAAAAAATATGATGCGTAAAGAAAAACTAAAACCATTAAGTGAAAGTTTAAAAAAACACAACTACTTATAGAGGTGTGTCCAGAGGGTATATCATAGAGACATAGACATTCAACGTGGGCCGGACGATGGTAGGCTGAGGCCCGGGCACAGAATGAAATATGGCGCTCTTAAAACAAAGAGAGATAACAAAAATAAATTAATGCATCAACTTTAATGTAATCATTTGCCCGGGTCTGATACCTGAGCACCGATGTTAGACACGCACTTAAACGAGGGGGGGGGGGGGAGAGAGAGAGAGAGAGGGTACAATCAAATTTATCTTTTTAAAAAATTCATAGATAATCCGCTGAAATTATTTTTATAAAAGATTTAATTAGTTCTCGACTTTGAAATGAATACAATGTATAATGAATAATCAAACACAATGACGTAGCCATTTTTAAACATCAAGTGCAAGTGTGAAAACCGTTTTTTGTTTTTCCCCTCACAAGTCAAACTGACATCGAAAGATGGTTGAATACAAAAAAAAATTTGTCGTCATTGAAAAAAAACTTGTCAAGCAGCCAGGGACAGCTGACTGCAGCATCCAAAGAAAGGAGGGAGGGGGTGGGGAGGGTGGGGAGAGGGGACGGGGGGTTGAGGAAGGTTAGAGCGGGGACGTTATGGCATTAAAGAGCAAGGTCTGAAGGGAGATAACTTTCTCACACCTCATGTGTGAAGCTCAGCTTAAACATAATTACCTCCCCTGCATTTTCAGCATACGGACAAGACAGCAGTCACTGGCAGATGAACATACATGCAGGCTGATAGACAGGCAGTGTTAATGGCGTTTATGTGGGGGGTCACAAAGAATTTGCTGGTTTTAAAAGAACTGTCGTCTGCTCGAAGTTTACTTGAAGGTCGCCAGGTGTTGTGAAATATTGGACTTGTAATATGCCCACATTTGAAAGGAACTCATACGAACAAACAACAACAAACTCCTCCCACTCCTCACTATCAACCGTCAATGGTGTATTGAAATGTCTCATGGATATGAGATATGTGAGCCTATTAGCGCACCCAAACAGTACAGAAAGGTTAAAAGATGTACCCAAGAATTTTTCTCTAGGTAGAAATTTCAAAGTTTGAATTGAATTGTCAACGTTAAAATATCAACGCTGGTATCAAGCTGTCAGTTTTAATATTGGATATTTATTAATCAAAATATTTAAGAATTATATATATATATATATATATATATATATATATATATATATCAAAGAACAGACTATCAACTCAGACGTATATATATTTCTATATAAATACACATCGAGGGTACAGTGTTCAAATGTTCAAATCTTACCACCTATTGAGCTTTGAGAAAGTATTAAAAATTGATTACAAATCTTACAAAACACGACTAACACACAACGACTACGGCCAGACAAAGCAAGTGGAATAAAAGCGCATAAAATATAATTTCGAAAGCAGCGGTGCCCCTGAAAAAAAAAGTTCGGGTTGCAATCCCCCCCCCCAACCCCCATTGCCGCCCCTGACGTATTTAATTAGAACGAAACAAACATCAGCCAGTTCGACTCTATTTACATGTCGGCCTATACGTGTAAACTGGAATCTTTGTTTTTAGTAGACTCTCTTCTTTTTTCTCTCTTTTCCTCTCATCTCATGTAGGACCATAACTCTTGTAGGACCATAGGGTCTTAACTCTTGTAGGACCATAGGGTCTTAACTCTTGTAGGACCATAGGGTCTTAACTCATGTAGGAACATATGGTCTTAACTCATGTAGGAACATATGGTCTTAACTCATGTAGGAACATATGATCTTAACTCATGTAGGAACATATGATCTAAACTCATGTAGGAATATATGGTCTTAACTCATGTAGGAACATATGGTCTTAACTCATGTAGGAACATATGGTCTTAACTCATGTAAGAACATATGGTCTTAACTAATGTAGGAACATAGGGCATTGTCATATGTGTCCTGTTTTAGGTAATCGAAAATGCATTAACTTCTTGAGATTCAATTGCTTTGAAATGTTGAATACATGTGTAATCTCGATGAAAGTGCACTATTTTAAAAAAATCTGGAAGACAACGAGGGTAACAGCATTCTGATAATGTTTATATAACGGGGGAAGTCCATAAAGAGAATATAAGCCGTCAGGTATAGCTAGGGTTCGAAGTCGCGTAACGTTACGCGTAAGTTACCGTAAATTACGCGTAATTTACGGTAACATAATTTTGGAAAATTACGCGTAAATTACGGTAATTTAAAAAATTCATATTTGACGGCAATTTTTAATTGTTTCTGTCGCAATTTGTTGTGTTTACCAGTGGCGATTAATTAATTACGGTGATTAGGAGTGCCATCTACATCCGGCCACAAGCCTAAACCGGAAGTATTCGTTCGGAAAAAAAGCGTTAACCGCCCAGTAAACATAATAAAATATTTTCAATAAGGTAAGCCAAAGTCTGGTAAAAAAATAAGACAAGTTAAACACACAGACTTGCCAAATGGTCAAATCACTTGATAAAGTGTGGGAACACTGGATCAGAACTGGCAAGACCAGTGGAAAAAACAGCACAGCAAAATGCAGATATTGTGGGCACATGCTGGCCGTCAACGTATGCAGATTTAAGCAGCATTTGGTTGTTCTGTGCCAAGAAGCCCCAGATGACGTTAAGGAAACGTACAAAAGATAACTATGCAAAATAAAGACAAGAAGATGGCCATTCCTGAACGCAAAGCATCTCCATCTCCAGATCCTGATATAAGAAGCAGCAGCGCCACTTCAGTAGTAGGACACAGTTCCAAATCTGATCACAGTCATCAGAAACGGAAGATTGTTGACACAACAGCTGCGATGAATTGTGATATCCAATCTAATGTAGCTGATGAACCAGAACCAGTTGTTAAACGAAGGTGTGCAACTCAGGCCCAGCTTGGTCGGTTTCTTGACAAAATGGCTACCAATGAACAGATCTCGTTGGATATTCTATGGGCTGAAGTAATGTACTCGAACAACTGGGCTTTTAATGGTATGTCAAATCCAAAGCTGAAGGAATTCTTCTGCAGACTGAGGCCCAGTTGGAGCCCACCAAGTGCATATAAGATGGCAAATGGTTTGTTGGATATAGTGTCGGAGAGAGTAGAAAAAACAAATCGTGTGGCTATTGCATCAGCTGGAAATCTCACTTTAATGATTGATGGCTGGTCGGACGTAAATAGTACATGTCTAGTAAATATCGCATTGTTTGCAGACTGTCCAATTTTTGTTAAGTCCATTGAGCCTGGAGCTCAAAGACATGATGCAAATTTCATTGCAACATCTATTATAGATGTTATGCAGTCGCTGTGTAATGGTCCACCAGAAGAAGCAGATGAAAGTAACACCAGCACAGGAAACAATGGAACATACATAACTGAACAAACAATTCGGAGCGTTGTCACTGATCAGCCATCGGTTATGACATCGGCTTGGAAAATCTTACAGGAAAAAAAACCATGGGTTCACTGCTACGGCTGCGGTGCACACTGTTTAAACCTCTGTGCAAGCGACTTTCGTAAAATAACAAGAATAAAGGAAGTGATATCCAACAACCGCAAAATTTCTGTTTTTTTTAAGAGTCATTCGATGCCCAAAGAGGTGTTGAAGGAGATCTCGACACAAAAGTATGGCAAAGCATTGAATGTTGTGTTAAGCTGTGCAACCAGATGGAGTACAGATTATTTCATGGTGTTGCGAAATCTACGTCTCAAGGAAGCACTGTTGGGTGCATGCGTAGACAGTCGTCTACAACGAGAAATGAGAACCAATGCGGAAATTAAGAACCTCATTGTGTCGAGTGAAGAGTTCTGGGATGAATGCGGAAATTAAGAACCTCATCGTGTCGAGTGAAGAGTTCTGGGATGAATGCGGCCGCATTTGTGCACTGCTCAAGCCTATAATGACAGGCATTCAATTCTGTGAAGGCGATGATGCCAGGCTTTCTGTAATGCCTCGTATTTGGCAGCACATTGCCTGGAGCCTGTCTCCAGAAAAACTTCAACACTTGGGCTTTGACGACGACTTGATCAATGCGATTGTGGAGGTGGTGGCAGCAAGACGATCCATGAACACCCAACCAATCACCCTTTTAGCTTACATCCTTGATCCAAGGCTACACGGTGCTGGATTGAGCGAAGATGAATGGTTAACCGCGTACGAAAGCATCATGAACATGGTTAACCATGAGAAGATGGATCGCAATCTTGTACTCGGTGATCTTGCTGAATATAGATCAAGAAGTGGAAAGCTGTTTGGAAAGGACTTTGTCTGGGAGGCTGCAGTTTCTGGTAGGAGCAGTACCAACCCACAGTTGTGGTGGTTGTCATATGCGTCATCTCGAGAACTGTCAAAAATTGCACGCATTGTTCTTTCCATGCCAGCAACAGCAGCTGTTATTGAACGCTGCAACAAAGAATATGCCACTGCAAAGACTAAGTCACGAAACCGTTTGTCTTGCACTCGTGCTGCAAAGCTGGCTATGGTCGCTTACAACCTCAAAGTTCAGGAAGGTCAATCAAATCCTACAAATCGATCTGCGCGACGTAGTCAGCAGACAAATATTATGTCGCTGCAATTTGGACCATGCACAGGGAGCACAGCATCAGTTAATTATGCTCCATCACAATCTGGATCAAGTGAAACTGAGCGTGCCACAGACGCCACCATTTTGAATGAGGATAGCTCGGAAACGAATTCTGAATGTGGATCTGACAGTGATTTGGATGCCGACTGTAACACAAGTGGAGACAGCGATGAAACTGGCAGTGATATGGAAAATGATGTCGGTTTACTGCCTGTTGAACTGTTACAAGGAGATTGGGTAGCTGTAAAAGTTGGCCGTGTTGAAAAGAAAGGAAAATCAAAAATGCAAGCATTCTTGCACATTGCACGTGTTGACGCAGTGCAGGAAAACAACTTTTACACTGTGTCCTTTCTCACCAGGCAACGGGATGGCTCATACATCTGGCCTGCCAACGAAGATATCAGCACCGTTGAAAAAAACGAGGTCGCCAAACTTAGCGAACCAACATAGGAATTAGTTTCTGCAGCTGGTTCTAACGTAAGAATAAAACTGCTCTTTAACAGCAGTGAAGTTGACCAGGCTCGGAAAATGATGGACTTGCCACTTAAAAACATTCGCTGATGTACCTCAACTCTCAACTGCATTGTAATAAATAATTACAGTATTGCAGTAATACTTGGCATTTATAATTTGTTTAGCAGTTGGGTTAAACTTTGGGTTGTGTGAACTTTGAAGATGTTGTGTCACATCATTTTTTTTTGTATTTTAAGTTTGATAAGTATTCTGTTTTGAACTGATTTTGCTAAAAACTTTCCTTTTAATGTTGACAATAAAACTTTTTCCATTGAACTTTGAACTTTTTATTATGCTGGGTAACTTGATTGGATTGTACTAAAGTCTAAATGCCTTTGTTGAATCTGTTGCAAGTATCCATCTGTAGTTTTCCAGGATGCTAATTGTAACATTATTAACAATATGCCTTTAACAATCAGTAATCATTACTTACAGAGGCAACATCATCTTTCACGAAATGTGACCTAATAATTCACGTAATTCACACGTAAATTACGAGTGAAAACTAAGAAAACATTAAAAAATATACTAACTAACTATCAGAGTATACCTAATGGGTACTAATGACGCATGTAATTTATGCATAAATGCATAATTAGAAGTGAAGAGATAAGAAAACATCGCTAACATACATCTACTAACAGCAATCAGTGCACATGAGCAACAAAAGAAATTTAACATCTGATAAGCAATAAGGCACTAATGGTGTGCGTAATTCTCACGTAATTTACGCGTACATATTAGACGGTATTACTCAGCCAAAGATGGCCGCCGCTGATGCAGTCAGTAGTAAGTACACGACGAAATGTGTGGCCGATGCGGACGACGGGCAAATTAGTATGACCGGTAAATTACAAGTAAAAACCTTTGAAAACATTATTAAAAATACACCTACTAGTAATTAGTGAGCGTGAGCAACAAAAGGAACATACATTTTCATGTAATTGGGCATTAATGGCACGCGTAATTTTGGCGTAACTTACGCGTAAATTACGCGCGCCAATTTTACGCGTAATTTTCGAACCCTAGGTATAGCGCTGGTTTGATATCATGCAAGTGAAGTGAATATAATACGGACTTCAAAATGGTAGCGAAGAAGATTTAGAAGATGTTCACACTCGACGTGAACAGATGACTATTGGTTTTCTATCTGTGTATGTGAAGGATACTTAAACCAGAATAATGATACACACTTTAACTAGAGTAACGAAATTGTTATGAATGATTTCAATGTAAATGTAACAAATATGTATGGTTTGCTGACTATTGGGAAGGGGAATGTTTACTTGTCAACACTAAAATGTATGAAAATAAATTGGAAAAAAATACGTTTTTTATTGAAATGAACAAAATCATACAGGGATATTAATATATATAGATATGAGCATGACTAAAAATATAAAGCGTAGAGGTCAATAGAGTATTGTAATTTTTGATATGACAAAATTAGAACTTCAGTATATTCACTACTAATGCATCTAAATTCGTTTCATTAGAAATTGAAAAAAGAATACTAAAAGCAATATTCCTTTGAAATATCATTGATTTATGGATTGCCAAATAAAGGAATGAATCTGAGATTCGAGATTGGCGCCCACGCTTTACTTTCTTCAGTCATCCAAATATTTATATAAAGATTTGGATCACCATAAGATTTAGTTAATTTTAATGAAAGCGCATCTTTCAAAAATTCTTTTATAATATTTTTTTCTTGTTATTTAATAAGATGAAAACCATAGATATATCTATGATGAAAACAAACTATTTAAACCTCTGCGTAGTAAAGAATTCTCAAAATAAGAAATGTTTTGAATTTAGAAATAGTAACTGTGTTTTAATAGTTTGTTTGAGAGTATCTATAGAAGACGTGTTATTGCTAATTATAGTTTCCTGCTTCCTCCTCACCCCATCTACTCTTCGGCCAATCACGAAACTTCCATCTCGAGAAAAATCTCTTCATTTGCTAGTAAAATTTAGTGAAAGTTCTTCATGTACTGTAGGTTTAGAGAGATGAAGTGAAATGTCAACAGGAATGGAAAGTTTAAATAAAGTTTTGTTACCGCCACATAAGATCTGTTTTTAAAAAAAAATGTTAACGAAGAAAGGAAAGGCTAAAAAAAAAAGAAAGATTTAATCCTTCACGCTGACAACGATTTTCAAACAAACGTCAATTTGAACGATCGCCTTCTAGTGTGTGATGGGAATTTAAAAAAATAAATTAGTTTGGAAATAGATTCAACATTTTTTTTGTTGGATTCTACTATTTTTGTGTTACCTGCAGAAGTTGATGGTCAATGAACACAGGTTTTATTTAACAGGGTCAGTTAACTGCTGAAGTTGTGTGACAATGAACACAGGTTTTATTTAACAGGGTCAGTTAACTGCTGAAGTTGTGTGACAATGAACACAGGTTTTATTTAACAGGGTCAGTTAACTGCTGAAGTTGTGTGACAATGAACACAGGTTTTATTTAACAGGGTCAGTTAACTGCTGAAGTTGTGTGACAATGAACACAGGTTTAATTTAACAGGGTCAGTTAACTGCTGAAGTTGTTGGTCAATGAGCATAGGTTTTATTTAACAGGGTCAGTTAACTGCTGAAATTGATGGTCAATGAACACAGGTTTTATTTAACAGGGTCAGTTAACTGCTGAAATTGATGGTCAATGAACACAGGTTTTATTTAACAGGGTCAGTTAACTGCAGAAATTGTTATTAAATGAACACAGGAGTTATTGGCCATTTTTGGTGTTATCCGAATTAATAAAGTTGACTTAAGTTATTTTCAATTAGAAATCTATTTGTTTTGAAATAGTTTAAGCCAGAAGTCAATATTATACTATTTTTATTAAAGGGGAGAATATTTGTTTTATTAGTTTTATGTACTGTAATAATAGCAAGATTATTTTTTTCAAGAAACCTAAATTATTATACTACTATTTCTTCTCGACCTAGATATAGGATTAGTGTGTGTGTGCGTGTGTGTGTGTGTATGTATGTGTGTGTGTGATGTGACGAGTCTTAATGTGACGAGTTACGACAAATGAACAACTGTCAGACAGCTCCAATGGACCTCAGAATTACCTTCCCTTTAGTATATGCTACATATCTCTAGATTCTTTCCTTATGTGAAGGAACCCACCACAGAGTCCAACTTTATATCGTTTTCAACTTTGTGGGAGGGGGAGGAGAGTAAGAGGGGGGTTGTTCTTCTGCCTGGGGCGCCAACTGACCGATGTCCGCCTCTAATTGCAGTAGAGATATTGTTTGTTTTTTAGTCTATTACATCATGTTGGACGAAACAGTGAAAATGTAACTAATGAATATGTAGCATTAGATTAAAGATAAACTGACAGACAGACAGAAAGGCAGATAGATAAATAGATAGACAGACAGAAGGTAGAAGGCAGACAGACGGACGGACGGATACATAGATAGATAGATAGATTAGATAGATTAGAGATAGATTAGATAGATAGATTAGATAGATAGATAGATAGATAGATAGATAGATAGATAGATAGATAGATAGATAGATAGATAGATAGATAGATAGATAGATAGATAGATAGATAGATAGATAGATAGATAGATAGATAGATAGATAGATGTAAAGTAGACGCCTACATAGAATGTTATTACCTTTACCTAAAATAACATGTAACAATAATGGCCTATTCGTTTGTTTACAATTCAACAAGTTAGGTTTATTTTAATTTTATTTCATTTAGCTTAGCCGAGTTAAAATGGTTAAAACTCTTGATTTAACAATCTCTCGGTCATGATGAATTTAAATGGCAACAAATGACGCAATGCCCGACCAGCCAATTGTTGTGTCTATTTATATCTCATATATCTAGAGTAACCTCCCTGTTTGACTTCTAAAACAAGGGGACGTTGAGTAACCACGCACTTTGGTCTATTAATACTTAATGAATGAAAAAGTCGTCGGCTAGGAAAGATAAATAATACTTTGTACAATTTCAATACTTTAGCCTCTTTTGATGCAAAGTTTAAGCAACTATGTATAAAGCTGTCCTCAGACAGCACACCACTATAGCTATAATGAGTGGGAAAAATATTGACATTCCGACCTTATGCAATGAAAGGAAAGGGAAATAGTGCATCATGAGAAAAGGGAAATAGTGCATCATGAGAAAAGGGAAATAGTGCATCATGAGAAAAGTGGAAAAGTGCATCTCGGCTACAGTTGAAGGTATGCACATGGACAATTACTGGTCATTTGATGTCAAGGTGACAGAAAAGATTTTTAAAAATACATTTCAAATATTTTTAAATAAATCCTTTAAAAAAATTTACTAGTATGTCTATAGGTAGTTGCGAAAATAGGTTGTGTTGGGCGGTCCGCCACCTGAAAGAGCGACATTTTCAATAGCGCGGTACTTTAGAATACGAGCTTAATCGTGTGAAACAATTTGAATTACAAAGCGTTCAGGTTTCGAATATTTTTCCCCACAGAAAGTTTTTCGGGCCCAGAAAAAAAAAACAAATTGTGAGTAAAAGAATAAAACAGAACAAAAATAAAATTCTAGTATTCATCAACATTAGAGTCGTCCATTAGATTTTTTGGATGGAGACTTTGAGATATTTGAGGCGTCTAGGCACACGTTCTGTTATGGATGTTTACTAGAATGAGCACTTTGATACTGGTACTGCAATAGACTAAACTTTTTATTATGTGTTCTTTTTCACGTTAATGTTTTCCACCTACAATACCAAGTGTAATTACTGTACGGATGTTCAAAGATAAACCTGACCCAGTTAACCTTGAACTCTCACATTAATAAGTTGGTTTCTTAATTACATCTACTGCCCTCGTACTATTAAAATAATATTTAAATATTCAGGGTATAAACGACAAGACAAAATTTGAAAAATAAAAAATTTAGTCCGATGTAATTACACAAACGTTTACCTGGCAAATAATAATAAAAAAAAGAATACAACACTAGATAGTAACTCCTGGCCAACTACAGCAGAACACATTGACATGGAGTCAGCTTCACATTTTAAGACGGGTCAAATGTAAACGAAACAAAAAAGTTCAGGGAAAGAAAAGCAAAAAGAGAAATAATGAATTTAAAAAATCGTCAACTTACATGTGTGGTATGAGAACCTCGCCAAGTCCTCGATGGACAAACACTTGTGGGATTTCAGCAGATCTCACTCTTTGCTTACGGCTTACACACTCTTTCCAGACACTTTAGACTTTTGAGAGGCGGGAAAGAAATATGGAAGGGGGGAAGGGAGCCAAAAAGTTACGAAAGCTGAAAGAATATTTGTGACAATGACAATTTCTGAAGTTAGTTGTTGTCTTAGATTTGATTTTCAGATTTGTAAAATATTTCTCTGTACTTGAAGATTTCGTATATCGAGCGAAATTCCGGTTGTTGTTTTATCTTTTCTTTGTTGTTTTTATTTTGTTTGTTTTAAGCGTTGAACTTGTAAGATGTTCCTTATACAAATTGCTTCTTTCTGTAATAAAACAAATATTGAAACGACTACATTTTTCAGATGCATTTCTTTTATAACATGAAATGATATCAAATGAAAAATGAAACATTAGCAGTTTCGTAAAATATTTGTGATTTTCATTAGCGTATTAGTATTTATAGAAATGTGAATAACTAAAAGATATAAGCGTCGTTTCCAATATCGACTACCAGCTGCAACTCTTAATTGTTGTCAATTCATAATTTGCAACAATTCTAGGAATATTACATTTAGCATACCTCAATGAACGTAATTATGCCTCATTGAACTTTTATATGAAACGAGTTTATAGATACAATTAGTCATGAATATTTTGAAGTTTTCATTTTGTCCTGTCATAAATTACAATTTCTTAATGGCGCCCAAGCTTTTAATTTTTTAGTCATCCAAATATCTAAAAATATTTGTATCACCGTAAGATTGAGCCAATTTTAATTAAAGCATAGTTTTCAAAAGTTAATTTTTTCGTTTTTTTTTTTTTCACATTTTAATATAAATAAAATATCAGATGTTGCTCTTTCTTATTCATTATGGCATCCTAAACGTAGAAAACCAATACAATCATGTTTTCACATCACATTTCTTTTTCACTATTGTAGTGCACTCCACATTTTATTCACTTCAATCTTGCGCATTATCGTCGCTCTACCCGCCGTCATGTAATCTTGTCTGCCTTTCCACCCATCACAAAACAAATAATTATCTTCATTTACTGCGAGATTAAAATGAATTCACTCGAACATTTAGAAATAGGGCATTGTCTTGGAGAGTACACAAGTCTTTAAATTTCAACTTGATTGAAATTCTAGAAGCTATTGATTATTGATTTCAGGTTGGGCCACGACATGACACTGCCAGACACAACAAGCTGAATTAAATGGTATAAGTACTTGGTTGTATGTTGAATTAAATGGTATAAGTACTTGGTTGTATGTTGAATTAAATGGTATAAGTACTTGGTTGTATGTTGAATTAAATGGTATAAGTACTTGGTTGTATGTTTTTAAGGTCTAAATGCCTTAAAGTCTCCGTATGTATACATTGAACTCACTTTACTGAACGCGATATATTCTTTTACCCGTATGTACACATGGAACACCAAATAACACCAAACAACACCAAATAACACCAAACAACACCAAATAACACCAAATAACACCAAATTTAAAAAAGTTTGTCCATATAATCTACTTAACGAAATATTTTCATTAAAAAATTCCCATTAATGCTACTCTCCTTATATATGAAAACGGTGACGTCAAAAATAGAACCTAGAAATATGCTGAAACAAACTGTTAAGAGAAATATCTTTGTTTACTAACATATGAGACTCGAATCAAATGAACGTTACATGTCACAAAAATAACATAAATTACGAAATTTTAAACAAACAAAAAGTTTAGGATGCTAAACATCTCATCGTATTCATTTAACACTGAAACATTCATAAGTTGCTGTTTTATGTCATCTATCGAAGTAAATCATCAGGTGACAACATCACAGACCATGGCCCAACATTAATGAGTGAAATGTAAAACAAAACAAAGAGTTCTAACTACCTTGATGTTTGGTCCTTAACTCGATCCAGCGAGTTAACTAAGTCTCTGCGTGTGCGAAGAACGCGCTAACACTTTTATATGAGGCCTATTTGGGTAGGAGGGTTGGGCCTTGATGACGCGCAGCCAACTTAACATTTTTTTTCTCTACAGCCTCCCATTACAAACTTCTCAATGCCAACTAAAGAATTTGTTTTACTCCCCCATAATGGACAGGAGACACGGGGTGAAAGGAGGAGCTAACCTCTTCAACAATATCATCCCCCACAATCACCTGCCCTTCCCTTGTAACATAGGTTAGTGACAATCATTGGGAAAGTTAAAAACTGTTGGTGGAAGAGTTTAAAAAGTTGAATTAGTTTTTAAAAGAATAGTACTGCTGTAACAGAACAAATTATTGAGCTGGTATACATTCACAGAACAATCATAAAATATAATAAGCCCATTTCAAATATTGCCAAGGCATAAATTGATTTAGAATATTTAACGTATTTTATGATTTTTTTATATGCACGAAAGATAAAAACTTAAAACAAATTCATTAAAAATATAAAAGGTAATAATTTAAGTGTATTTGTGCAGTAAACATCATGAACACTATAGAGATAAATATCTCATTACCAATAAAATATTTCAACTTTCCTTCCTGATGAACCCATTTCTATGGACGGCACAAACTTATGAAAATCAGCTGAAATAAAGAAAGTAAAAATTCCTTTGTTCTAAAGAGTCATTGGGGCAGGTGATGTGTACAATTCTTTAGTTTCTTTAGCCACGGCATATCTATGACGCCCAGCTTTACTTACCGAATTTAAGACAGGTAGCAATTTAAGACAGGTACCCATTTGAGACAGGTAGCAATTTAAGACAGGTAGCAATTTAAGACAGGTAGCAATTTAAGACAGATACCAAATTAAGACAGGTACCCATTTGAGACAGGTAGCAATTTAAGACAGATAGCAATTTAAGACAGGTAGCAATTTAAGACAGGTACCAATTTAAGACAGGTACCAATTTAAGACAGGTACCAATTTAAGACAGGTAGCAATTTAAGACAGGTACCAATTTAAGACAGGTACCAATTTAAGACAGGTACCAATTTAAGACAGGTAGCAATTTAAGACAGGTACCAATTTAAGGCAGGTAGCAATTTGAGACAGGTAGCAATTTAGACAGGTACCAATTTAAGACAGGTACCAATTTAAGACAGGTAGCAATTTAAGACAGGTGCTCATTTAAAGTTGTGTGGACCTGAGTGACGTTTTTCCAACTTTCACCAGGATCTGGAAATATTCCCGTTGGTTCTCACTGATGATCTTTCCAAGTCCACAGTCGATAGCTCTACTTCACAATGCCATACGTCCCTCGCCATAAAGTGCATACTATTTTTTTAAAAGCAATAATAATAATATGTTGACATTCAAAAAATAAATGAATTGTGGACTAAGACCTATAACAGAAAGTTTCTGAACTTCAGCTCAAGACCAATGTTGGACCACAAGATGTCACATACATCACTGGACCCGATGTACAGATTACGTAGGAAGCTTCGAAATAATATTTCGACCCTGATCTCCGGTTGCCAGCAAGTAGATAAAAATGATCACTTTTACCGCAACAATCGAGTCGCAGCAAACACCACAGCATATTTTAACTGCGCGTCATGTATGTTGCCCAGTGAAGAAAGTTTATCATCTTGTAGGCTAGAAATTCAGACATTGGGTGACAATCAAACTCATTTTATTGATAATTTCTATGCTGAGTTGTAAATATCTGCAAGCGTAACAATATAACTACTTACCACAAACTGATTTTTTTAAAATGATTTTACAGCTTTTTTTAAAACATGAATACAGCAAGAACCACAGAATCTAAGAAGGTGGACATCAAATTTATCACTAAAGCTGAATTCGTTTATGAGATGAAATTTTGAAAATGTGAGTTTTTCAAGTATTTCCTGTACACAAAATCATTAACACTCAAAACAAACACAAATATACATGGAACAAACTCAACTTTTTTTCAAGGGTGTAAAACTATGATATCATTAAAATTTATTGCATTGAAAATGGGTTTTCATCATTTTTTGAAGAAAAATTAAAAAGTGAGATACATTATCAAAATCTGTGACATTACAAAAAATCATAAAAAATAGTGTAATAAAGACACATTAAAAACAATTTCATCAAATTGTAGGGGAACTTAGCTCTTTATAAATTCAAATAGTCATAATAACTTAAAATCATTTATATAACCCTCAAATATTATACATAACAGTATGTAGCTCTACAATAGTCTTGACTATTTGGTTGGCTATTATCCGGACACCACACTATCCGGCATAGTAAAAATATGTATCCGCAATAAGATGAATTATGATAGACATTTTCGGTAATGATGAAAAATATTACAAAAAACTTATTTGAATAGAATTTCAATAATTAACAGGTTTCTTTCATTAGTATATGTAAGGCCGTTATTATGTTTAGCATATACGGCCTATCCGCCTTTGGCATTATCGGGAATGTCCGAAAGTCATTGAGCAGCATTAGGTCGGATATTTCGAAAGTCTAGTTTATCTTTCCAATAAAATTATATTATTTTGTTAGATTTAGAAATGTATTTTAGCTAAAAAGGCAATAATACAATTAATTTAAGAAATGTATTGTTCAGTGTTATCAAAATGTATTGTTCAGTGTTATCAAAATGAATTGTTCAGTGTTATCAAAATGTATTGTTCAGTGTTATCAAAATGTATTGTTCAGTGTTATCAAAATGTATTGTTCAGTGTTATCAAAATATATTGTTCAGTGTTATCAAAATGAATTGTTCAGTGTTATCAAAATGTATTGTTCAGTGTTATCAAAATGTATTGTTCAGTGTTATCAAAATGTATTGTTCAGTGTTATCAAAATGTATTGTTCAGTTTTATCAAAATGTATTGTTCAGTGTTATCAAAATGTATTGTTCAGTTTTATCAAAATGTATTGTTCAGTTTTATCAAAATGTATTGTTCAGTGTTATCAAAATGTATTGTTCAGTTTTATCAAAATGTATTGTTCAGTTTTATCAAAATGTACTGTTCAGTGTTATCAAAATGTACTGTTCAGTGTTATCAAAATGTATTGTTCAGTTTTATCAAAATGTATTGTTCAGTTTTATCAAAATGTATTGTTCAGTTTTATCAAAATGTATTGTTCTGTGTTATCAAAATGTATTGTTCAGTTTTATCAAAATGTATTGTTCAGTTTTATCAAAATGTATTGTTCAGTGTTATCAAAATGTATTGTTCAGTGTTATCAAAATGTATTGTTCAGTTTTATCAAAATGTATTGTTCAGTGTTATCAAAATGTATTGTTCAGTGTTATCAAAATGTATTGTTCAGTGTTATCAAAATGTATTGTTCAGTTTTATCAAAATGTATTGTTCAGTGTTATCAAAATGTATTGTTCAGTGTTATCAAAATGTATTGTTCAGTTTTATCAAAATGTATTGTTCAGTGTTAACAAAATGTATTGTTCAGTGTTATCAAAATGTATTATTTTGCTCTCTCCTTGTCTCCTGGTCCATACAGCCCTATAGCAATCAATTCGATTGGCCCACCCAATGGCCCGCCAGCTTGCGACATTCTAAAAGCACATTCTCCATGGTTTCCTCAACCTCAGCGGCGGCACAGAGAGTTGGCATTGGTCCTCAAATTCTTCACAGCGGCGGCACCGAGAGTCGACATTGGTCCTCAACCTACCTACATCGGCGGCACAGAGAGTCCCCAAGCTCCCAAAGTAATCAACGATCAGGCATTGTGTGCCTGCTAAACTCTCCACGGTCCCCCACCACGATTCGCTCTTGGTGGCCGTTCCATTTGACGCCGGACATTTCATTTCCCCCCCCCACCGTTGTCCAAACTTGAGAATCACTGATTTCGATCCAACTCACTGATTTTAGCACATGCACACTCTAGTGATCTACGTTCATCCCCCCCCCCCACGAGGCGCGTCTGGACATTGAATGACCTCGCTAAGAAGTCGTCCCGGTCATTTCCAGACAGTTCACATGCCCAGGAATCCACTATAGAGTCACTGATACACAATGCCGGAACATTAGATCCTAGACAGTCTCCACCATGGCCTCCAGCAGATCGGGCCGTTCTCCCGCCCCCTGTAATAGCCTGGACAAATGAAGGCGTATCTGTCACGATAACGTTGCAGGTCTCAGGCAAGGTCCCATCCCACAGTCGCTCATCAATGTGCGCCACTGCCTCTGAGATTGATTCGCTATATCCTATAATCCTTGCTAAGTTCGCAATAAACGGTTGTGACATTATACATCTTCAAACATAGTGCACCAGTTTTAGATTGCTACATGAGCGATCTGTTGACAGGAATATCTGACAGAATACGCAGACTGATGCTCATTATAAGACATTTCACTTTCAATTTTTTTCTTGTTTTCAAAATTGTAACGGCTTAATAAAAACGAGTTCCAAGGGAGTTTATATATACTAGTAAACTATATTTAAACTCATGTAAAATACGCCACATTAATACTTTAATAGACCACTCATTTAATTCGTTGATCGGAGAATGGCATTTGCCTTTTCTTATTGAATTTGTGACGGCACCTCAGGATATCTTCAATTCAACCATTAAATTCAATTTCCATAAGAATGGCAGTGTTGACTTCAAAAAAGATTCTCACAACATACACCTCCCCCATGTCAAACGTTTGCAAACACCCCCCCCCCCCAAACCCCTAAGATCTTGACATAATTTATGGAATGTAGATGATTTCACACCCAAGTATATACGTTTAGAATCTGGAGAAGGAATGTTTTCAAGTCACGTGTATTTGTAGAATACTATTTGATGACCAATCTGTCTTTTATAATTATTCAAGTTCCCGGATGTCTACACATTGCGCCACAACTAGTACAACACTCCCGCCCTATTTGTGTACACCCTTATGTACAAAGGAACATAATCTGAGTTTTTCTGTTTTCATAACAATATAACCAGGGTAGGATTAACATATTGGCCGAACACGCCGTGGCCTAGGGCCCCGTGAAATAAGGGGCCCCCAATATTTTTAATAGTATCCACTAATTCAAAAAAAAACTTAGCGATATTTTTTATTTTTCAAAATGGGGCCTCAGATTTTGTTGGCTTAGGGCCCCTAAAATTGTAACTCCGGCCCTGGAAATAGCTCATCATAATTTTAAAGAAACTGTAAAAACTGTAAAAATCGTATACATATATAAATCTATAAGATATAGGCCTATATATATATATATATCAATAGAACTTTGTTATCAATTTACATCGAAAAACTACAGGAGAATAAAAATAAATGCAACAGGAAGTGGCAGTACTTCACAGGCCAATTATTTACTTTCGGTTTATACCTAAAAAAAAAAGGTGTTCCTAAAAAAAAGGTGTTCCAATTTAATTAGCATTCAACAGATGTTGCGACTTTTACACTGAATCCTTTCCTTATTTGCACTAGCCTGAATAATGATTTGGTTCAAACAAGAATCACTGGTCTATATAATATCGATGGTATCGGAAAATGTTACACTGAGGAAATAAGTAAAATTTGCGGGAGAGAGGTGGATCAACATAGGGGTGGGGGGCGGGGGCAGGGAGGTGGGGGGTCTTGCAGCAGTGTAGGTGTAGAAAGTAAATGAGCAGTGATTGTTCAACATCATACCTCGCTGGGACCAGGCCGGAGTTTAGCTGATAATTGTCATGTCATTGGGTGGTCTATAGCTATATTTATAGCGTTTTGCCCTGAATTCTATTTATAGTTAAAATCAAAACAAAGCATTAAAAAATGCATTAACTACTTTACTATGGCACGATACAGCACTCATCTGGAAATGACGTCATAGAGGATTTTTATTTTATTTATAGCGACGGCGCTTCCATTACATCGGGACGTCATAGGTCATGGGTTATTTACGAACGCGGTCGCTAGTGACCTAGTCTGATTAAAATGCTATCTGTTGTAATAAAAACTAAAATAATTTGAATGATATTATATATTATTATTTAATATTTAGGACTTTTACATTTCATAATAAAAACAAGCAATTAAGCCTGTTCCATTCTGGACACAGGACGTGTTAGCGCATTTTCGTGTTATGTATCAGTACGTTTGTTAGCTTTCAGTAAATATTTGTAAATTTTGGAAATGTTTATAAATTCAATTGTGTAATGCATATATTTGTAAAAAAAATTATAAAGACGTTTCTTTATATTTGAAAAAAAATTATTGTCTCTTAAATCTAACTACAAGTGGTTTGTGGTTACTGAAATAGGACCCATAATTGAAAACATTCTAAATTATAGTCATTTAATCGTCCGAAAACTCCGTCAATTGTTTCATAGCTCTGATACTTTCAATTAAACTCAGAACACAAGCTTACTATTTCATTTGATGAGTTTCTTAATAAATCTTGGTGAAACTACTTGCTGCAGTATTTCGCACCAAATGAACGGGTTATTGAACGTACAAGGTGTATATATAATATATAAGCCCCTTAGGAGCCCTGAAGCCTCAGAGGTCCTATCGCAAAATGAACTTTTGATGTACATATGGCAGGCCAAGACCTACAAAATGATATATACATCATGGGTCTAGGACTTATAGTTGCTGAGATATAGCGCTCCTTTATTAATATAGCTTATATAGTAAAAACGGTGCTAAGGCCCCTTTTACGGCCCTGAGAGGTCAGATCGCAAAATGGAAAAAAGTCATTTCTCGGCAGGCCAAGACCTACAAAATGATATATACATCATGGGTCTAGGACTTATGGTTGTTGAGATCTAGGGTGATGACAGACGGACGGACAGACAAAACGGGGACAATAGAGCATTTTTTTTTGAAAATGCTCTAAAAACCACAGAAACTATTTAAAACTGTAGATTAAAAAAAAAATAAATATCGAATCGAAGACGCCATTTTGAATTAGGTTTTCGTGACCTCGCTATTTATGTGATTACTTTATCAAATACTATTGTTTTATTTATTTCTGGAGGTCGTTTATTTATAGAACGTATTTCCCACACACCGCTCTTTCGTGCTACCTGCAAGGGTGTCCCCGTCGTAAGTTCTAAGCAACAAACTTTCCGTCTACTTTTGCTTGAAAGACACCAGCAATGTTAGTATTTTTTAGGTTGTGGAGATCAAAGCAAATACGAGGGTTCTTAAATCGCTTAGGGAGCAGTACATTTGGTTATGGACTATCCCGTTAGTGGTATACCGTGTTGTCATCTTGGACTGCCTTTGAGGGTGGAGGTTATTTGTCATTGTTAAGTGATAACTCTGGGAAAACTCGAAAAATCTTCGCTTTCTATCATTTTTATCTTCCCCCAGTCTGTATGAGCCCACTATCCCTGGCAATAGTACGTATGTTTCAGGACCGATCCTGGCATTACAGTCATCAATATTACAGGGTTTTTTTTCTTTGACAACACTCTCTTGAAGTAAGTATAACTGTTCTACAGGCGTCATAATATGACGTTTGGTGTAAACATGTAAGACAGTTCACATTATGCAGCTGAGCATTTATTCTTATTGATATCATTCTACTGATATTATTGATATCATTCTACTGATATTATTGATATCATTCTATTGATATTATTAATATCATTCTACTAATATTATCGATATCATTCTATTGATATTATTGATATCATTCTACTGATATTATTGATATCATTCTACTGATATTAATGATATTACTCTAGTGCAGATGACATATGTCCCCGACACTTCTTCGCTTACAATAAAGTCTTAACCGTGTTGTTGTTGTTTGGCGTTATCTCCACTGTACCATACTTTATGTCCTCCTGTCTTTGTCCTCACTGTACCTGTCCACTGTACCATACTTTATGTCCTCACTGTACCTGTCCACTGTACCATACTTTATGTCCTCACTGTACCTGTCCACTGGGCCATACTTTATGTCCTCACTGTACCTGTCCACTGGGCCATACTTTATGCCCTCACTGTACCTGTCCACTGGGCCATACTTTATGCCCTCACTGTACCTGTCCACTGGGCCATACTTTATGCCCTCACTGTACCTGTCCACTGGGCCATACTTTATGCCCTCACTGTACCTGTCCACTGTGCCATACTTTATGCCCTCACTGTACCTGTCCAAAGGCCCATACTTTATGCCCTCACTGTACCTGTCCACTGGGCCATACTTTATGCCCTCACTGTACCTGTCCACTGGGCCATACTTTATGCCCTCACTGTACCTGTCCACTGGGCCATACTTTATGCCCTCACTGTACCTGTCCACTGGGCCATACTTTATGCCCTCACTGTACCTGTCCACTGGGCCATACTTTATGCCCTCACTGTACCTGTCCACTGGGCCATACTTTATGCTTTCACTGTACCTGTCCACTGGGCCATACTTTATGTCCTCACTGTACCTGTCCACTGGGCCATACTTTATGTCCTCGCTGTACCTGTCCACTGTACCATACTTTATGTCCTCACTGTACCTGTCCAGTGGGCCATACTTTATGTCCTCACTGTACCTGTCCAGTGGGCCATACTTTATGTCCTCACTGTACCTGTCACTGGGCCATCAATGTTTTATCGATAACGCTTTAATTCTCTTGTGAATGTTGACTTTGTCGCCTTCTTACGGCGGCGTGTGTACAATCTATGTGCCTATTGTGGTTCTCTTTACTGCTGTAGAACAATGGTTGCATTCCAACGGATAACTATCAGATGTTATCGCTTCTGATCTCACGATCACTAGAGAATGACGTGGATGCAGTGTAGTCACTATGCTTTTTGTCACCCGTTGTGTAAAATTCAGGGTGTCACCCTGTCAGAACTTCCACCATGATCATTGGTACATATTTAGAATTTTCCTGCACTAGACCTTAGAGACTTTACTTAAAAATACTGTAGCGATAAAAACGATAGTATTACTGACTGTATTTCAGAAAAATATATATTACTTTCATTAAAGTGAGTTTGTAAACTACGTCTTCAATTTCATGAAACCACTTGACTACATGCGCCATTTTTTTAGCGAGTTTGCAAAAACTTTAGATTGATCCGAGCAGCTATGAATTTTATTCACTCTCATGGTAGTACCCTGTGCTACTACTCTGTATGGTGACACCCTGTGCTACTACTCTGTATGGTGACACCCTGTGCTACTGCTCTTGTTTTTAACTATGATCGGTTATAAAACCTGACTATACCAAGTTCTGCAATGAAATTTCGAAGTGTTAATTTTGGTGTCACCCCTATGTTGGTATCACATCACCTGAAGTGCCCCTCCCCCCCCCCCAGTGACGCAACTGAGTGGATAACCTTTTATTTATCTCACCTGAAAGGCCTTTCAGTGACTGAACCCGATGACTTGAATTGGCTTTATACGGGAATCTATACTTACTTTTTAAAAGTCTGTGGGTTTATTGAAACTTGGCCTCTTCTTCAAGTGTTTTCTTATTTAGTACATCCGGGTGTCAGATTTAACCTAGAAACTCCACCTTTGTAGTCTTATTACTTTTTTGTTTTAATAATTAATTCATTTGTAAACTAGCGACGTGTGTCTTGCTGCTAGGTTAATGAATTATTGCACTTTCTTTAAATTATCACTAGAAGCGTTTTGGGATACCAGTTGCACTATCAACATTTTTTTTTCTTTACTTCGTCTGTAACGGCATTTGTTTACAGTGCCGCCATCTTGACACAGTTTTACAGTCTCAATAGTCCAAGTGATGAACAGATAATCAGTCCCGTAGCGTGAAAATTCTACCGCAGGGGCCGGGCCAATAGCAGGGGAAGGGGGGGGCAGAAAAAAAATGTTACTAAGTAGAGCCAGACAAAACGAAGGGGGGGGGGGAAATGTTACTAAGTAGAGCCAGACAAAACGCAGGGGGGAATGTTACTAAGTAGAGCCAGACAAAACGCAGAGGGGGGGGGGGAATGTTACTAAGTAGAGCCAGACAAAACGCAGGGGGAAGGGAATGTTACTAAGTAGAGCCAGACAAAACGCAGGGGGGGGGGAATGTTACTAAGTAGAGCCAGACAAAACTCAGGGGGAAGGGAATGTTACTAAGTAGAGCCAGACAAAACGCAGGGGGGGGGGAATGTTACTAAGTAGAGCCAGACAAAACGCAGGGGGGGGGAATGTTACTAAGTAGAGCCAGACAAAACGCAGGGGGGAATGTTACTAAGTAGAGCCAGACAAAACGCAGAGGGGGGGGGAATGTTACTAAGTAGAGCCAGACAAAACGCAGGGGGAAGGGAATGTTACTAAGTAGAGCCAGACAAAACGCAGGGGGGGGGAATGTTACTAAGTAGAGCCAGACAAAACGCAGGGGGGAATGTTACTAAGTAGAGCCAGACAAAACGCAGGGGGAAGGGAATGTTACTAAGTAGAGCTAGACAAAACGCAGGGGGGGAATGTTACTAAGTAGAGCCAGACAAAACGCAGGGGGGAGGGAAATGTTACTAAGTAGAGCCAGACAAAACGCAGGGGGGGGGAATGTTACTAAGTAGAGCCAGACAAAACGCAAGGGGGGGGGGGGGCTACTGGCCTGCATATAATTAATTGTTTTAATTATTTTATTTTGTATTATACTGAATGCATTGTTATTATTGAATTAGGTTGAAATAAAATTGATTGTGACACTTTTAATAAAATATTGATGTTATCGGAGGTGGTCAATTTTATACGGCCGTCATCTTGATATAAACATGTAGGCTACTTATGTTATATTTGTTGATAAAACTATTACTTTTTTACAGTTGCTTGAACAGTCGATGTTGCCCTTAATTTATTGAGTGAGGCCTATGTTTTAACATATGAGTGAGGCATATGTTTTAACATATGAGTGAGAGCCTTTGTTTTAACAGATGAGTGAGGCCTATGTTTTAACATATGAGTGAGGCCTATGTTTTAACATATGAGTGAGGCCTATGTTTTAACATATGAGTGAGGCCTATGATTTAAGATATGAGTGAGGCCTATGTTTTAACATATGAGTGAGGCATATGTTTTAACATATGAGTGAGAGCCTTTGTTTTAACATAATATGTACGATAAAGAAGCCCAATTTTATTTTCGTTCCAAATATTCTTCAGTATATAGACACGGTGTTGACATGTCCTTGTATACTGGCGAGTGTATTGGAATCCTTGCAGCGGCAACTACCCTTTTGAACCACTTCTGTGTCTCAGATTAATGAACGCACACAAACAATTGAGTGTCGGTTGAGAGGAATGTATTTGTGCGGGGCGGTATTGAAATAACTTCATTTAATTGTAACTACTTGAACATGGAGAGTTTTATTGACTTCAGTTTCTTCTACGCACTTTCGATTCTGCCAGCTAGAAAATATGATTCAAAAATATTTGAGTGCAAGACTAAAAAGCTGGCATGTTCGATGACCATCAGAGACGTGCTTTGGTGTATTGGAGCCCTAGACGGAACCAGCAAGAGATGTCATTGGGTTGTCATAAAGATTAAGTATTTGTCAGCGCTCTGACCATAGATTCTCAAATATGAAAAATATAATGGACTATTTTCGATTCAGTGTGTTTATGTTTACATTACACATCCAACCGGCCACCCTGCTACCCAACCACCCAGCTACCATTCCACCCAGCCACACAGCTACCCAACCAACCAGCTATCCAGCCGCCCAGCTACCTAACCACTCAGCTACCTAACCACCCAGCTGCCCAACCACCCAGCTGCCCAACCACCCAGCTGCCCAACCACCCAGCTACCCAACCAACCAGCTATCAAACCGCCCAGCTACCCAACCACCCAGCTACCCAACCACCCAGCTGCCCAACCACCCAGCTGCCCAACCACCCAGCTGCCCAACCACCCAGCTGCCCAACCACCCAGCTACCCAACCACCCAGCTACCCAACCACCCAGTTACCGAACCACCCAGCTACCCAACCACCCAGCTACCCAACCACCCTGTTACACGACCAATCAGCTACCCAGCCACCCAGCTACCCATCCACCCAGCTCCCCAACATTCAAGTTGTTCTAATTCATTACTTAATTAGGTATTTGATATTCAATTTCTTTAAATTGTCCAATTAACGGTTGTCTAACAATCTCTCATTATAAGACCCTTAACATTTGAACGTGGCCCATCTAGTGAATCGTAACTGTACACCACTGTACAGCTTACCTTTTGTTAACTGTACACCACTGTACAGCTTACCTTTTGTTTGCTTTTCGGCTTAATGTGTTGTTTTAGGTGGTCTAACATAACTCGTCTGTCTCAAATGCGGCCCGGTGTAACTAAAATGTTGGACACTACTGTTATAGTAAGTGTCAATTACAATTATTCTTACATTTTGTTTATTAGAAATAAAGATAAGATGTTATCTACACACTCTGAATATTTAGCAACGCTTGTCTTCTGCTAAGTTACTGAGATAATTATTGCACCTACTTTATTGTTATATATAGGGTTAATATAATAGTTCAAAAAGCCAGTCCTGCTCGGAATACTTATCTTTAGGCCTTATCAGTGCTGTAAGCTTTCGAAGACCTATTAGACAATGACTTAGCAGTTGGGGTGGGGTGGGGGGGGGGCTCTGGTTTTAGTTATATTGTCAGTAGTCCGTCAGAAGGAATAATTCACCGAGACATAAAATCATTAATTTTATTGTCAAAATTTCAAAAATCACATTCTTCTAACTGAAACTTCTGTCAATGAAATAAATCTCATTATCACACTTTCCTGATCATTTAAAAATTGTGTTATAGTCTAGCAGTTACTTTTTTTTTTTCTAATTTTCCTCCTAAGTATTTCACAATCACTCGCTTGACATCAATTTCTCACGACCTAACTTACAGAACAAATGTTATGTTCGATGTGAGTCTGTTAAACAAGTACCAAGATCATCTTGACTATACCTGTTAGTTTGTTTTGCAGTCAAAGTACACAGCGGTGTACCAAGAGGGTGCCGTAGGGTGCGACCCGTCCCGTGCACCACTTAGCCTGGGGTGGCACATTGACTCAAACAATGTACAACATCCAGGGACTCACAGCTTGGTATTAAGTTGTGTATGTGGGTGACACAATGGGTAACAAACAGTCCGGGTAGTGACGACCCAAGAAACGACACTGACAGTCAAAGGGTGTAACGCCACCAATACGTCACTATCACAGCGTGTTACGTCACCAATACCTCACCATCACAGGGTGTAACGCCACCAATACCTCACCATCACAGCGTGTTACGTCACCAATACCTCACCATCACAGGGTGTAACGCCACCAATACCTCACCATCACAGCGTGTTACGCCACCAATACCTCACCATCACAGCGTGTTACGCCACCAATACCTCACCATCACAGGGTGTAACGCCACCAATACCTCACCATCACAGCGTGTTACGCCACCAATACCTCACCATCACAGCGTGTTACGCCACCAATACCTCACCATCACAGCGTGTAACGCCACCAATACCTCAGCATCACAGCGTGTTACGCCACCAATACCTCACCATCACAGGGTGTAACGCCACCAATACCTCACCATCACAGCGTGTTACGCCACCAATACCTCAACATCACAGCGTGTTACGCCACCAATACCTCACCATCACAGCGTGTAACGCCACCAATACCTCACCATCACAGCGTGTTACGCCACCAATACCTCACCATCACAGCGTGTAACGCCACCAATACCTCACCATCACAGGGTGTAACGCCACCAATACCTCACCATCACAGGGTGTAACGCCACCAATACCTCACCATCACAGCGTGTTACGCCACCAATACCTCACCATCACAGCGTGTTACGCCACCAATACCTCACCATCACAGCGTGTTACGCCACCAATACCTCACCATCACAGCGTGTTACGCCACCAATACCTCACCATCACAGCGTGTTACGCCACCAATACCTCACCATCACAGCGTGTTACGCCACCAATACCTCACCATCACAGCGTGTTACGCCACCAATACCTCACCATCACAGCGTGTTACGCCTTCACTGCTCAGGTATACGTCACTGTAAGATATTTGATTTTCATGGCCAATTACACTGGTTTACAAATTTTCATTTTGTGAAAACTGCTGATATGCAAATAAGTGTTTCTTTTGCAACTTTTTATGCTGATTCCAAATATGTAATCCAAATTTTTGTATCACGTCAGGATTTTTTGCAGTTTGACATTTATTAATGTAGAAAAAAGTCAATTAAACCAACAACAAAATGTACTTCGGTCATGCAGAAAACTATTGATATATACAAAATTATTAAAAAAAAGCAGATTTATTTTAATTTATTGTCTTCTACTGTACGAATTGTCTTTTAAGTGATTTGCGCTTCTGAGCAGCGCCAGGATTGTGGCGTTTTAATGACCAGCAATAGTCGGCCATCATATTCGCGTTCCATCGACCTTGGTATCGACTCTCCATTGCACAAATGTCTTGATGGAATCTTTCACCCTGCTCTTCACTGTACGCACCAAGATTTTCAGGAAAGTAGTCTACATGGGAGTCCAAAAAGTGCAACTTTACACTCATGCGGCAACCCAAAGCCTGAAATTTGGCTATCATGTTCTCAACAAGACTTTTGTAATTGTCGGATTTAAAGTTTCCTAAAAAATTGTTGACAACATCTTTGAAGGCATTCCAGGCTTGTAGCTCAACTGTGGCCAATTTACATGAAAATTCCTCATCAGTCATTACTTCTCTGATCTGCGGTCCAACAAAGATACCTGCAGTCAATTTCGCTTCACTTAAATGGGGAAATTTTTCTGCCAAGTATTGAAACCCAGAGCCAGTATGGTTCATATTCTTGACAAAAGCTTTCATTAACCCCAATTTTATATGCAGCGGTGGAAGGAGAACTCGATGTGCTTCCACCAAAGGCTTTAACTTTACACTGTGGCTTCCTGGAGTGATTTCTTCTCTCGCTGGCCACACTTTTTTGGTATAATGCTCAGAGTCTGCTCTGCTATCCCAGAGGCACAAAAACATGGAAATTTTGAATACCCTCCTTGGAGTCCCAATATGATGGCTATGACCTTCAAATCTCCACATATCAACCACTTGTGCTGGTCATAATTCAACGAACTGAGCAACAGTTTCATGTTTTCATACGTTTCTTTTAATGTTACAGAGTGTGCCACTGGAAGTGATGATATTTTATTTCCATTAAATAGAAGAACTGCTTTCATACTGCGCTTTGAGGAATCAATAAACAATCTCCACTGATTAGCATCGTAAGCAATTCCCATAGATGTGACAAGGCCTTCAATATTATTACAATATAACAATTCTTGCTTACTTGAAAAAAACTGTACAAATTCTGTCTCTCGACATCTGTACACACTTACGCTAGTATCAGGAGTGAGAAGGTTTCGTTCTTGTAAGCGGGATGCAAGCAGTTCAGCTGATGACTTTGGAAGGTTTAGATCTCTAACTAGATCATCAAGATCTTCCTGAGTAAAAAGTTTTGGTGTGACATCTTCTTTAAAATCAGGATCAAGAACATCACTACTGTCTTCAGAACTTGAGCTGTCATCACTTTCAAAATCATCCAGCTGAGTAGGAGGTGTAGGCACAGGAATGTCTTCGCAATGTTCTACAGGCCTCAAGGCTGACGGTACATTAGGATATAGAATCATGTGTCTGCTTTTTTTGTTGAATCCTACAACATTCGTCATGCAAAATAGCAGTCCGTCACATGATTCGAAGGCTCACGCCAAATCATGGGCACACCAAATGGCATACTTTTCACTTTACCTTTAAACCACTTGCCAAGAGTTACTTCACAGAGTTTACAAATAACATGAGGCGCCCATGTTTTGTCCTGGTCTCCCAGTTTACATCCAAAGTATGCATGATAATATTTCTTTGTTAAATTTGATATTTTCTTCTTCTCAGCCATTGTGCAAAATCGTCCACAAACATAACAAAAACTGTCTGCTGAATTCGTACAATGTCTTGGCATTGTGAAATTTTTTTTGATTTAAAATCAGCTAATCAAATATAATCTTAAACACATAAACAACAGCAATAAAATATTCAATTAAACTTGTGTTCAAACATAAAGTGATGGCGTAAGCTGCTTATGATAAGCATAAAATTTGTAAACACAAATTTGTGGTTTTCTCAAAAACCTGACGTGATACAAAAGAAATAAGTACATCAAAATTTATCATTTTTAATAAGCTTTCAGAAATTCATAATGTTTTGCTTGCAGTTTTTTTTATGTAAACCAGTGTTATCGGACACTAGACAGCAGGGGTTCTCAAACTTATTTGATTCGTGAACCCACTTTGATAGCCAGGCTTGCGGAGCCGAGCCGGTACCGTGGAGCCGCGGCGCCGCTATTTTTTGCTGGAACCGGAGCCAGAGCCGAAAAAATCTGGCGGCTCCACGGTTCACAAATGTTTATTTTTTTTACAGCAGATTTTTTTTTAGCTTTAAAATTGCAAATTTGTATGATTGTTTGCCTCCTACAATTTGATATGTTGTCATGTTTTACGAACGCCACAACAGTAACAGCACTTAAATGATAGCGTGCACGCACATCACCACAAGAAATCTTTAATGGGGAATCGTTTTGTGTTTGTTTTAAATCTTGTTTACCCTCCGAAATTTTTTTAATGGCATGTTATTTTGTTATATATAAAGTTAAAACAGTTTTATTTCATAGAATAATTGTATCAATCATTTAAAAATAAATTTTTACTACGACGACAAATAGAACGCGTCATTTCGTATATTATTTGACCGCGAATTTGTAATAGACTAAAAACGAAATGGCCGCTTTCTGTATTTAACAATTTTATTATAAATAGAATAGCTGAAATAGAGTAGATAATTTTTTAAGGCTGTGGCTATTCCGACCCGGGTCCCAATAAAGTCCGATTGTTATTCGGACCCGTGGCAGATATGCACTTAGCTTAGTTATATATAAACTATAGACGGAACCCGAAAAAATAATAATACAGAGTCCGCTTAGTCGGAACCCTAGCCACTGAGTAACGATTAAATCATACAATTCAAACAATTATCAAAAAATAAACAAAAAACAATAATAAAGTCTATATATAGCTAAGCTAAGTGCATATTTGCCACGGGTCCGAATAACAATCGGACTTAATTGGGACGGGGTCCGAATAAAAATCGGGGTTTATTGGTACCCGGGTCCGAATAGTCACTTCGAATTTATAAATATAAAATTTAAATACTGAAGTCTTTAAAATATTTTAAATAATGTATCATTTTACTATTTGCTAATTTGATCATTGAAATAACTTTTTATTTCTTATGAAAATGGCGACTAGTGAAACCTCGGTCGAAAATAATGATATGATTCTGGATGCACTGAAATGGTTTGTTTTTAGTAAAACCGACATGCGTATATTTTTCAAGTTTCTGACTATGGGGGTGAACGCGGAAAAATGTCAATCTTTTTATCAGCGGCATGTTGTATCATCAGATACTATCTTAATAGGGAGCCGAGCCGTCAAATTTGTGGGAGGTGGGGGCCGTGCCGGAAAAAAATATGGCGCCTCCGCAAGCCTGTTGATAACACTTTTGGTTTCGCGACCCTTCATAAACAAACTGTTTTGTTCACGGGACCCACCTGCAAAGAAAATGTACGATACCATTTTAGGGGTGACACCGAAATGAGCAGTTCTAAATTTCATAGCAGAAAAAAATCGATAAAGTCGGTTTTATAACCAGTCATAGTTAAAAAAACATAAGCAGTAGCACAGGGTGCCGCCATGCACAGCAGTAGCCAGGCCTGTCCATGGGAATGGGATTCCCGCGGGAACCCCATGGGACGTTTTCCATAGGATGGGACGGGATGGTACAGCACACATTTGTATTTTCCATGTCCCACATGATACTCCAAAAAGTTTCACTACTTTCATTGATTTTCTGCGCATGAATACATGTGACGTCAGAGCTCTCTAGTACGTTCGAGCAGAAATATATATAGTTAAACCGGGTCTGTCTTACACCAACATTTTTTAACTCTTCGTATTAATTTAAAAAAAAAAAATTAACTAAAAACGAAAAACGTTGGGCGCATGTTATACAACACTAGAATTAATTTTACATACTCATATGCATTTTGTTATCTAGACTAAGTTCTAATAAATGATCTGTAATATCGTGATACTTCGAAAACCTTCTGTAATAATTCCTTTGGGATTTAATTGTTAACATTTGATGATTCTAATACTCAGACTGTAAAACAAACATTCACATAATATAAGATTCATGCGCCCAACGTTTTTCGTTTTTAGTTAATTTTTTTTTTTAAATTAATACGAAGAGTTAAAAAATGTTTAACTATATATATTTCTGATGAAGCTCTTATAAAGTGTATTACTATTACAATGTTACCAATTTATTCAGAAATTATTTTCTGCTGTTTAGTACGCAAGAAAAACGTTCTTTTTTATAAAAATATTTTTTTATAATGTAATTTTTTATTTATTTCAACGGCATTCCATAACGTTAATATTATCATGGGAATCCCATGGGACGGGACAGACATAAATTACCATGGGATGGGATAGGATGGGACAGAAAAATCTGTCCCATGGACAAGCCAGGCAGTAGCACATGGTGCCACCATGCAGAGCAATAGCGCAGGGTGCACGTTTGGAGCTTAGGTAAATGAATACAGTTCAAAGCTGCTCGGATCAATCTAAAGTTTCTTTTAGCAAACGTCCTTAAGACAGGATGAATGAAGTCACGTGATTTCATGGAATTGGAGACGTAGTTTACTAACTCAGTTTAATGAAAATAATACACATCTTTCTGAAATACAGTCAGTAATACCATCGTTTTTATCTCTAAAGTATTTCAAAGTAAATTTTCCAAGGTCTAGTGCAGGAAAAATTTAAACATGTACCATTTCTCATGGTGGAAGTCATGAGAGAGAGAGAGGGGGGGGGGGGCATTCTAAATTTTCCCCATCGGATGTCACCAAGCATAGTGACGCCACTGAAAGTGTCATTAATCAAAATATACAGATGTCCTCTTTACTTTGTAGATTTATAACACAGGCGTACCTAGAGTGGGGGAGGGATGGGGTCCAAATTTGAAAGTCCCCCTGGGCCCCAGCTTGAGGGGGCTCATTTTTTTACATTAAATTTTAATTACATTATCTCATGTCGTGATGTTGAACGTCAAACTGCAGGGGCATCCAAAGAAACCAAGCCCCCGGGCCACCTAATCCCTAGTTTAGGCACTGTTTTATAAACATATATTTTTGTACCATATAGATAAATAGAGCTTTAAAATGGAAGTATAGTTTCTTGACCTTGTAATTATAGCTTTAAACTTTGTCTCGAGCTGAAAAGTCGTCCACGATCTACCAGTGAGTCACGACTCATACTGTGAGCACCACTGCTGTGCAGTATAGACACTGTGGACATGCACCTCTATACAGGTAAATGAATGGGAGTTTTACAGAGGCAAGTACCAGTGTGACCACTTCTGTGGGGGAGGGGGGGAGGGGAGTGGAGGATTTGAATTGGTGAAAATAAAATTTTATTTACTTCACCTTGGAGAGTTCTATTGACATCACTTTCTTCTATGCAATTTAATTAGTTCGACATTCAGTCAATTTAATTAGCTCGAAATTCAGTCAATTTGTGACAACAAAATCAACAACAAGGGTCCAGATGACTTCAACAGATAAATAAATAGACCAGCTGATGGACAACGGTTTGACAGACAGATCGACATACACAAAGACGGGCAGATAACCATGCAGATAGACAAACAGATAGACAAATAGATAGACATGATGATAGATAGACCGAAAGACAGATATACAAACAGATAGACATGATCATAGACAAACAGAAAGACAGAAGTACAGGCAGATAAAATATTATTTGGTGTTTAATAAACACACGTTGGTCAGAGACTGATCATAATGTTTGAACGTGTATTATAAATTAATTATTTATGTTTTAAGACTGTCTAGACCTCTGATAGGGCAAGGAAGTTTTAGATTTAATAGACAACCGATCAGTTGAGAGGGCATCGAAGGTTTAGATTTAATAGACCACCGATCAGTTGAGAGGGCATCGAAGTTTTAGATTTAATAGACCACCGATCAGTTGAGAGGGCATCGAAGGTTTAGATTTAATAGACCACCGATCAATTGATAGGGCATCGAAGGTTTAGATTTAATAGACCACCGATCAATTGATAGGCCATCGAAGGTTTAGATTTAATAGACCACCGATCAGTTGATAGGGCATAGAAGTTTTAGATTTAATAGACCACTGATCAGTTGAGAGGGCATCGAAATTTTAGATTTAATAGACCACCGATCAGTTGAGAGGGCATGAAAGTCTACAGAACTGTAATTTTTGAACTAAGGGTTTGTCCATCAAATAGTGTGAAAAAAATATGACAAAACTTCACAGTGGTGGCAGGGATAAACCCTTTCCTTGCAATTCTGGCCAATCAGCAGTACACACCGTGCTGGTTTGGCCAGTCTGGGCAAGTACTAAATTCCTTTTATTCTGTCATGCCGGTGGGCATCAATGGGCGCCCACCCTGTCGATCCGTAGACATGGCAGAAAGGCATTAGCGCCGCCAATATAGCTGCTGTAGTTGGTACACAACCCCCTGTCACTGAAAAAACAAATCGTGGAAATCATTACTGAAAAGATTGACTTTTTTTAAAGTAAAAAATTCTACATACCCCTCTATCCCATGTCAATATCTGTCAAACTTTACCCCCCCCCCCTTTAATTTTTAACTTAATTAATAGACGAGCCCTAACTGATTCGTAATTTGAAGACCATGATACTCAATTATTTTTACCCAACATCTTTATTTTTCTTAGATGTAGGCTAAAATTAATTCCCTTGAATATGAAGCTATTTTTTGTTTAAAACTTCTCTCTGCATATATATGTCCTGTCAATTGTAGATAAATGCATAAGTAATATCCATTAGTCCAACTAACATTGGAAGAAAACTCATTGATCAAACGTTACATAGGTACTACCATCAGGGGAAGACAATCAAGATGTCAAATATAGATCCATTCATCACGGGGAGATAATCTATGACAAAATGATCTGACTTAATGACATACGAATGTTGAGTGGATAATTAAACAACGTGCCTATATGTTAGAATTGCACACCACATGGTTGACTGATGGGGTGAAGCTCTGAACTGTATCCTAAAACAATTTGTTTAAACAGATGCACCGACCTAAAAAAAAAATCCATGTCTAAGTGTGAGTTCAGGCAGGGTGAAATGTTTGACAAGTTTCTTTGTGAGTGTTTCCTATAGCCTGTTGTATCTATAGTCTACTGTATTTATATCCTACTGTATCTATACCCTACTGTATCTATATCATACTCTATTTATATGCTACTATATATATACCCTACTGATTCTATAGCCTACTGTATTTATACCCTACTTTATCTATAGTCTACTGTATTTATATCCTACAATACTTAAATCCTACTGTATATATTTCCTACTGTATCTATATCCTACTGTATCTATATCCTACTATATCTATATCCTGCAATATTTATATGCTACTATATCTATATCCTACTGTATCTATAGTCTACTGTATTTATATCCTACTATACTTAAATCCTACTGTATTTATTTCCTACTGTATCCATATCCTACTGTATCTATTTCCTACTGTATCTATATCCTACTGTATCTATTTCCTACTGTATCTATATCCTACAGTATCAATTTCCTACTGTATTTATATCTTACTGTATCTATTTCCTACTGTATCTATATCTTACTGTATCTATATCTTGCAATATTTCTATGCTACTATATCTATATCTTACTGTATCTATAGTCTACTGTATCTATTTCCTACTGTATCTATCGTCTACTATATCTATGGCGTACTGTATCTATACCCTACTGTATCTATAGTCTACTCTTTCTATAGTCTACTATAGCTATAGTCTACTGTATCTAGAGTCTACTGTATCCATAGCCTACTATATTCATAGCCGACTGTGTCTATATGGAAATGGGTTAGTGTCTACAGACCAGACGATCGTTGTTCGTGAGCATGCTGGTAATTGTATGCAGTGAGTAGATAAAGAAATGTCAATTCTGTTCAATACCTAGCAGATAAAACAACTGTGGACAAAATCCCCCACGGACAAAACCTCCAAGGACTAAACACCATCGGACTAAAACCACACGGACAAAACCCCCAACGGACACTCCTCTCCCCCCCCCCCACCCTGTGGACTAAACCCCCCCCCCACACACACACACGGATTAACACCCCCCGCCCCCCTCCCGGACTAATCACAAAACCTGCACTCATGGCGCCTCTGAGGCTGTACAAGGGATTACTTCCCACTTTCATCCTTTTACTTTGAATCAGATGTAGATCGACCATAGGATGTTGGATTGTAACTATACACACCTTATCAGTGACAATCAGTACTGCATAACTGAGTACAGAACCGAATTCTCATTAACCACTCTAGTCCTTTCCATCCTTCAGACCCAAATGATTGAAATGAACTTTACCCTTCAATCAAAGTTAAACAGTATAACGTTATTTTATTTTTGATGATGTAAGAGCGGGGATGAAAGAGTTGCTATTACATATTGTGTGTAGCAATGTAACGAATTTATTTTGGCGATGTAATGGGGGAGGTATTAATATGGTATTGATATCATAGACTTAGACCAGGAATGGTAAAAATACGGTCAAGTAAAACAATCTAATATAATAATAGCGGTTTGGGTTCTGCGTTAAATCGAAAGTGGAAAACAAGAAATCAAAATGGCGCTTTGCCCGCACCTCGATTCGATAACTGTTTTTTTTTTTTAAATCTACAGTTTTTAATAGTTTCTACGTTTTTTAAATATGAAACCCAAAGGCCAAAATGTGAAATAACTCCATTTAAATATTGTATTTATTTATTGATTTATTTTTTGTATTTCTACAACATATTACATCTTTACATTGTAATAGAATTATGCAAATATCGGATTTGTCCGAAACCAAAAATAACCTAGCCTACCGATCAAGCCTAAGGGAATATAACTCTATGCAAAGGGGCCGTCCATAAAGTACGTCACGCTCCAAAGGGGGGGGGGGGGGGGGTAAGAAAGTGTGACAGTTTGTGACGGGATGGGGGGGGAGGGGGTCAGGCCAAGTGTGACGTCGCATTTTTAAATAATTTTTTTTTAATTTTATTTCTAATTTAAATTTTTATTTTTTTAGTAAAACTTAATAGTTTCAAAAATAATTTTCAAAAATTGTGTTAAATTAGTTTTATGTGAAAATAGCATGAAATGCATATCTTTTCAATGTGTTGTTCACAATTCCTCATGTTAGTTAGGAGTTCATATTTCAACATTTTACCATTGAGATACTATCCTCCAATACCAATCAACCAAACAACTGATGCAAAGCCGCTTTATCATTTATCAGCTAGGCACAATAGGCACTGTGCCTAGGGCATACGGACTTTTCAAGGGCCTACGAAAGCCAGAACATAAAGTTCAGAATGCCAATAAAATGTAATAATGTTTGTCTTAAAATAACTATATATAACCGTGTGAGATTAGCACGTCAAGCTGCAGATCTGTAAATTACAGTATGTTAACTTTTCGGCTCTTTGTCTTAGCAAAGTCACATATGACATCCTCAAAGTTTATTTAGATTTCAAATAGCAAATAAGTGCGGGTGCATTCTTGAAAAATATAAAAAATGAAGATGGGGGAGGGCTTACGACTTTGAAAGTACCTAGGGCCTACGATGACCTTAAAACGGCCATGAACTGATGGACTCAGAGATTCAGAAAGAGAAGATGCCGATGTTCATAAATTTCCTTCATCGTTTGTGGCACAAACTCTCAAATTTGATGACATTATGCCAAGATCAACAGGAGTTTTAAAAGTACAACCATATGATCTTTATCGTCCATCTTTGCAGACCAGCTTACATGATCGAATTTGCGAAGTGTGTCACTTATACTTTGCCTCACAAACAATGTTAAAGAAACATATATGACAACACAGAGCTTGGGCGCAGGATAATGTGCCAACCAAATTTTTCCAGAATCAACTCAAATAAAACGCCTCCGTCCTTTGAGAATCGCTGCTAAAAGGCAAAGAGAACTCATGGCAATTATTGGCAGAATGGAAAATGCTCATTCAGAGGATGATGAGTGGCTAGATGAGGATGAAGTAGATCTGTCTGCAATTATTCTTCCAGGAAACGATGATGGGGAAAGATTTATGTCAGTCGTAACTATGGATGAACAGTTGAACACTTCACTTCATCATGGATGGATGATGTCTAGTGAATATTTTTTTAATTATACATAATTCACAGGCCCACTATAAACATATTCAATATAGCACCAGACCTGCTCACATAATTTGTCCTTTTTTAGTCGCATTGTTTTGTTTCCATTTGTATTATTTAATCACTGGTTGAGGTCAAGTTTCGCTAATCTACTTCTTATCCTGTGTCAATAGAATGCATAATCGGAAGATTATCTCAAAGGTGACCTCACCCATTGTAAATGAAAAGGTTGCAGATAAATGATGTTTATTATTTAATTGTCAAGTCTAATTTTTGCAATTTTTTTTTCAAATTCAATTCAGTTCTGTTTCAAAGAATAACTGTGATAACTGTTGACAATTAGTTATTCTACTAGTAAAGTCATATAATAACATGATAGTTAAAATATTTATATTTTAAGGCAGTTTAATAGTGAAGTGCGTTTTAAGTTTTCGATTAAATTTTAATTAGTTGTTAATTAACATTTGAAAGTGTGACGTACTTTAGGGGGAGGGGGTGCCGAGATTTGTGACACTTTGCGACAGGGGGGAGGGGGGGTTCAAAAATGATCAAAAATAGCGTGACGTACTTTATGGACGGCCCCAAAGGTTTTGCAGGGTTCAGCTAGTATAAAAAGAAAGCGGGTGTTGATTATGAAGTACTGGCTACTTAAAAAGATATAAAGTAATGGCAAGTGCAAAAAAAGTTTATTTCCATTTGCTTAGATTTTGCATTTGGTTTACGTAGCGGTTGGGTTTTTTACAGGGTTGGGTTTAGATTTTTGCATTCCCTGCCAGAGACTTAGAGCCTTTATGCCATAAATTAAAACTTTCTTTCATCTTCTCTTCTTGTTTCAATTTACCAACTGATTTGTACGCTCTTTCAGTGTTCATTCTTTGATGTTCCTGGATTATCTCTCTTGTCTGACTTGTGTGCTTCACCTTGTCATCTCAACCCTTTTATGTCCAGTACAAAAAAAGTTGACATAGTCGCCTGGATTTCAGACTTATTGGAAACTACAAAATAATTGCTCGATATGAAGATTTGAAAGAGGCATAGTGAAATAGCTATGGGATGATATTATTGGTTGTACAGACTGACATGGCTAGGGATTGAAATTGGTTCTACAGACTGACATGGCTTTGGATTGATATTGGTTCTACAGACTGACATGGCTTTGGATTGAAATTGGTTCTACAGACTACTGGCATGGTTTTGGATTGAAATTGGTTCTACAGACTGACATGGCTTTGGATTGAAATTGGTTCTACAGACTGACATGGCTTTGGATTAAAATTGGTTCTACAGACTGACATGGCTTTGGATTGAAATTGGTTCTACCGACAGTGGCGTCACTATAGTTGGTGTCATCCGGTGCGGAAAATCAGGGTGTCACCCCCACCCCTTTATCAAGACTTCCACCCTGAACAATGGAACTTATTTCGAATTTTCCTGCACAAGACCATAGCTAGTTGCCTGTAATTGTAATGTTTGTGAATTACGTCCGATGAGTTCAGAAGTTGATGAGTTTAAATTATATAAATTACACAATCTAATTTAACATTCTAACTTGAAAGCATTAAAACTGCAAAAACCAGCAAAGTCAAATTCTTTGTATGTTGACAATAAACTTTATTTTAAATTTTCCTTTCATGGACTTCAAAGCTGTTAACATGTCAATAACTCCATTCATATCTTTTACCGTATCACTTTCAATAGAAAACAGAGCAAGATAAAAAAAAATCCTTGACTGTCCCATTATGGATGGCAGGTAATTTTTTTTATCAGTTTCAGTTTTGAAAAACTCATTTTACATGAAGCTACAGACACTCAGATAGTGATAAATAATTGCAGGCTCAGTGAGAGTATCGGCAGATATTCCAGGAAACCCCATTCAGCAATGAATTTCAAAGCATCAATTACTGACCACTCTTTGGCGTTCTCAAGAACATTATCTGCTGCCTTCAGATGTCTTCTCAGCTTTTGTATCTCTTTTAAAAGCTCATCTTCGGATATTTCATCATATAATAATGAGAGCGGTCAACATCTGGTCAGCCATTATATTCTTGTAGGATCTCCTATAAATGATGTGCCAGGACATTTATAAACTCATCATGACTGACAGGTGATAGATAAGATACGGATGTCTTTATTGTATATGTAGATTCAATTTTGTCCTCTTTAATCACATTAGGTGAGTCATATTCGAAAGGATCTCAACAATCTCAGTTATTGTATTCATTTACCTAAGCTCCAGACGCTTAGCATGTTGACACCCAGTGCTACTGCTCTGCATGGTGGCACCCTGTGCGGCTCACATCCCCTCCCCCGTATCTAATGCTAGAGACAGTCTCTAGGGTCCCTCCTGGCGAGGCTCTCTACATGCCTGAGGTACGCACGACCCTGGTCGAAACCAATGCTGGGGACGCAAAGGATCGCCGAACCATCACGGATGTGGCTATGGAGATGATTGGAACCTATTCGGGGAACGCTATACTGGCCTATACTGGTGCCTCTGTATCCAGTAGAGACGGCCGGACAAGCGCCTCGTTTGGGGTCCACATCACTCTCCCACAAACTGGCTTTGTGAAAACCCATGCTGGCCTATGTGGATCGCTCTGTGCTTACGAGGCAGAGATGACAGCCATTACTGAGGCCATTACTGAGGCAGTGGACCACATAGGGGAGCTAATCGGTGAGGGTACTTTGCCTGCTCTGGACATTGTCATTCTCACTGACGCGCTCTCTGTTCTCCAAGCAGTAAAAGGGACAGGAGAATGGCCGCTTCTGCTGGAAGCCATGCTGATGGCAGTACAGGGTCTTGTGTCCCAACATCACGTGCATGTGACCCTTCAATGGGTTCCCGGGCATGCGGACGTGCCCGGAAATGAAAGGGCAGACGGCATTGCCAAGGCAATAGTCCAGTCGACCGATTCCCAAGTGCTGCCCGTGAGTGCAAGAAAGAGCTCATTCGAGGCAGCACGTTCCATGATCTGCCTCTTTGGACAATCGAAGACGTTCTCGGGCTGGGCTTATGGGGTGAACGGAGTTGTTACGATGTAGGGTTGTTTTGAGCACAATGGTTTACTCGTTCAGGAACAAAAATCAGCTTGGGAAAGGGGTGTACCCTTGTGACCTAGGTCACCATGTCAGATTCCTAGGTGGGAGGCTGTTAATTGATTGGGAATCGCCAGCTCGGGAAGGGGGTGTGTCGTTCCCGTGTCAGATTACTAGGGGGGAGATCGGGACGCTCGCGGAACCAAATTACCTGGAGAAAAATGATCGTGACTTTGACACGTAGGATGAAGTTTGGGGACCGTGGATGCTGAGTTAGAAAGTTTCACATGCCCCTTTTTCTAGATGTCAGATCTCTTTCCCACGTCCCAGACCTGAGTTAGTGGGTTAAGAATTAATTAGGAATAATAAATCACTCATGCCAAGCCAATTGTGTACTGTATATAAGCTGGACGATTTTGTATGTGAGACAGAGTCGGAGAGAGACAGAGAGAGAAGATAGTCGAGTGAGATAGCAGAGTCGGAGAGAGGAGGAGAGAGAGGAGGAGGAGGAGAGAAGAGCGAGACTGAGAACTAGAGAGCAGGAGCGGAAGAGTGTGGCGTAGACTGAAGTACTGTATGCGAGGAGAACTGGCGTCAACATACATATATATATATATATATATATATATATATATATATATATATATATATATATAATAAAACTTGTGTTATTGGCAAAGAACCGGTATTTTATTGACTTATTAGCGGAGGTTGTACGTCAGCTGTGAAAATAGAAATATTGTCATCAGAACAACTACATCTACTCTCTCATACACCTAGACAGCGATCTGTACGTGGCCATGATTAGCATTAGGACTATCCGACAACGTAACAGGAGTTAACATCCGGAAGTTTCTAGAGCGGCCGTCCAAAACTGACCCGTGGTGGCAGCTTAGGGAGTCGAGCAGGCGCTAACTGCCCATTTCCGTACTGGGCACTGTCCTATTGGCGCGTAATTTGGGAGGTTGAGGCCCAATGTCGACACCCTTTGCAGACACTGCAGGGAAGTGGAGGAAACCGTAGATCATTTGCTATTCGAGTGTCCCGGACTGGCGGACCACAGGGTGGACCAGTCCGGAAGCCTGCTGGCCATCGGGCTCTATGGCAGTCTCCAGATGTTGAGAGACACAGCAGGTCTGATCTCACGGGCTCTAAGAGACTAAGTCTCAGCCCGCAGATAAAACTGAGAGAGTTCAGAGAGAGAGAGGGGGGCACAAGAAAGAAAGCGCCATGGATTTTAACAGATCTTTTAGGCCGCAACCTCACCCCCCCTTTTCCCCAATAAAAAATGAACATTTACGGCGGGAGGACCTGCCAACAACATCACCAAGTTGTGAGCGACACCAAAAGTAACGGGTTGGTTTGTTCTCTTTGATTCTATTTGTTAAATTATCAATCTGTTATCAATCTGTTATCAGTCTATTATCAATCTGTTATCAATTTTTGCGTACCAACATTTCTGATAATTGAAAAAAAAATGGATAAATTTCAAAACTTTCATAGCCCTCATTTATAATGTGACCAAAATCACGTGGGATAGTTCATCGATCATCAGTACTTGTATGCTATTTATGTTTAAATTAGAATCTATGTTTCATGAATCTGAAGAGTAGACCACATGTCACTACCATCTTTGTTGTTTTTTTTTTTTGTAATCCTTGAGGGGTGGGGCGTATGGGTAAGTCACGTGACAAATGGGTAGGGTGAACATTCATGACCAATCCTTCAGAATGGATGGACCCGGTGTTGGCATCTTACAGGCATGTTCAAAGATTGCTGCAAAAATTACACTTGATCGCCCTGTGTACACGGTAAGTACACATTGGAGTACACACAGGGTACATAGAGCGACTCACGCAGGTGAAACGTGTGCTGTATGTCAATACTGACACACGTACCTCGGCACTCCATGTATGTGTGTGTGTGTGTGTGTGTGTTTGTCAGTGGGTAGCGGTCGCCACTGTGTGCGTGTAGGTAAACATTAACGCTGTGATGATTGTCTTGGGTCTTCGTCATACGCCTGACGTAAACACATCCAGGATGTCCGACACATTGGAAGGGGGTGTGTTTCCTTGTGTTGTTGTTCTATTTATAGAATGAATTTGAGCGGTGGCGTCACTAGATGGATGGAAGGCGGTCTGCCCAAATAAGCATTTACTTCAGTGGTTCCCAAAGTGGTCCCTACGGACCCCCAGGGGTCCGCGGTATCATTCAGGGGGTCCGTGGAAAATTAAAATTCATTTGGGGGTCCCTGAACAACTCCAGGGGGTCCGTGAAATGTTTCATGTAAAATAGTAAAATTGTGATCCATTTGTATTGCGAGGTTCTTTTATAAAATTATATAAGATGTTCCAACAATAGTGAACAACACTAATATACTAAGTCGACTCCAGTTGATAGTGACGATAATAATATTTCGTCTTTAAAATAACTGCATGAACATGAACTGACATATAATGGTGAACTCAGGAGGAGTACAATTACTACAGTCTAGTTTTGGGCATCGTAGTATGCGGAAATCGCGTCATCAAACTCTGACTATAGTGTTTCCGCACATTCTGTAGGCACGGCATAGAAAACGGTTATTAAGACATGCCCAGACTGACCAGACCAGCACAGCGTGTGTACTGCTGATCGGCCAGAATGGCAATGCAAGGGTTTTTTTTCCTGCCAGAAATGGCAGGCTGCGACGTTGTGTTTCAGTGGGACAGAGTGGAAGGGTGTGGATACCATTGTCTTGGATTGTCCTCATTAACCACAGTAACACCACCCTTGTTAAAAGTGTTTTTCCTGGCCAGGAGAACCCCAATGATCTTTTCCCACAGACTATGGTATGCCTTCTAGACCAGGATAGCCAAAGGGCTAAGATCCATTACAGTGCATATACTATACTTTAGTATTAGCCAAAAAGCCGAGAAGCGTCACTGCAACAATTCATTGGGACAACATCTAAGCAAGATGAAAATGGCTGCATGCTTTTTATTGATTTCAAAGTCCAGAAAGCTGTTTATTATTGATGAAGAACTTATTTTACCAGTTGTATGTGAGGCAATACACACAGTTTTGCACAAACCATATTTCGACATTATAAAAAGAATTACACTGACTAATAATACATGGTTCAGTCCGTTGAAAATTCTTTATGTGATTACTTAAAAACATCTGAATTTTCTATACAGCTAGACGAGTTCACTTCAGAGGCGTAGCGAGGGTTGGGCGGGGGGCATCATGCCCCGGGCGCTACTCACAAAGGGGAGCCAAATGGTATATTTTACTTATATTATATGGTTTTAAAAAGGTATTGTGCCCCGGGCGCGAGGTAAGCTCGCTACGGCACTGGTTCATTTTACCAGGAACCGAAACTTTACTTTTTAGCTTATGTAAGATTTGTAAAGAAGAAAAGTTGTGCCCAATGTTCGGAAACCGGTACAAAAGGTGAGACGTTATTTACTGAATTAAAAAGATTTTTCAATTTAAAAGCTATACCCTCGACTAATAGCGTTTTTGTTGCTACTGATGGTGCTCTGGCAATGTTAGGTGATACCGAGGCTTTCTGGCGTACTTAAAACAAACTGTAACAAATGTATTTTCATTACATTGTGTCTTTCATCGACATCATTTTGTGCAAAAAATCTTAGTGAATGTTTGCATAGAATGATGAAGTCATTCAAGCATTTAATAAAATCAGAAGGAATGCCTTCAATGAGATATTTTCGCAACTTTGTTTGAAAAATGACGAAGACGATAACCGTTTACTACTTCACACAGAAGTACGTTCGTTATCTAAAGGTGCATGTTTAAATCAAATTGTATGCGCTTTTTTATTCAGTGTTGATATTCCTGGAAAGCAAACACAATGATTTGCGACACAATTCAATTAATTAAAGAAAAATAATATTCCCATGCATTTTTGTAGCTTTTTCATATGGGGGTCCGTGGGCAAGTTTTGATTATAAAAGGGGTCCATGGGTCAAAAAAGTTTGGGAACCACTGATTTACTTGAACGCCAGCTAGGGGTGGCATCCGCCGGACTTGAGTAAAATGGGGCGGCCGTATCAGATTTTGCCCCGGGCGCCACTAACACTGTTTACGCCACTGGTTGTGATTACGTGCCTGTATGCGTGTTGTGAGAAGGAAGTGTTAGTTAAATTTTTACTCCTTTTATCTCATTTATGGCTTATGCCTGTATTAAATATTAGGCCTACTGATTCAGACAGTTTGCCAACTCCAGATCAACTACATAGTAAAGACCACTGAATTGGCGAGTTTTATTTTATACGGACCACTAAATTTTGAGTTTGTTTTTTTGAGTTTATTATCTTCAAATAAAAGTCATAATCAGAGCCCATGTTTATCAATCTACTTAGCTAAAGCAAATAATTCCTTGAGTACATTTTCAAGAATACAGTCGTACCTCGAGATACGAGTTTAATTCGTTCCTTAACGTTGCTCGTATTTCAATTGGCTCGTATCCCAAAGCAATTTTTCCAATTGAAATTAATTGAAATGACATTAATTCGTTCCATCCCCCAAAATGTTCACCCAGTTGTTTTTGTTACGTGTGTTTCTATGTATCTATCAATGTGTTTCTATGTATCTATCAATGTGTTTCTATGTATCTATCAATGTGTTTCTATGTATCTATCAATGTGTTTCTATGTATCTATCAATGTGTTTCTATGTATCTATCAATGTGTTTCTATGTATCTATCAATGTGTTTCTATGTATCTATCAATGTGTTTCTATGTATCTATCAATGTGTTTCTATGTATCTATCAATGTGTTTCTATGTATCTATCAATGTGTTTCTATGTATCTATCAATGACAAATATCGTTTATAAACATATTGCAAGAGAATGTCAAAAAATTAACTGTTTTTATTAAGTGTATTTACTTGGGAATTAGCCGACTTGATCTTACGGAAGATGCTGGCGGAGGTGTAGAGTAGAGGTGCTATACTCTTTTTCAATTCCATCTGTTTAAGCACAGTACATATAGTTGAAGTACTACTACACCCGTACTGCTTCTCCAAGTCAGTCACTCGCACACCTTGCTCATGTTTTTCTATAATTTCACGCTTTAATTCAATAGATATTAACTTCTTCTGAGAACTGACCTTTCCACTCACTTTCTTCTTTGTGCCCTACAGATATTGTTTGATATGACCTAGTACAGCCTATGTAGTAGTAGTAGTAGTAGTAGGCATCCGTCCATCTCGGAAGATGATGGTAGCGCTCTAGGTTAATCATCAGTCGTGTTTTTGAGGGCCGAATCTGGAGTGGCTCAGCAGACCGATCCTGGATCGACAGACTCTACCGCAGTGACCACAGTTGAAGCTGGATGTAGGGTTGAGGGCCTGTTTCTGCTGTGTAATCTTCCTTTTTGTCTTTTTATTTCCAGCTGTTGGTTGCGTAGTTGTTCTCCATTTAGGAACGGCCTGTCGCCACCCGTTCCGGTCGTCGGCGAGCTGTTCCCAATTGTCGAGGCTGATGCCAGTCAATTTGAGGTCGCGTTTGCAAACATCCTTGAAGCGCAGTTGCGGGTGACCAACGGGGCGATGCCCTTTGGCCAGCTCGCCAAAAGGATGTCCTTTGGTATGCGACCATCTTGCATTCGATGCACATGACCCAGCCATCGTAGACGTCTTTGGCACAGAAGGAGATGTATGCTAAGTGAGCTGGCTTGTTTGAGTATGGCAGTGTTGGTGATTTTGTCTTGCCATCTGATCCGTGTTTTTTTTTACGTCCTGGTAAAAATTCTCTATTCCACACAACTTTAAATGGGTACCTGACATATTTTGGGGAAGTAAATGCAACTGAGCAAACTGGCTACTGAAAGTAAATAAATTCATTATATATATATAAATATATGTTACGGGTCCTTATAATGATAATACTTGTAGAAGGTGTAATAATTCAGACAACTCAAATTATGAAGTTAACTCCATTGAAGTAACATCAACAATCATTTAATTCTTGAACATAAACTGACATAAAGGTAAATTCAGGAGGAGTACAATAGCAAACTGTAAATATGCATCCATCTACATCGATGCCCAAAGCTAGACTCTACTAGAACATGCATCCGCATCCTATGATGCCCAGAGCTCGACTGACTATAAACAAAGCCTGTGCTCCCAACTGTCGGTTTTAATATACGTCATTTGGTACAAATCTACAATAAACTACAACACAAGAAGGCGGAATGACGCCATAGCTACTGCGGTGGGCGGAGCCTACCGAATAGCGTCATCAAGCTTAGACTATACTATTTCTCCACAATATATACATATATATATTATACATATATATATATATATATATATATAAATATATATATATAGGTTGAACCAATCCACAAGGTTAATACAATAATAGATAGGAAAATAATGTACTGTAAGGGAAACAACCCAACCAATAATTTATTGTTAACAACTTTTGTTATATCGTCTCCCTTAAAAAAATATCTAATGAGAAATACTTGGACATACGTGTATTTCATTTGATATCACCAAATGTTGTCCTTTTAAGGTTCTGCATTTACTTTAATGAACAGATATTAGGCATAACCGTGACCTTAATACAGCCCTGACTGCTTGCAGCACTCAGGTCACTGCTGACATTCTACACTAATCTACACTCATTATATTCATATCTCATCACAGACAATTGACTTGGACACACGCACAATGGGTTTTTCCAGTTCGGCAGACGTAGCTATGACTCGTTTTGTGTTTGACTATGATCTCATCAGTCGCTTTGACTTTGACAATCCCCCCCCCCCCACACACACACTCCCCTAAGCCTTGACGGGAATTTTCTCTTTTTATAAGCGTTGTGTCAGCTAGATTTCCCCACTTCAGTTATTTCCGTAAAATGCGACTGTTGTTATATTACATGCAAATAGTTTCTGCTTAAATCAAATTGACATAAATGATATGTATCATACGAAACATGTCCATGCCTGTAAATATTGCAATTTTTATGCATTATGAACAGCATCTACATTTTAGCAATTTTATGAATATAAAAATGATACATTGGGTAATTCTTTTCGTCTTTAAAAACAAACGGGATTACCCTAAGATGACATCACTGACATTTCTACGATGATTAGAAATTTCTTTGTTTAAAAACTGATTTTTTTAAACTTCGTTAATTCATTAAAATATTGACAGAAATTATCACTTCAAACAATAAAAGAGCGTGAGTGATCATGTATAGCTGAATGTTTTTAAGCCCTGTACATTGTGTGCAAATAAGTTGTGTAATGAATGACGTAGTAAGTCATGAATATGTATTTGCTGGGTTTATTTTTTCATGCCATGAATTACAACATGCAAAGGTTGCTGCTGCATGAAACCCAATTTTTTTTTGGTAAAATATTTTAAAATGCACTATGATGCCCACAATATTTATCAGCATTGTATCTTCACATTTAGTTTTACATTTTAATATAATTCCATATTTCCCCTGTTAACAACATCAAAAATATTACAGAACAAAATATCAGCTTCGGGAGTCTGACTGATGTCAATTGAAAAACTCATAATTTTACAGGGGCGTGTAGGCCTACACACTTGATACAATTTTCAGCCCTTTTGACTAAACCAGAACACAGCCCATATTGAGCCACATAACACATCCCAAACTGAGCCACATAACACATCCCAAATTGAGCCACAGAACACATCCCAAATAGAGCCACAGAACACATCCCAAATAGAGCCACAGAACACATCCCAAACAGAGCCACATAAACATCCCAAATACGGCCACAGAACACATCCCAAACTGAGCCACAGAACACATCCCAAATTGAGCCACAGAACACATCCCAAATAGAGCCACAGAACACATCCCAAATAGAGCCACAGAACACAACCCAAATTGAGCCACATGATTAAAGGACACACACATCGCCAAACGCAAAGAAAGTGAAACTAAATACAAATATTTTTTTTTTAAAAAGGATTACTCTTGTGAAAGGTCAAGGCCGAATTTCACGTGTATAGCTCAAGTATACATTTGATTTATCTGAAAAGTGGATTATTATATTATATATGCGGATTATTCAATTCTTGATATACATGTATAACATGTACATATAATTGTGTAACATGTACATATTATTGCGTAACATGTATATATGATTGTGTAACACGTACATATAATTGTGTAACATGTACATATGATTGTGTAACATGTACATATGATTGTGTAACGTGTACAAATGATTGAGTAACAATGAAAGTAGAAAAATTTCAGACGCTGAATGAAAGCCTTGCACGGTCAATATCCACATTCAGTAAATATTTTGACCAAAACAAACAAACAAAATTGTGTTATAAGCTTCAGTGATTTGTTCTGAGTTGAACTTTATGTATATTGTAGCCACCGGCGGCGGAACGAAATATTTTAAGGGGGGGCAAGCCAAAATTCAAGGGGGGGCGCCGCCCCCCCTTGAAAATTTAAGGAGGGGCAAGGCATAATATGACCGAAAGACTTATTTTACCCCCTTAATTCTATAATAGAATATAGTAATTCTGTAGCAAGTATTTAATAGATATTATTAAAAAATAATATATTAAAAAAGATAAAAATGAACATTGAGCACTTCTGTCGTCAACTGATTCGTAATGTCAGTTTGTTTACAAATTTAATAGTGAAATTAGATCAGAAAATTACTGATAATTATCATGAATGATGATGAATATGAAACCGGAAACGGGAAACTCAATAAACAAAAAGTAATTTATGAAAAGATAATAAATAATCGTATTTTCTTTAAAAATTACATTTGCCGTCATTCGGTAGATGACAATACTTCTCATAACTTATAAGACGTATTTGCTATCTGTCTGTCTGTTCCCTTAAAACTCAAGATCCAGACAACCAAATAACGTGAAATTCGATACACGCAGTGGCGCAACTGGGGGGGGGGCAGGGGGGGCTTGAGCCACCCCCCGGGCCAAATCATCAATACATAATTTACGTTATAAAGTTACAAAAAAGACTGTCAAACTGTCAAACTGTCTTTTTTCAATATGTGAGCCCCCCCCCCCAGCATTTTTTGCTGGTTGCGCCACTGGGTACACGTACACAAAATTACATGGGGAATGTTCTTAAACAGGTTTCGTTCTTTCTCAATGGGTACTTTAATTGTAATTAATTATTTTGGATATCAAAGACATGAAAATTGGCAAACTTTTACCCCGATTTCAGGTTTTACGAGTTCTCTCCCACATAGCTAACTTACTATAAATATTATCGGTACGGGGAATGAAATATCACATTACTTACTACATTATTACATTCCATTCCTTCATCCATAGGAATTGTCATCTTTTGATACAGTCATGCCTAAAAGAGAGAGAGAGGGGGGGAAAGAGGGAGGGAGGGAGAGAGGGAGGGAGGGAGAGAGGGAGGGAAAGAGGGAGAGAGAGGGAGGGGAGAGAGAGGGAGGAGAGAGAGGGAGGGAAGGAGGGAGGGAGGGGAGAGAGAGAGAGAGAGAGGAACTGCCAAAAATGTTGTGTATCACATTGCTTTAAGATAAATGTACCCTTTTATTGCAATTTGCATGCAAATAAACCCTTTTTTACGCGTCTTATTTTAAATCTTAATTAAACGTCAAATTACGCTTCTTAAATAAACAGAAAACATTTTTTTAAACCCGGGCAAAGCCGGGTACTTGCAACTAATTTTAAAATATGCCAAACAACTCTCAATAATGTGATTACTGTAAAATGTCAATTAATTATAATTTCTTTCAAATATTAAATTTAAGAAATAAATCAAATGAATTATGAAAATGAAAATGATACATATAAACTAAAATGAATTACAAAGTTAAAAAAGTTAAAATTTTAGGGGGGGGGGGCAGACTGGAAATTCAAGGGGGGGCGCCGCCCCCCCTTAAAAGTTTTAGGGGGGGCCGCTGCCCCCCTGCCCCCCCTGCTCCGCCGCCAGTGATTGTAGCACATTACATGAAGAGACAATTATTTAATACTTAATTGCACCTGTTATAACCATACATTCCATTTATGAACAGTAAATCTATTTCTACACCTACTAGTCCTACTTAGACTATGGACGGGACAGTTGGTGATGGTGGCATATTTATCGCTGAACTTTATGGCGCTGTTTTCATCCCCAATTAATCAATATCATGTGTCATTTGTATCACTCATTGCTCATTTTCTTTGTTCGTGTAGTCTGTGGAGGGTGATGGGTGGTGGAGTGAGACCCTAGCCTAGGACGGTGGGCAGACTAAACAAGATAGAAATTATGCAGTCTTGACCCATTTTATGACTATACATTTTTACTCTAAATAATTAAATTCAACGTTCTTATAATAGTGAAGTGTGTTGGTTATTTAAAAACACACAGAAAAGGGGGGAAAAAATGAAAAAAAAAATAGTTACAGCTGATATGGAACAAAGTAGGTCAACCTTGATCCTACCCAAAACAAAGAGAACCACGTGTTATGTGTTTATGTTGCTTCGCGACCCAATGAGAGTAAAGTCACGTGATATGTCGTAAGCCTACTTCCGTCTGAGCTAGTAAAAAGGTAAACAGACACAGTAAAACCTATTAAAGTCGAATGTCTTTGTGTTAGAATTTGTGGACAAATGTACCAAAAGCGATTAAATGAACATCTACATTGTATTATAACCTGTGCATAATTATAACAACAACAGTGAGTAGTCAATTTATTAACTCTTTTTTGTAAAAATGATTTGATTTTAATGCGAAGGACAGCGCTTTGAACAGCTGTGATTGTGTAGCAGAAGAGAGTTGCATCAAAGAACGGATAGCGAGCATATTAGCGGGCTGAAGAAAGTTGGTCTTCTTTATACTTTGTTTACTTGATGCTGTTATCTCTTTATGATAGGTACATGCCTATTGCAAAACAACTTAAAGTACGAAATAAATTAAATACAAGTAAAATAATTTAATATTAGTTATTATGCAAACAAATAGTCTTAAAATTATGTAGATAGTAACTAATTTTAGAAAAATATTCATAATCAATCATTGATAATTAAATTATTCAATCTATTCCCATGTAATATGGAATTTTTTATGCATCGAATTACTTGTCAGACCATGACAGTCAGAATATTGATTTTTATGTATAAAATCATTAAAATAAAATGGCATTAAAATTAAATGTAATAGAATTTTACAGCAAGTAATGCAAACGTTGAAATATCTATAATAATTCATCAAAGTCATGGGGAAGTAATATTAAATAAAGTGACATATTTTGCTTTTTGTGATATAGTGATTAGTTATATAAATTCTTGCCAGAACAATTTATCAGGAATGTGCCGAAAATCACATATAATTTTGTAATCGGTTTGAACAGTTTATACTACATTAACTTACAGTATAGAAGAGAATTGTATTATCCTCTCAAATGACTATGACTAAATATAATATTTGTTCATCCAAGTAAAATGTGTGCAGACTTGTAAATGATACCATGAATTTTTTTTACTTTTCTCTTTGTGTTTGTCAGATTTGCTATTTATGTTTCATTCATTTTATTGTGGTATTAATTTACATAAGTAACAATATTTGTTATTAAATAATGAATAACATTAAAGTAATGCAAGAACATTCTATACATATAAAACCTTTTTGAAACAAGCTACAGTGTGTTTAAAACAAACAAAAAAAATCTATATTCATACAAATGATCCTAATGATCAGTTGAGTGATACATTCATTTAAAATCATTTACTATCAAAAGTCATCATACAGCAACTTTTAAAACATTAAATGTAATAACTAAATTCTTAAGTCTTTAAATATGCACTCTGTTTCTGAAAGTATTGAGTGTTTTTCAGTTGTTAATTATCCTGTAATGAACTTTTTAAAAAATAGCATTAGTAAACATCATTAGCTGCTTACAAAGAATATCAGCATGTAACTAAGTTTCTCCCTAACCCTGCTTAATTAAACGATTTCTTTGTTTATAGGTCTACCTTTTCCAATTTGTTTAATCATTTATCAACTAACAGTCAGTAAAATTATAATTTTTGTAAACATTTGTAGTACTTTTTTTTTGTTTATGCTTTTTCCATTGTAAACACTGTATTAATACTCTCTGCAGTACATCGTTAATTCAGTCATTTACATTCAAATGTATATATATATATGTTATCTTCATTTTCTTTCGGAAATTTTAAAATTGTTCAGTACAGTATATAAGAAACACTTTTAAAGTGCTCGTCATTACTGAGAGAAAAGAATTTGTTACTAAAATCAGGTGTTCACTCTAAAATATTATTTTTAAAAGTATGTGGATCTGACAGTAAAATGTAATAACCTAAATCTGTTCAGCTTTTTTTATGGTTTACATTTCTGCCACATATGATAAAGCATACATAGAGTATGTAGTGAGGACTAGCATATTTATATATCAGTGTTGGTCTAATGGGTCACTTACAGAGGTGTACAAGGATGGGGGGGGGGGTCCAAATTCCCTAGCTTGAGGGGGTCCCCACAATTTTTTTTTACATTAACTATTAAGTACATTATCTCATGTCATGGTGTCGAATGTCAAAATGCAGGGGCCCCTCTGGCCCCCAAATCCCTAGGTTCGGCACTGGAGTTAGATAAGGCTCTGTGATGAGTGTACATACAACACATATAACGTGCATTTCAAAAGCTCTTGATCCCTGATAATAGGTGTAACTGTTAATATCTTTTATTATTGTTGGCATTGCCCCCAGTTAATTGTTACATTCTTATAATCATTACTTTTATATTCAATAAATAAAAAACAACTGTAAATGTTCAGAAGAAATTAATTGTAGTCAAGATTATAACTCTTTTCCTATTTTGAGATTCATTCTGAAAAAAAAAACAAGAAAGGAATGATTGTTCTTGGAATTTGCCCCCCCCCCCCCCCCCCCAACACATTCCAGTGCATCTAGACTAGAATATTTTTCCTGTTAATAAACTTATGCAGAAACCTTGCAAATTAAACTCTCTGGAAAATGAAAATAAGTAATTGTATTTAGTATTAGATGTATCTCCCAGATATTTGAAAATTTGCACTCACACAAAAACAATTTTTTTTTATTTTATCAGCAATGAAACATAATTTTGTCCACAATAATTGGCATAAAATAAAATGTGTAATCATTTAAGTATGTCCACTGTTTATAGCATTGCTGTGATACAAAATTGCCCCATTATAAATATGTATATATAATTGCTAGGGCAGAATGAGATGAATGTATTTGTTCCATTGAGCTGTGTGGTAGTTCTAATTGTTTACTTTGGTGTGTGGACAGCTGTGTGTCACTTTTATTTTGTCATTATTGATGTGATCATTGATTACTACATGCCCTGCTGCCGCTGCTATTACATAGTTCAGTGTAAACACTAGTGTTATACCGCACTTTTTAAATCTTTGAGTTTTACGTGTTTCCTTATTTCAGTGGTTCTTAAATTTTTGTGGTTCGCGACCCACTGAGTCATGTTTCGTTTTTTTTTTTTTTGTGTTCCACCTGGAAAGAAAGTTAAAGAAGAATAAAAGAGATCAAATCTAAATATTATTTAATACAAGCTGTACCCTGCAAAACGTTTGCATAGAATTATATCCCCTTAGGCTTGATCGTTAGGCTAGGTTATTTTTGGTTTCGGGCAGATCCGATTTTTTTCATGATTGTATTTTAAACTGGAATACTGTTGTATAAATTCTTTCCTTTCGATTTAACGCAGAACCCAAATCGCTATTATTTATATTATATGCAAAGAAATGTCGGCAACCCACTTGAAATAAGCGTTCGACCCCCCCCCCCCCCCACACACAATTTGAGAGCCATTGCCTCTTCTCATGAACTCTTGATGACAAGTACCAAAATAATTCCTACGTACATGTGCTCCCCTCTTTATCACATTACAACCTTGCGGGTTATCATAAATACACTTTGTGTACAGCTTACATTATGCTCTGTTGTGTATTATTATGGTTTACTGTCATTGGCTAGTATCCCACATGCTCCAGTGCAGCTGTACAAGATGGTCGTGTTGTCGTTGTTTCACACAAAGACTTCTGTGACTAGAACTCACTGTTATTTTCACCCTAGGAAGAAAGAGACAAAAAATCTACTTCCTTGCTTTGCAATCGATTTTCACCCCAGCTCTGATGACGTCATATCTGATAAATGGTATCACTTTAGCCTCGTAGTTTTTAATCACAGACATTTCTTCTTCCGTTTTTCTCATTTCACGGTTTGTCCTGTCATGAAGTCATTCATATATTTTACACCATTTGTTAATTGTCTCTTGACATTTAATAACGTTGTAAATGGTTTTTTTTTTTGTTCTGCATTTTATTATATTGCATATGGCCTGTGTATACATTAAAATGTTTATTTCGTATGTGAAAGTTGGTCATGTGTATCTGTAACCAGCCGTTCTACTCTACAAATGTTTACAAACACTGGAATTAAAAACCCAGAAAACTCACTTTATTAAATCCTAAAAATGTTTTCCATCCCTCTGTGAGTAACGTACAACACCCCCCCCCACCCTTTTTTTTTTCCCCTCATGTCCCGTGGAGCGGTATTTAGCAGGGGTGGCCCAATGTGGCTCGGCTTGTGGCTCTTTGACGGGTTTTGTGCGGCTTTCAATGAGTCATTACTTCACTAAAACTTCATAACTGGACTATGGTGTGTGCGGCCCTTTGAAATAATTTTTTTACAACTGGGGCTCTCATCGACCCCCCCCCTTATAGCTCTACCGCTCATCCAAGAGCCCGCAAACTGGCACGTATTAATATTTCTGCCTGTGTGTCAAGTCTTGTTATAGAACACAACAGAAGGGAACGGGTGGTCCCCCCGTTAGAGGCCTTCCCCTTGGGTTAAGCTTGATGGCAGAATTCATAGTACGTCCCCTGATACAACTTGTGTTGTTGTTTTCGTCAGTTGTTGCTGGGTACAAAATAACTGTTTACGTCAATTGTGGCTGGGTACAAAATAAATGTGTATCGTAATGAACGTATCTCGGGAATGCCGTTGCATTAATTTAAGTCTTCCGTGGTTCCGGTAAATTATTGGATCGAGACAACGTTGTTGTTTGTTTATTTCAACTTCCCCGTTGTAAACAAAGTCAAGGCAGAAAATGAAGGTATCGCAGTGAATGGGGTCAAGTGCATTGAAAAGTGTTGGTCGATTTGTTTGTGGTTTGATTTGTTTGTCATTAGTGTTTGACCTGTCGCGACTTTTGTTACTTTCGTTGTCACATTCCCTCGTTCAGTGGCTCTCAGGGTTTTTTTCACATTCCCGTTCAGTGGCTCTGACATCGTTGTCACATACTCCCATTCAGTGGCTCTCACATCGTTGTCACATACTCCATTCAGTGGTTCTCACATCGTTGTCACATACTCCATTCAGTGGCTCTCACATCGTTGTCACATACTCCATTCAGTGGCTCTCACATCGTTGTCACATACTCCATTCAGTGGCTCTCACATCGTTGTCACATACTCCATTCAGTGGCTCTCAGAGTGTTGTCACATACTCCATTCAGTGGCTCTCAGACTCAGAGTGTTGCCACATTCTGCAGTTTAGCGGCTCTCGCAGAGCTGAACACACCATCACTGTTTAGGAACACATTGAACAAACATTCATCACTTGTAATTATTCCGTCATCATTTGTAACAAAGTGATTGTGTGTGCATGTGTGTTAATCATTTCTACATGAGGAACTTAATTGTCTTAAATGATCCCTTGGGTTTTGACGAGTTTTGTGAAAAATCTCATTTGTCTCATTATTGTGAGGTTTTCTGATGACATGAAGGAACATAATTGGATGAACTTAAATGTATCCAACATTATATCTGTGACCCAGATCACGTTAGGTTGATCAGCACTCCCCCCCCCCTCCACAGTTGTTCAGACACCAGGAATCAAAATTAGACTGGTGTTGTCTGTCAATAGTTTGACCACATTCTGTGACTCAATCCATTTGACCATAAACCATAGCAACATTTGTTATTCCTTTAAGACATATTGAGTGACATGTGACTACTACGTCACTGTCTACTTGGACAGTTTATTTATTACACTTAGAATGAACATATTGTATAATGGGCAGTTGGCAATTAGTAGTACCTGCCAAATTGGTAAAAGATTTTAGGCTTTTGTGTATGTTATTGTATTAAACGTTGAATCCGGCTTTAACCCCCAAAGCCCGAAAAAAAAAACGCACAAACTGGCGGATGAAAGAGCAGTCAATCTGGCAACACTGCACACTATCAGCACAGAACTTTATAGTACAACGCCCTAGAGAAACATCACAATTGTCGTCTGTACCCCTGACAATCTGTTGTTGTATTTACATGTGTGTATCTCTTGATGCTACTAATAAATGTGTTTCTTTTTCTTTTTTTCGTTTCCATGTATCACTATGGTAACAGGGGCGGGTATGTTCGATTGGCATTCAAGTTTTGATAATCTGTGTACATTGTGATGGGTTGGGGTGTGTTTCGGGGGAGGGGGAAGGGTTATGACAACAGGCACCGCGACGACGAGTACTGTTAGCAACTGTTTTCATCAATATTGGTTTTCTCTGTCTCCCTGGTCTGAGACTGTGGGGTCCAAGTATCGGGGACGTACTGTGGCCGTTGTTTGTCAGTGGGGGACATGAAAAAAAAAACTCACCAGTTATGAAACAAAAGCGCCCCTCTCCCCCCGTTGTGAAATAAAAACAACAACAATTATTGGAGGTCCAGAGTTCGATCACCTTGTAAGAGCCATGAGCATTGTTCAGGTCAGGGTGAACGTTCACTGAAAGAGAAGCTCTTCTCATACAGTCACATAGTAGTTTATATAGGTTCTAAAGGATACATGTCTGGTCACTACAGGGTCTTCACAGATCAAGAATACGTTTCACAGTAGCCAACAAAAGGAGCCCCATTAGTGCCATTTTTGGCACGGGAAGTGGGCGGCATTTTTTAGTCTGCCGCTAACGTGATGGGTACATCAGTAAACAAACAACAGGGAAGTGGCGGTGATGACATCCCTGTTGTTATTGTTAGTGTGTAAAACACAGCATGTTTCTCCTAAATGTTGAAACAAAACAAATGTATAGAGTAAACAATTGTTGCTATGAATGAATAGACTGAATTAAGGGGAGATGTGCTGGTAAATAAACAAAAGGCAAGGTAAGGGTACAGACCGTGGGGGTTGTCACCTAGCGGGAATATTTAGTCAATGAGTCCCCCCTACCCCCGTTGAAAATAAACTGGACAGATTATTGCTTTTTATATGTCACTCCCACCTTACACCACCCCACCTTACACCACGCTGTACCACCTTACAGCATATCAACATACATCACGCTGTACCACCTTACTCCACCCTGTACCACCTTACACCATACTGTACCACCTTACACCACACCACCTTACACCACACCACCTTACATTACGCTGCGCCACCTTACACCACATCACCTTACATTACGCTGTACCACCTTAAACTATATCACCTTACATTACGCTGTACCACTTTAAACCTCTATTTCCCACTTGATGATACGTTTGACATATATAAAGACAAAACGACTTCCGCTGACAGTTGTGACGACAGAGTGAACAGTATTGTTGACACAATCTGACATTGAAGTCACCAAGAACATAATTATTTACCTAGTTAAATTTGACCGCATACATTTCCTTTATTGATTTATAAAATGAGTTTTTACATGACAAGACATATGTAACACAGAATAGGGCTGTACGTGACAAGACATGGGACATAGAACAGGGCTGTACATGACAAGACATGGGACATAGAACAGACATGTACATAACAACACATTTGTGACACAGAACAGGACTGTACACCACAGAACATTAAACTTGGTGACTAGATATCTATGACACAGGACAGGGCGACCTACAGTTCTTGTTGTTTTTGTCGATGACTTAAAACCAATGATTAACCTGTTACTTGTTCCTGTTTTTATTGACTTTTTATGAGAAGTGTGTCTTGTGGTCTGGACTGGATCATTATTGATTGTCTGTTAATGACTTCCCATATCAGACATTGCCAATTTATTTTGCCGTTCGCCATGCCACCTTCGGACGTACTCGTATTGTGCCCCGGGTGCGAGTTAAGCTCGCTACGGCACTGGAAAGATGGTCGCCATCCTGATAATTCACAGTTGTCAGTAAAATCTAGATAATGGCAATCCTGATAGCCGTAAGCAGGCTTGAGGAGCCGGGAGCCGCTACTTTTTGCTGGAGCCGGAGCCGAAAAAATCTGGCGGCTCTACGGCTCCCAGATGTTTTTTTTTTTTACAGCAGAATTTTTTTTTAGCTTTAAAATTCCAAATTAGTTTGATTGTTTGCCTCCTACAATTTGAAATTTTGTCATGTTTACGAACGCCACAACAGTAACAGCATTTAAATGATAGCGTGCACGTACATCACCACAAGAAATCTTTAATGGGGAATCGTTTTGTGTTCGTTTTAAATCTTGTTTACCCTCCGAAATTTGTTTAATGGCATGTTATTTTGTTATCTATAAAGTTAAAACGGTTTTATTTCATAGAATAATTGTATCAATCATTAAAAATATTTTTTTTTACTACGACGACAAATAGAACGCGTCATTTCGTATTTATTATTTGACCGCGAATTTGTAATAGACTAAAATCAAAATGGTCGCTTTCTGTATTTTATTATAAACAGAATAGCTGAAATAGAGTAGATAAATTTATAAGGCTGTGGCTATACGGACCCGGGTCCCAATAAAATCCGATTGTTATTAGGACTTATAACGACCACATATTCCATCGGCAAGTCAATGGCTCCATGGTGAATTTGGTTTATCTTTACGGTAGATATATTCTGTTTATCTTTAGGGTAGACATATTTTGTTTATCTTTAGGGTAGACTTATACATAGATAGAGGTACAACTAATACATTGAGGTACAACTACATAGATAGAGGTACAACTAATACATAGATAGAGGTACGACCAATACATAGATAGAGGTACAACTAATACATATATATATATAGAGAGAGAGGTACAACTAATACATAGATGGAGGTACAATTAATACATAGAGGTACAACTAATACATAGAGGTACAATTAATACATAGAGGTACAACTAATACATAGATGGAGGTACAACTAATACATAGAGGTACAACTAATACATAGATAGAGGCTCATCTAATGCATAGAGGTACAACTAATACATAGAAAGACCAGCACCTTTATTGGTTTGTCTTGACAATGTAGTCGCCGTTATATATAACTTAGTATATATATATATATATATATATATATATATATATATATATATATATATAACATTTAAAAGTAATGTACAAGAAAAACTTTGTTTCAACTTATTTTTATTTATGATTGTTATTTGGCTACCGCCCATCAGTTGTCATGGCAACAGTGCCAGAAAATATTGGCACGAGGCGTCCATCTAGACTAGGGGTTATACAAAAACCGACTTTTGAAAAAACCGGTTGTCGAAGGTCAATTTCTCAAAAAACCGGCGAAAACCGGTTTTTGGTTTTACTATAAAATAAGTGAAATAACGGATATTTTAAGCATTCTAGCAATAATTATTTTCAATGTATGTAGTATTTAATTAACGTGTATGAGAAAGAATGAAGGATAATGTAATTAAGTCAACCAATTTTTACGTAAAACAATAAATACAAGAAAAAAATATCAATAGGACAGTAAAAATACTACTACTGTCTACTGGGTACCTATATATTCATTTAAACTGCTTTATAACTAAACACATTTCTATCATGACCTGTGTTTCTCATGTTTCATTTATATTATATTGTCAAAAACAAGAGGTTTGGTTCGCCGCACACAGACCAGTTCTGAAATCAGCCGTTGTGATGTAGACCTCAGTATAGAGCTTATTTATGTACATAGCCTATAGATATTACGGTTCTCTTTCTAGTCATGGTATTCACTTTCTGCCTTCCCCCCCCCCTCTCATCCTCTGTATAAGTTTCTAACGTTATCTATATGTGACACAGTACACAAACACCTCTGCACCTCCATGGACTCACATCGAGTGCCCGTTTAAAAACATTCCTCAAATGTTCAACTCCTTGCCCCTCCCATCATACAATTGTCTCCCCACCTACCCCCTCTCATCCCTGAGATGTATTAGTTACACTATTCATTACAACGGCTGTACGACGGTCCTGCCATGTGAATGCCTTGTTTAGGCTAGATGGGTTGGTGGTGGTGGTGGAGGTGTTGGATGGCGAACATAATTTAGTCAACTTGAAAAAAAAAAAAATAGCCCCGTTCTGTCTTTTGTCTAGTAATGAGCTAGGGAGGCATCACTAAATTCGTGCGCTAAAAAAAAACATCGGTTGTTTTGTGGAATTAGTTAACGACTTGAATTTAGCCCTCTTTCCAGGTCGAGGAAATGGATGCAATAAATCTCTCAGTGTGTATATACCGTCCCCTCTACCTCCATCCAATCCTCAAGTTACCCCTTTACCACTTGGGCACGCCTTCTCCTTTGTATCGCTCAACAGTTACTTTCTATCAATGCCAATGTACACAGGTCGGACTGAGGAGGGAGTTCATTGGAAAGTCACAGTTTCAACATTTTTTGCAATTTGTTAAGCTCTAAGCTAAAACCGGCTTTTAAAGCCAAAAAAACCGGTTGTCGAATGCTTCGACTTTCGTCAAAAAACCGGTTTTTCGCCGCCGGTTTTTAAAAACCGACAACCCCTAATCTAGACTCTAGAGTTATTCGGAGATGATCAAGTCCATCGTGTGTTTACATTGTCAAAACTGTGTGTAGCTTGTGCTCTCTGTACACACCTGGTGTGGGTGTGTCCAAGTCACGTGGCACGCTACTATAGCATACCATAATGCGTACTATTATATGCTTACTAATTGAGTTTGTTGTGTTGGTTTAAGTCTTGCATAGTTCGAGGATAAATTTTGTTGGTGAATGCAAGAAAGGAATCTTAATATTTTAATGAGAGAGTTAAGGATCTGTGCATTATAGGCCCTAATCTCAGCTTAAAAGATGCTTCTGTCTCGCAGGTTATCAACATTTTTATTTTATAAACACCGGTACTAACAAACGTAAGATTTGGTTCTAGAGTTCAAACAGATTTTATTTGCCACCTGTGGCTGGAACTTTGTTCTGTGTGCCGCTGGCTGTTTACTTTGCTCTGATAATGGCTGAGATATTGTTCTATGAGCCTCTGGATGGCCCAATTGTTTTGTGTGTTCGTGTCGTTGGAGATTTAAGTAAATACCCCAGTTAGTGTACGCGCAATGGGAAATCTGCTGCAGACATTTTTAGATCATACAAAGTAATCTGAAACTTTTTTTTTGGTCGAGTTTGGAGGCACATTTTCGTTATCTGTAAATATGATGAGATTTGGGAGACGAGGCAGGCATGTGATCTGAAGGTACATTGTGTCTCTATATAGACCTGCGCACCATCACTGCGATCAAAATGTACCGCTCAGTGTATCTAAATCACATGTAGGGTCCATGCAACACACTGTGGTGCATACAGACAACATCATGCGGCTGTAGTTCTACTTCAGGCATACAGACATCATGCGGCTGTAGTTCTACTTCAGGCATACAGACAACATCATGTGGCTGTAGTTCTACTCCAGGCATACAGATAACATCATGCGGCTGTAGTTCTACTTCAGGCATACAGACAACATCATGCGGCTGTAGTTCTACTTCAGGCATACAGACAACATCATGCGGCTGTAGTTCTATTTCAGGCATAAAGACAACATCATGCGGCTGTAGTTCTATTTCAGGCATACAGACATCATGCGGCTGTAGTTCTACTTCAGGCATACAGACAATATCATGTGGCTGTAGTTCTACTCCAGGCATACAGATAACATCATGCGGCTGTAGTTCTACTTCAGGCATACAGACAACATCATGCGGCTGTAGTTCTACTTCAGGCATAAAGACAACATCATGCGGCTGTAGTTCTATTTCAGGCATACAGACAACATCATGCGGCTGTAGTTCTACTTCAGGCATACAGACAACGGCTTTAAAATTACCCGGGTGCTAGGGCGAGTGCCATTTGCGGGCCTGAAGGCCTTTGGTATAGGCCGTATATTGTATCACATCAGTGCTATCTGTGAAGTTCCTGTATGTATCTCTTGGTTTCTTTAAACCACCTTGGAAGTATTTTTGTAGGGCCTCTCTTTCATCCTCACCATAGCCGATAGTGCGATGGCCATGAAGGCACCACGGGAGAATAGAGGCGGCTCTCACCACGATCCGAGAGATTCTATTGGCTGTCTCCTAGGACTGAACCGAGGACACTTAGTTCGATAGATAGTTGAACCCTTTGCCGCTCGACCATCCGCCCCCTCACATCGCCCCTGTCGCCGTGTTCCTCTATTGGCCATAGTCACCTCCACGCCGCCACTGAGTTGTTCCTCTATTGGCCATAGTCACCTCCACGCCGCCACTGAGTTGTTCCTCTATTGGCCATAGTCACCTCCACGCCGCCACTGAGTTGTTCCTCTATTGGCCATAGTCACCTCCACGCCGCTACTGAGTTGTTCCTCTATTGGCCATAGTCACCTCCACGCCGCCACTGAGTTGTTCCTCTATTGGCCATAGTCACCTCCACGCCGCTACTGAGTTGTTCCTCTATTGGCCATAGTCACCTCCACGCCGCCACTGAGTTGTTCCTCTATTGGCCATAGTCACCTCCACGTTGCCACTGAGTTGTTCCTCTATTGGCCATAGTCACCTCCACGCCGCCACTGAGTTGTTCCTCTATTGGCCATAGTCACCTCCACGCCGCCACTGAGTTGTTCCTCTATTGGCCATAGTCACTTCCACGCCGCCACTGAGTTGTTCCTCTATTGGCCATAGTCACCTCCACGTTGCCACTGAGTTGTTCCTCTATTGGCCATAGTCACCTCCACGCCGCCACTGAGTTGTTCCTCTATTGGTTGAAGTTAAAAATAGTGCCAATGTGTGTCAGGTGACTTTTAGTTGGGGTACCTGAAGGCGGCTGGGCGTTGTGTTAACCTCCCAATTGTCCAGTATTCCATAGCTACTGAAAGAGATTAATTCTACACTTCATCTGCCCCGATGAGCCTATGGGGACTTAAGAAAACCTTTATTTTTTTTTACCTGCCACAACCCCAAAACAGATTCAAATTACTTGGTAAATTAGAATGGCTCCCTGGGACATATTGCTCGGGGAGGGGGTGTCCATGTTCCAAGACGGTCCAAAAAAGTACCGAACTGTTTGTGGTATCAAAAGTACATCATCTGTCTATGAAATGAATCAGTAACTCACCCACTCACTCACTACCATAGGTTCATGCGGCGAATGACAAAAACAAATCAAAAACATTATGACCACTTTAAAAAAACAACACGACACAACTAACGGTAATGGTTTGTTGAAAGTTGAGGGGGCGGGGGGCATGGACTCTCTGTCCTGGGGGCATCACGTTTCTACTAATGGTGTGGCCACATTACTGTCTCTCTTCCTGATCCTGTCCTGGGCTTGTTCGAACATTAAATGGGAAGAAACTGATGTCCTTTTTATCATTGCAATTTTTTTTATAGTTTCAGATTCAAGTATTTCACGTCATGATTCAGTCTGGTTGAACTTGTTGGTGTCCATCTTGAGAATTGTCATAGTTACATTACAATAGTTATTTCCCAATACAGGCTTCATACATTACAATAGTTATTTCCCAATACAGGCTTCATTCATTACAATAGTTATTTCCCAATACATTCTTCATTCATTACAATAGTAATTTCCCAATACAGGCTTCATTCATTACTGTTAAATAGAATTTAATTCTCATCCCTGCTATAATTCTTACAGTTGCCCCCTCGTGTTATAATTCTTACAGTTGCCCCCTCCTGTTATAATTCTGACAGTTGCCCCCTCCTGTTATAATTCTGGTAGTTGCCCCCTCCTGTTATAATTCTGATAGATGCTCCCTCGTGTTATAATTCTGATAGTTGCCCCCTCCTGTTATAATTCTGTCGGTTCTCCCCTCGTGTTATAATTCTCACTGTTGCTTCTCCCACTGTTATTCTGACAGGATATGGATCTTTCACTCTAGACCACATAACACAGTGTATCTTATGTTATTTAGTCTAAGATCGTTCAATGTTGCAGTTGAGTGGGCTCGATATCTGAGATCAAATCACGGTTGACGGCCATGGGTTCTTGGTCATATACGATTCCAGAGTTTTTGCAGGCGAAAGTCAAGGTCTTCAGTGATTATGTCCGGTGAAACCACCGCTGTGATCGTTTAAACATGTCATGTAATTGAACAGACATGACATAAATAGTTAGATCGTGTTATTGGAGTGTGATATTGATATTTGTATGTGGTGCATTGTTTACTGTCTGGAAATGGTCGCTGTGGGAGATGGTGTGGGTATATCACTGTATGGGCCATCCCTTGTTGTTCAATTTACACTATGTAAACGGTTAGATAATTAGCGACAGCATTACTTGCAGTATTAGGGGCTGTCCATTAATTACGTCAACAAAATAGGGGAGGGGAGGGGGGGGGTCAGAAATTTTTTGACAATTGTTGACGTGGGGGAGGTCAAGACGTCAACAATGTTACTTTTTTTATTTTATTTAATATAATTACTTAATAAATTAAAATTAAGCAGCGTTTGTAGTCCTGTGTTACACACTCGCTTAACATTCAGTATTTTAATTAAACTAACTATATTCCTACTAATTTTGCCACATAAACATTTTGGAAGCCACCTTTTTAGGGGGGGGGGGTGGGGGGGGGTAATCAAATGTTGACGTAATTTTATAGGGGGGGGTCTCTGGAACTTTGACAAGTTGTTGACAAGAGGGAGAAGAGGAGGTAAAAATCGCCAAAAATTTGTTGACATAAATAATGGACAGCCCCTTAGACTGTGTTGTGAACTACTGAATGTGTTTGTTGGTTTGGTTTATAATAGTATTTTTAATGTAATGGTGAGCAAGGGTGTACTCTACCATATTGTACTGGACATAGTGAGCAAGGGTGTACTCTACCATATTTTACTGGCATGGGTGTACTCTACCATATTTTACTGGCATGGGTGTACTCTACCATACAAACAATACAAACCAACTATAACCACTACAAATCAACTACAAACAATACAAACCAACTATAAACACTACAAATCAACTACAAACAATACAAACCAACTACAAACAATACAAACCAACTATAACCACTACAAATCAGCTACAAACAATACAAACCAACTATAACCACTACAAACCAACTATAAACACTACTAACCAACTATAAACACTACTAACCAACTACAAACACTACAATCCAACTATAAACACTACAAATCAACTATAAACACTACAAACCAACTATAACCACTACAAATCAACTACAAACAATACAAACCAACTATAACCACTACAAATCAACTACAAACAATACAAACCAACTATAACCACTACAAATCAACTACATATAATACAAACCAACTATAAACACTACAAATCAACTACAAACAATACAAACCAACTATAACCACTACAAATCAACTACAAACAATACAAACCAATTATAACCACTACAAATCAACTACAAACAATACAAACCAACTATAACCACTACAAACCAACTATAAACACTACAAACCAACTATAAACACTACTAACCAACTATAAACACTACAAATCAACTATAAACACTACAAACCAACTATAACCACTACAAATCAACTACAAACAATACAAACCAACTATAACCACTACAAATCAACTACAAATAATACAAACCAACTATAACCACTACAAATCAACTACAAATAATACAAACCAACTATAAACACTACAAATCAACTACAAACAATACAAACCAACTATAACCACTACAAATCAACTACAAACAATACAAACCAATTATAACCACTATAAATCAACTACAAACAATACAAACCAACTATAACCACTACAAATCAACTACAAACAATACAAACCAACTATAACCACTACAAATCAACTACAAACAATACAAACCAACTATAAACACTACTAACCAACTATAAACACTACAAATCAACTATAAACACTACAAACCAACTATAACCACTACAAATCAACTACAAACAATACAAACCAACTATAAACACTACAAATCAACTACAAACAATACAAACCAACTATAACCACTACAAATCAACTACAAACAATACAAACCAACTATAAACACTACAAATCAACTACAAACAATACAAACCAACTATAACCACTACAAATCAACTACAAACAATACAAACCAATTATAACCACTACAAATCAACTACAAACAATACAAACCAACTATAAACACTACTAACCAACTATAAACACTACTAACCAACTATAAACACTACTAACCAACTATAAACACTACTAACCAACTATAAACACTACAAACCAACTATAAACACTACAAACCAACTATAAACAATACAAATCAACTACAAACAATACAAACCAACTATAAACATTACAAATCAACTACAAACAATACAAATCAACTACAAACACTACAAATCAACTACAAACAATACAAACCAACTACAAACAATACAAACCAATTATAACCACTACAAATCAACTACAAACAATACAAACCAACTATAACCACTACAAATCAACTACAAACAATACAAACCAACTATAAACACTACTAACCAACTATAAACACTACTAACCAACTATAACCACTACAAATCAACTACAAACAATACAAACCAACTATAACCACTACAAACCAACTACATACTCTACAAACCAACTATAAACACTACAAACCAACTACATACTCTACAAACCAAATATAAACACTACACATCTACTGTCAACGAGACGGTTGTGATATGGTGCTGGACGGTCAGACCCTGACGACCAGTGCGTCAATAGCCACCGGGCAGTGAAGAAGTTGAGTACATGAGGTGATGGTGAAAGAATCCAACATTAAGACCGGACACTGCTGGCGACATCTGATCGTGATTGTAACAGGGATCTGTTAGCAGAGTTGACCGATAAATGACACATCAAGCTAGATACAAATCTTTGAAAATAAAAAAAAGTAGTGTTCTTAAACCACTAGCGCAGGGATGAAAAATATAAAAGATCACGATTGTACTCAGTGGCGCAACCAGCGGAAAATGCTGGGGGGGGGGGGGGCTCACATTATGATGAAAGACAGTTTGACAGTCTTTTTTTTGTAACTTAATAACATTAATTGTGTATTGATGGTTTGGCCAGCCCCCCCCCCGCCACCCCCGGTTGCGCCACTGATTGTACTTGACAATTGTTAGTTTATCGGATCACGTGATCACAAAACATGGCGTGCCACTTTATGACAATAAAAAACAAAACCTACGGGGCTTTAAGTCGTCTGTTTCTCCACATTCATTTGACCTTTGAACTCTTGATTGGATGAAGTGAGCTATGTACAAATGTCAACAGGTAAAAAATAAACGGACAGAGTAAAAGCGTAAAAAAAAATGTAACAATTTATGTGGTGGAGGGTTGAGAGAGAATACGGAAGAGGGGGGGTGATATACGGAATAAGCAAGGTGTACAATAAATACAAACTATTTCTACAGACAAAGCCGTAGCTAGCTGTTGTAGTAGTAGCTAGCTGTTGTAGTAGTAGCTAGCTGTTGTAGTAGTAGCTAGCTGTTGTTGTAGTAGCTAGCTGTTGTTGTAGTAGCTAGCTGTTGTTGTAGTAGCTAGCTGTTGTTGTAGTAGCTAGCTGTTGTTGTAGTAGCTAGCTGTTGTAGTAGCCCCCGTGCGAGTTACTTTACTTGGTCCACTCCTCCCAGTCTGAAAAGTGTACACAACGGCGTTCTTTCGGCGCCCCATCCTAGATAGAGAGACAGACACAGACAGAGAGAGAGAGAGAGAGAGACAGACAGAGAGAGAGAGACACACAGACACAGAAAGAGAGAGAGAGAGAGACAGACACAGAAAGAGAGAGAGAGACAGACAGAGAGAGAGAGAGAGATTTGATATAGATCATTATATTTTGAAATGTACTTACGTGAAAAAAGAAAACTTGTTGCTGAAATATTTTTTTTTTTTTAAGATTTAAGATTTTTTTTTATGCACCGTTTTCGCTTTGATGTAAATTTTTGGAATAATCTACGAAACTAGATTGGTTTGATTTAGAACTGGAGTTTTACGAACTTATCTGGGTTGTTTTTTTTTTATGAAAACCGTTCCTGTGTAAAGTAAACATTGATATGTATCTGTTTCTGTATGGAAGTGTTCAACCCCGACATGTAATTGTAGCCCAGTTTACACCAGCCACTGTTTACTGACTCTGAATTACATGTGTTAATAAACTAACGGCTTTATTGTCTTGCTTTTTATCTGGCAGTTGTCATGCACAGACGCACTCCGAGACTTGGTATATCATTATTGTTGTAATGTACAGACGCACTCCGAGACTTGATATATCATTATTGTTGTAATGTACACACGTACTCCGAGACTTGATATATCATTATTGTTGTAATGTACAGACGCACTCCGAGACTTGATATATCATTATTGTTGTAATGTACAGACGCACTCCGAGACTTGATATATCATTATTGTTGTAATAATTATTTTTGTTTTACGCTCCTGCCGTCGCACGTATACTATGGTGTATATCTTAAACCGGAAGTTATTGCTTGAAGTGACGTCATTGAAATCCTGAGACCACGACTGCTCAGATTGACCCGGAGTTCTATTTGTGACGTCCAACCCAATCTGACAGAAAGAGTATGTATCCCAGTCTGACAGAAAGAGTCTGTATCTGTCTTCCTCCCTCCCCACCCCCTCTCTCTTTCCCTAATCTCTTTTTACTCTCTCTCTGACTCTGAACTTGCGCTTTGTTGGTCAGTGTAAACAATCAAAATAAATCATGTCAAAGTATCGTCTGGCCTACAGGACGTCTGTGATCCAGGCATGATGTTGTTTTCTCCAGAATGACTGTGTGTGTGTAGAAAATTGTCCACCGGATACCATGAGGCTGGTCTCAGTTGTCCTCACTCTTGAATGGACTAACACATTTCTCTCTCTCTCTCTCTCTCCCCACCCCCCCCCCCCATCGACTTACCAGGAGGTCATCTCAATTCATGTCTACAGTGTGACCTTTTAGTGTTGGTTTACTTTTGTCTTCCCGACATGTAGCACAGTGCGGTGGTGGACGAATGGTCGGGTGGTTGCAAATAGCTCGACAGTCGACTTAAGGGTGTCGGTTCGATTCTCTCATAGAGACCCTCATGGTGATACTTCCATAGCCTGTGTGACAGGAAGGCACTGCACCCCAACTATCGGCCCATTAGTGGTTTATAGGATCTCAGAGATAAACATCACATCCTTACACGGACTTAATAGTACTAGCACACTGTGCTTGATTTGCTGCCATGTTCCAGTCTAGTGGTGTTGTGTGTGTGTACGTATGTTGGTTCCGCAAACGTTTTCAAGCTTCATAACACTTGTCTAAGTGTGCCAGTCGACGGTCTGCCATCTGAAATTTGAACTATACGGAAGGTAAAAAATAGCGTGAAGATATCTTCAGAACGGACAGTATCTTAAACTGTCACCAGGCAGTGTAATAATCTGTCATCTGTCAATTTGACCCCCTTAATCATACTATAGACTCATGGAATTTTTCCACGTGAAATGTGTCTCAAAGTCGTCCTTAAAGTCCACCCAGTTTTAAATGGGTACCTGACTTTAAGTTGGGGAAGTAAAGGCGGCTGGGCGTTGTGCTAACCACACAATCCCTTCATATGCCGAGGTTATAGCAACATATGAATTCTACACTTTATCTGCCCCTAGGGCCCATTAGGGCTAAGGGAACTTTACTTACTTATCATACTACTGTGCACATTACGTAGTTGTCTCTGTGTGTTGCGTCGTCGCGTTAAAAATATATGCAAGATTACCCTCAAGACTGATATATGGTTTGTGTGTGTTGGATTGTGTTTGTGGGACAATATAACAGATGTGTTTATTGGACTGTGTTTGTAGGACAATAAAACATGTGTGTATGTTCGACTGTGTTTGTAGGACATTAAAACAGATGTGTTTGTTGGACTGTGTTTGTAGGACGGTATAGCAGTTTTTTCTCAATTGCTCACAAAATGTGGAGCAAACACTTATTGATTCTTCTTTATTCTATTTTAAAGAGTCGGGCATGATAAAAAAAAGTTCAAAGGTCATGCTTGAAATATTGAACAGGATTTGTTTTAAAAGAGTGCTACGTACTGACAGTCTAAATCAGAGATGGGCAAACTACCGCCCACGGGTCAAAATCGGCCGGTCTGGTTGTTTTATCCGGCCCGCGATCCGCATCACTTCCCTCGTTCACATCAATCACGTTTACTTTCATGTAAACTTCCCGTCTAATGGCTCATGGTGCGGCCCTTCTGTCAAATTGTATAACCGGTTGTGGCCCGCGGTTCAAAACGTTTGCGACTCTTCTCCCCCCCCCCCCCGGCTAGTTTTATTGTGGCAACAAACATCACGTGACGTAGTTGATACCGCGAAACTGTGGTCGATAACAAATCTCTGTCATCAGCACACGGACGACTACGGCTGTCACTGACATAACATTTATTATCCCTTGATGGAATGACATTGTCATAAGAGTTGTCACCAGAGCTGTAACTGTCGCGACTTTACACAACGTTCTGACAAAATGGCAGTGTCCTTCACACACACAAAAAATGTTGATCCACATTTCATGACTACAATGTTCTGTAATCTGTTTCATTTGACATAACTCACACATGAGAATGAATTGTTCACACGCAGCAGTTCATCGTAAGTGATTCACTTACTTCAATATAGACCCGTGTTATGGTTGTCATACAGTATAGTACGTTACTGGTTGAATATGGCAGGCATGTCTTGACTGAACCCTGTGATACGTCATATGTCTCTGTCACCAGGGCTGGGCCCTGTGATACATCGTATGTCTCTGTCACCAGGGCTGGGCCCTGTGATACATCGTATGTCTCTGTCACCAGGGCGTGTCTTATGCTGTGTCAACATGTATTGTATCTTATGCTGTGTCAACATGTATTGTATCTTATGTTGTGTCAACATGTATTGTATCTTATGTTGTGTCAACATGTATCGTGTCTTATGCTGTGTCAACATGTATTGTATCTTATGTTGTGTCAACATGTATTGTGTCTTATTTTGTGTCAACATGTATTGTATCTTATGTTGTGTCCACATGTATTGTCATGGCCAAGCTCTATAGTTACTGTTAGTAGAGAGCAATTATTCTACACAATGTACTGGCAACTTAGTGTACTTGTTTTTACATTAAATGTTGTCAAATAAATCCATTTGTGAATTAAAACTGTATGAATTAGCTAACCTTATTACCTTCTTATGTTAAACTAGTGCGCGATCTTTTACTTATATACATAATTATCGAACACATTCCCTCCTTCGAGGCAGAACTACTTCTGGATAACTCCACCTAAGTTTACAAGATTAGATAACTAACATGCCAGTTTGGCAATACTCATTCTTCCGTGTTTTTTTTAACTTCATTTTGGCTTTTTTTTTCCGACGCACGTGCAGGTATTATTAAAGTGTCGTGTGCAACATGAGTTGTATTTCTGCTGTTGTTGTTTTTTGTGTGTGCACGATCTGATAACTGGAAAAAAATGTTTATACTAGATATTTTAAATTAGAAAATTTATTGCTTTTTATTTTATCTCACAAGAGTCAGTTATTTATCCATTATTATCCATGGCTGTTAAGCTCAAAGTGAAGCACATTTGGGGAACCTCTAGCCTGCTCTTGTTACTTTATATACATATCACTAGACCAGATTTTTAAGCAACTTCTAATCAAATATTTTTTTCCCCCAGTTGACGACACGTAAAAAAAATAATCTGGGCACGAGGGTCAAGACAGAAGACAAGAAAAGATCACTCTTTCTTGGTTTGGCTCCGTCACTAGATTTTGGATTCTGAGGGAGATTAACCTCAAAGTGTTGGTTTATTGTTGTCCAGCTGTGGATTTCTTGTGGATACTTGCTTTGGACAAATAAGCTTGATGTGGATATTGTGGACTGGTGGATTCGCTTCAATGATTCATTATTGATCGACCCCCCCAGAATTAGGCAACAGTGAATTTTTTTTTCTAAAGTCAGCCTTTAACAGGGGCCCATATACCTACGTAACACAGCGGGGCCTCGCCCACACGACTGTCGTGGATTCTCCTAACCGCCCGCACGTCGAATCCCAAGGGTCCCCGGAGCGGAGCCGCCAGTGCCCTTGCCTTTGGCTCTTGGGCCCCCTGGCCAACTGTAAGTTTACGCGCACGTCCATTCGATGTCTGAGAAGCCCCGGCAAAATGGTGAAAACTTTCCAGGCCTACCTGCCCACCAAGTGTCACCGCACCTATAGCTGCGTGCACTGCCGGGCCCACCTTGCCAACCACGATGAGTTGATTTCAAAGGTGAGTACAATCTCAGGTGAGAACTTCCTTTGAATGACACGTGGATTCCACTTGTTTCTCACACTTGTGTTGTGTGGAGGGAATTGGGGAGGTGGGAATGAGATGCATAGGTTGAGGTGCTGAGAGAGAGGGAGAGAGAAAAAGATAGTGTGTTTGTTATAAATATTTTAATCCAGACATTTCAAACTTAAAAACTAGTGATAAAAGTGTTAATTACCGTTTCAAATATAGCACCAAGTCATGTGGCATTCTGATTATTGTTACTTTATTTTTATACAATTAAAATAGAAACATAAAGATATCTTAAAATATACTTGACTGGCTGTAATGCCCGGCATTGCCCGGGAAATCTTAGTGCCACTTGACACCCATTCTATCATTTTAATCGTTTTTTTTAAGACACATACATTGAACGAATATTATAAAATAAAAAAAAAACCCGAAATAATACGTAAATTGTTGACAAAAGTTCAACATCCTATGCAACATTTCATTTAACAATGTTCTACAAAGTCAGTAAATAACATAAACACCATCATATAAAGGTGTAGTGAAATCAATGTAAAGAAAACGTTCACCGAATTATATGCATTAGTTTAAATATTATATCTATGAAGCGCTACTAGAAGACTGTTCACGTACAAGCTCGGTTAAATGCCCTGGTGCTACACAATCCTATACAACATTTCATTTAACATAGTTTCACAAAGTTGGTAAATAAGCACCATTATATTCAGGATATAAACACTAATGTATTGTGATAATAGAAATCACAATGCATTGATTCTGCATACAAACATTAATGTAAAGAAAAGCGTACATTGAATTGTATGTATTAGTTTAAATAGTATATCTGTAAAGCGATATTAAGTATTATTTTAATACTTAGAAATGTTCTCAACTAAAAAAGTATAAAGTGAGCCGAATCAATTCCCCTAAATCAATTATCCTGAATCAATTCCCAACTCAAATGTATAATATAAAGACATCAACGTGAACTATAATTTATTTATTTTTTGTTTTGCTACGTACAAATGAAGGTAAATGTAATAAATTTTTGCTTAAGCTATTAACTATGTATACCTAATACTACTTTTACAAATATCCAATATTTACCACAAGTATTGAAAACTTTGTGGACCGAATTGATCGATAGTTTTATATCCAAGAATGGGAATTAGGTTTGTATACAAACATTTCTATTAACAAATAAACAAACCCACAATGAGAATTATGTTTTTTCACAAACATTTCTATTCACAAATAAACAAACCAACAATGGGAATTATGTTTGTACACAAACATTTCTATTTTCACAAATAAATAAACAAACCCACAATGGGAATTATGTTTGTACACAAACATTTCTATTCACAAATAAACACACAATGGGAATTATGTTTGTACACAAACACTTCTATTCACCAATAAACACACAATGGGAATTATGTTTGTACACAAACATTTCTATTCACAAATAAACACACAATGGGAATTATGTTTGTACACAAACATTTCTATTCACAAATAAACACACAATGGGAATTATGTTTGTACACAAACATTTCTATTCACAAATAAACACACAATGGGAATTATGTTTGTACACAAACACTTCTATTCACCAATAAACACACAATGGGAATTATGTTTGTACACAAACATTTCTATTCACAAATAAACACACAATGGGAATTATGTTTGTACACAAACACTTCTATTCACAAATAAATAAACAAAGCCACAATCCTATATTTAGATTGTTCAAATGTGTACAGTTTTAGACGAGATAATGTCTTGTTTACACGGTGTACAGTTTTATTTGTACTTTGTTGTTTTTTTTCCTTTATCTCTCCCCCCCCCTTAATTGAGTACCGTTCTTTGTCTGTTCCCTCTTGTCTCTGAGCGCCGTCTGGCTGTGAATTTAGCAAGAAGTTTTGTGATAAAAAAGTTATTTTCAGAGTGGCAGAGTGTAAGGCCAAAAAAAAATAACACAAGTAGAAAGGGGTGGGTGTTACAGCAGTGTGACCTTTTGATGCCATCATTCAGTATAGTGAGAGACTTTTTGAAACCACTCTACTGTATGTCTCGCCATATATCTCTTGTGCTTAGTTGAACTCACGGCCTTGTAAATGTTTTACTTTCTCTGGTGTTTAGGTTTGTTTACATGTTTGTATGTGTTTTACTTTCTAGGGTGTTTAGGTTTGTTTACATGTTTGTGTGTGTTTTACTTTCTAGAGTGTTTAGGTTTGTTTATATGTTTGTGTGTGTTTTACTATCTAGGGTGTTTAGGTTTGTTTATATGTTTGTGTGTGTTTTACTTTCTAGGGTGTTTAGGTTTGTATACATGTTTGTGTGTGTTTTACTTTCTAGGGTGTTTAGGTTTGTTTACATGTTTGTGTGTGTTTTACTTTCTAGAGTGTTTAGGTTTGTTTATATGTTTGTGTGTGTTTTACTATCTAGGGTGTTTAGGTTTGTTTATATGTTTGTGTGTGTTTTACTTTCTAGGGTGTTTAGGTTTGTATACATGTTTGTGTGTGTTTTACTATCTAGGGTGTTTAGGTTTGTTTATATGTTTGTGTGTGTTTTACTTTCTAGGGTGTTTAGGTTTGTATACATGTTTGTGTGTGTTTTACTTTCTAGGGTGTTTAGGTTTGTATACATGTTTGTGTGTGTTTTACTTTCTAGGGTGTTTAGGTTTGTATACATGTTTGTGTGTGTTTTACTTTCTAGGGTGTTTAGGTTTGTATACATGTTTGTGTGTGTTTTACTTTCTAGGGTGTACTTCCACAATTATTAGTTTTATTTTTTTTTAGATCAGTGCTTTAGTTTTGTTTTGTATCACCGATTGGAAATAAAATAACTTTCATCTTTGTAAACGACAGAATCATCTACTCATTAGTAATAAAATCAACCTTATTGGTGAATGTATTTACTTGATTTATTGTAAGGGAACTTCGCCATAGGCTCCTTGAATGTTTATGTAGTGCACCAGTTAATGGACTGTGTGTGGGGGGAAGGGAAGGAGGGGGGCATGACTAGAGTAGTAACTCTGACATGAACTACTCTAGCTACTGTGGTGCTACTTCCTATGAGAAGGTCAAGTTGATGTCCAAGTGGACACTGGTGTCGTGACATCCTCTCTCTCTCTGGTCGGACAACTTTCCTAGTGGCTCCCATCTCGGTTTTTGTCGTTAATCCGTGCATTGTCATTCGTGCATTGTCATTCGTGCATTATGTCATCCGTGCGTTCACGGCTTTCTTCTCTACTGGGCATAATTTCGTATTGTATTTGCCTTTATTGTTTTTTCACTCAGGTTTCAAATGTTTGGTTCGTTGCTAAAGTTCAGTAGCCAATAGTTCGATTTCTCGTTTTTTACTAAGGCGCTTAACAGAAGCTGATTTATATATTAAATGCCATATTTTTTCTCGGACCAACCGGAACAGTTGTCTTTTTTACTTTAGGTTTAGGGATGTCGGTTTCGGGAAGGGGGGTATGAAAACAATAATGTAAAAAACACTTAAAATATAGAATAGATAATCTGTGTTATTTTATTCATAATAGTACACAAACATGATATTTTTACAAAACAAAACAGTTTTCTACTTGTTGTACCACTCGTATTTTTCACCTGAGTGAACCTTTCTCAATAAGTCCTTCTTCTCTTTCTTCTTCTCTGCTGCCGACTTCTGTAAATTTGTATTACTGTGTTGCTTACCAAAATGTTACTGATCACACAAGAGCAGATTAATCATTCTCTGATCTAATAATTTTGCTCAATTATTTCCAAGAAACTGTGGCCTGAATTTAAACCGGGACAATGTCAACAACCGGACGGGACACCGGGACAACCCAGTATATCCGGGACTGTCCCGGCGAAACAGGGACGTATGGCAAGTCTCTCTCTCTCTCTCTCTCTCTCTCTCTCTCTCTATATATATATATATATATATATATATATATATATATATATATATATATATATACCAGCCATTGGTATACCAAAGTCAATTCTTGTATACTCTGTTTACTCTCCACAGTCTTGCACATACATTCTTACCACGAACCATTTTCTAAACTGAGCAATCTATATGACACCCAGCTGCAATGACATGACATGAGCAATCTGAATGACACCCAGCTGCAATGACATGAGCAATCTGAATGACACCCAGCTGCAATGACATGAGCAATCTGAATGACACCCAGCTGCAATGACATGACATGAGCAATCTGAATGACACCCAGCTGCAAGCATTCATTTGTTTCAACACAGGCGCAGTGACCTATTTGACACATCACCTAACCCCCCCCCCCCCGGCCACCACTCGTTCTCTGTGTACATATGTATAAGATTATATTTATTTCCTGAAGTTGTACTCCATTGCTTGTATTTTATCTGTTTAGTCTTGTAAGTGTCAACTGCTCTGTCGGAGTCCTTGTACACAAAAACACACATTTACAACCATTTTAGCTTATATTACATAATCGGGTCGCGTCTGTCACCCACCATGTCCAATGGCTGACAGAGACACGCAGACAAATGTTCCTGAGCTGTACGTTTGATGTACATGAACTGCGTCATTTGTTTGTGTGCATGTCACTGTGACAACGAATTACACCCATTTTCTTTTGACAGGGGGAAAAAACAACAAGAAGCAAATGTAAAAAACTAATTTGTTAAACAACCATTAGCTGCAGCGCCGATGTTCTATGGCTGTGGTTCTCACACTATGGGTTGCTATCCACCGATGAACCTGCAGATGATTTGCAGTGGCTTGACAAAGAATATTATTATTTACTACAGAATAATTAGTTAATTGAAATTTTCTTTCCTGACAGGTCGGTCCGCTAAAATCGAACACGTCTATTAATTGGGTGACGAATGGAGAAACTTATGAGAACCATTGCTCTGGGATGGAGTTGTGTTTTTTTTTTTAAAAAAGATGAACTGTTGTTGTTTTGCTTAATTGTACCCAAGTCGTGATTTCTGCATCGTGCGTCATTACAGAGTGACATGGTGCGACCGACTCGTGTTGAACTGTTTCCTCCTTGACACGCCACTGCATGAGAGATCAATCACGTTCAGACAGGAGTTCAGGTCCGTGTTCAATGGCAGGCCTGTTGCTGTTTACACAGTGTGCCTTGTTTGGGCCGGTGGGTGGTCCTTAGTTTGAACATTGTACTAGTCACCTAAGTCAGCATTGTGCCGCGCTGGGAGCAGCAACACCATCTACTACAGCCGCAACAACAAAACTATAGCTACAGTAATAGCAACGACAGCATCATCAGCGACCGTTTTAACTGTAACAGATTTCATCTCAATACTTACAAGGACTTCACACTTGAAAACCACCCATGTTACAAATTAATCCATGTTACAAAAACTGTCTATGTTACAAAAACAGTACATTTTACAAAAAACATGTTACTAAAACATGTTACTAAAACATGTTACTAAAACATGTTACTAAAACATGTTACTAAAACAGTCCATATTTGACCAAACATTTCGACACGATTGCCCCAATTCATCCTGTTTCTACTTAGAAGATAAACTTTAGAGAATAATAACTTTCATCTGTTTTAAATATAAGTCAGCCAGGTAGCAAAGTCGACATGTAACTTAATTCCAAGACAAGTAATGTCCACCCCCCCCCCCACCCCCTGTCATCCAACGCAAAAAAAAGGGGTCCAATCTACGCATCTAATATTGCACACAATATAATATTCACAAGTCTATGTGTCGAAAAATATATTGTTATTTGTGCACATCTTATGGCAGAAATGTATGTGTGCACTATAGAAATGTATGTCTGTGTGCACTATAGAAATGTATGTCTGTGTGCACTATAGAAATGTATGTCTGTGTGCACTATAGAAATATTAAATAAGCAGCATACTCATTGAAGCGTTTTTTTAATGTGTGTGTGTGTGCTATCTGGCGATTTGTGTGCGCACCTACACGAGCTCAGCTTAGAGGTAACACATGTGTGCGCCAAAGTGGAAGGCTCTGGTGTGTATTTACAGTGTCAGTAGAATTTATCTGAACATCGCTATTGGCTTTTAATTTGTTTTTTTTTTTAAATCTAAATGAGCATGTCCCTGGTCAAAAATCGCCGCCTTACATGCCTGGCATGCTGTAGTGTGTGTGTGTGTGTGTGTGTGTGTCATGGCATGTTTACCTAGCTTACATCGTTGTTGACCAGGTTCAAGAAGTATCAAGGTAGCAGCCTTATCCTCCTGGCCTTGTCTAATCATGACCCGGGGGGGGGGGGAGGGTTAAAAAAAACACCACACACACCACTTACCGCGAACGTCCTTGTTAACGGTTTTGCTTTTTCTGGTGTCGGCCTCTCCACCACTGGATGTTGTTGCTAGGGCCAGGTAAACAACTTATTTGATGTCGGCCTCTCCACCACTGGATGTTGTTGCTCGGGCCAGGTAAACAACTTATTTGATGTCGTCCTCTCCACCACTGGATGTTGTTGCTAGGGCCAGGTAAACAACTTATTTGATGTCGGCCTCTCCACTACTGGATGTTGTTGCTAGGGCCAGGTAAACAACTTATTTGATGTCGTCCTCTCCATCACTGGATGTTGTTGCTAAGGCCAGGTAAACAACTTATTTGATGTCGGCCTCTCCACCACTGGATGTTGTTGCTAGGGCCAGGTAAACAACTTATTTGATGTCGTCCTCTCCACCACTGGATGTTGTTGCTAGGGCCAGGTAAACAACTTATTTGATGTCGGCCTCTCCACCACTGGATGTTGTTGCTAGGGCCAGGTAAACAACTTATTTGATGTCGTCCTCTCCACCACTGGATGTTGTTGCTCGGGCCAGGTAAACAACTTATTTGATGTCGGTCTCTCCACCACTGGATGTTGTTGCTAGGGCCAGGTAAACAACTTATTTGATGTCGGTCTCTCCACCACTGGATGTTGTTGCTAGGGCCAGGTAAACAACTTATTTGATGTCGGCCTCTCCACCACTGGATGTTGTTACTAGGGCCAGGTAAACAACTTATTTGATGTCGTCCTCTCCACCACTGGATGTTGTTGCTAGGGCCAGGTAAACAACTTATTTGATGTCGGTCTCTCCACCACTGGATGTTGTTGCTAGGGCCAGGTAAACAACTTGTTTGATGTCGTCCTCTCCACCACTGGATGTTGTTGCTAGGGCCAGGTAAACAACTTATTTGATGTCGGCCTCTCCACCACTGGATGTTGTTGCTAGGGCCAGGTAAACAACTTGTTTGATGTCGGTCTCTCCACCACTGGATGTTGTTGCTAGGGCCAGGTAAACAACTTATTTGATGTTGGCCTCTCCACCACTGGATGTTGTTGCTAGGGCCAGGTAAACAACTTATTTGATGTCGTCCTCTCCACCACTGGATGTTGTTGCTAGGGCCAGGTAAACAACTTGTTTGATGTCGGTCTCTCCACCACTGGATGTTGTTGCTAGGGCCAGGTAAACAACTTGTTTGATGTCGTCCTCTCCACCACTGGATGTTGTTGCTAGGGCCAGGTAAACAACTTATTTGATGTCGGTCTCTCCACCACTGGATGTTGTTGCTAGGGCCAGGTAAACAATTTATTTGATGTCGTCCTCTCCACCACTGGATGTTGTTGCTAGGGCCAGGTAAACAACTTATTTGGTGTCGGCCTCTCCACCACTGGATGTTTTTCCTAGGGCCAGGTAAACAACTTATTTGATGTCGTCCTCTCCATCACTGGATGTTGTTGCTAGGGCCAGGTAAACAACTTATTTGGTGTCGGCCTCTCCACCACTGGATGTTGTTGCTCGGGCCAGGTAAACAACTTATTTGATGTCGGCCTCTCCACCACTGGATGTTGTTGCTAGGGCCAGGTAAACAACTTATTTGGTGTCGGCCTCTCCACCACTGGATGTTGTTGCTAGGGCCAGGTAAAACAACTTATTTGATGTCGGCCTCTCCACCACTGGATGTTGTTGCTAGGGCCAGGTAAACAACTTGTTTGATGTCGGTCTCTCCACCACTGGATGTTGTTGCTAGGGCCAGGTAAACAACTTATTTGGTGTCGGCCTCTCCACCACTGGATGTTGTTGCTAGGGCCAGGTAAACAACTTATTTGATGTCGGCCTCTCCACCACTGGATGTTGTTGCTAGGGCCAGGTAAACAATTTATTTGATGTCGTCCTCTCCACCACTGGATGTTGTTGCTAGGGCCAGGTAAACAACTTATTTGATGTCGTCCTCTCCACCCACTGGATGTTGTTGCTAGGGCCAGGTAAACAACTTATTTGGTGTCGGCCTCTCCCACCACTGGATGTTGTTGCTAGGGCCAGGTAAACAACTTATTTGATGTCGGCCTCTCCACCACTGGATGTTGTTGCTAGGGCCAGGTAAACAATTTATTTGATGTCGTCCTCTCCACCACTGGATGTTGTTGCTAGGGCCAGGTAAACAACTTATTTGATGTCGTCCTCTCCACCCACTGGATGTTGTTGCTAGGGCCAGGTAAACAACTTATTTGGTGTCGGCCTCTCCACCACTGGATGTTGTTGCTAGGGTCAGGTAAACAACTTATTTGATGTCGGCCTCTCCACCACTGGATGTTGTTACTAGGGCCAGGTAAACAACTTATTTGATGTCGTCCTCTCCACCACTGGATGTTGTTGCTAGGGCCAGGTAAACAACTTATTTGATGTCGGTCTCTCCACCACTGGATGTTGTTGCTAGGGCCAGGTAAACAACTTGTTTGATGTCGGCCTCTCCACCACTGGATGTTGTTGCTAGGGCCAGGTAAACAACTTATTTGATGTCGTCCTCTCCACCACTGGATGTTGTTGCTAGGGCCAGGTAAACAACTTGTTTGATGTCGGTCTCTCCACCACTGGATGTTGTTGCTAGGGCCAGGTAAACAACTTATTTGATGTCGGCCTCTCCACCACTGGATGTTGTTGCTCGGGCCAGGTAAACAACTTATTTGATGTCGGTCTCTCCACCACTGGATGTTGTTGCTAGGGCCAGGTAAACAACTTATTTGATGTCGGTCTCTCCACCACTGGATGTTGTTGCTAGGGCCAGGTAAACAACTTATTTGATGTCGGCCTCTCCACCACTGGATGTTGTTACTAGGGCCAGGTAAACAACTTATTTGATGTCGTCCTCTCCACCACTGGATGTTGTTGCTAGGGCCAGGTAAACAACTTATTTGATGTCGGTCTCTCCACCACTGGATGTTGTTGCTAGGGCCAGGTAAACAACTTGTTTGATGTCGGCCTCTCCACCACTGGATGTTGTTGCTAGGGCCAGGTAAACAACTTATTTGATGTCGGCCTCTCCACCACTGGATGTTGTTGCTAGGGCCAGGTAAACAACTTGTTTGATGTCGGTCTCTCCACCACTGGATGTTGTTGCTAGGGCCAGGTAAACAACTTATTTGATGTTGGCCTCTCCACCACTGGATGTTGTTGCTAGGGCCAGGTAAACAACTTATTTGATGTCGTCCTCTCCACCACTGGATGTTGTTGCTAGGGCCAGGTAAACAACTTGTTTGATGTCGGTCTCTCCACCACTGGATGTTGTTGCTAGGGCCAGGTAAACAACTTGTTTGATGTCGTCCTCTCCACCACTGGATGTTGTTGCTAGGGCCAGGTAAACAACTTATTTGATGTCGGTCTCTCCACCACTGGATGTTGTTGCTAGGGCCAGGTAAACAATTTATTTGATGTCGTCCTCTCCACCACTGGATGTTGTTGCTAGGGCCAGGTAAACAACTTATTTGGTGTCGGCCTCTCCACCACTGGATGTTTTTCCTAGGGCCAGGTAAACAACTTATTTGATGTCGTCCTCTCCATCACTGGATGTTGTTGCTAGGGCCAGGTAAACAACTTATTTGGTGTCGGCCTCTCCACCACTGGATGTTGTTGCTCGGGCCAGGTAAACAACTTATTTGATGTCGGCCTCTCCACCACTGGATGTTGTTGCTAGGGCCAGGTAAACAACTTATTTGGTGTCGGCCTCTCCACCACTGGATGTTGTTGCTAGGGCCAGGTAAAACAACTTATTTGATGTCGGCCTCTCCACCACTGGATGTTGTTGCTAGGGCCAGGTAAACAAGTTGTTTGATGTCGGTCTCTTCACCACTGGATGTTGTTGCTAGGGCCAGGTAAACAACTTATTTGGTGTCGGCCTCTCCACCACTGGATGTTGTTGCTAGGGCCAGGTAAACAACTTATTTGATGTCGGCCTCTCCACCACTGGATGTTGTTGCTAGGGCCAGGTAAACAACTTGTTTGATGTCGGTCTCTCCACCACTGGATGTTGTTGCTAGGGCCAGGTAAACAACTTGTTTGATGTCGGCCTCTCCACCACTGGATGTTGTTGCTAGGGCCAGGTAAACAACTTGTTTGATGTCGGTCTCTCCACCACTGGATGTTGTTGCTAGGGCCAGGTAAACAACTTATTTGATGTTGGCCTCTCCACCACTGGATGTTGTTGCTAGGGCCAGGTAAACAATTTATTTGATGTCGTCCTCTCCACCACTGGATGTTGTTGCTAGGGCCAGGTAAACAACTTGTTTGATGTCGGTCTCTCCACCACTGGATGTTGTTGCTAGGGCCAGGTAAACAACTTGTTTGATGTCGTCCTCTCCACCACTGGATGTTGTTGCTAGGGCCAGGTAAACAACTTATTTGATGTCGGTCTCTCCACCACTGGATGTTGTTACTAGGGCCAGGTAAACAACTTATTTGATGTCGTCCTCTCCACCACTGGATGTTGTTGCTAGGGCCAGGTAAACAACTTATTTGATGTCGGTCTCTCCACCACTGGATGTTGTTGCTAGGGCCAGGTAAACAACTTGTTTGATGTCGGCCTCTCCACCACTGGATGTTGTTGCTAGGGCCAGGTAAACAACTTATTTGATGTCGTCCTCTCCACCACTGGATGTTGTTGCTAGGGCCAGGTAAACAACTTGTTTGATGTCGGTCTCTCCACTACTGGATGTTGTTGCTAGGGCCAGGTAAACAACTTATTTGATGTCGGCCTCTCCACCACTGGATGTTGTTGCTAGGGCCAGGTAAACAACTTATTTGATGTCGTCCTCTCCACCACTGGATGTTGTTGCTAGGGCCAGGTAAACAACTTGTTTGATGTCGGGCTCTCCACCACTGGATGTTGTTGCTAGGGCCAGGTAAACAACTTGTTTGATGTCGTCCTCTCCACCACTGGATGTTGTTGCTAGGGCCAGGTAAACAACTTATTTGATGTCGGTCTCTCCACCACTGGATGTTGTTGCTAGGGCCAGGTAAACAATTTATTTGATGTCGTCCTCTCCACCACTGGATGTTGTTGCTAGGGCCAGGTAAACAACTTATTTGGTGTCGGCCTCTCCACCACTGGATGTTGTTGCTAGGGCCAGGTAAACAACTTATTTGATGTCGTCCTCTCCATCACTGGATGTTGTTGCTAGGGCCAGGTAAACAACTTATTTTATGTCGTCCTCTCCATCACTGGATGTTGTTGCTAGGGCCAGGTAAACAACTTATTTGATGTCGGCCTCTCCACCACTGGATGTTGTTGCTAGGGCCAGGTAAACAACTTATTTGATGTCGTCCTCTCCACCACTGGATGTTGTTGCTAGGGCCAGGTAAACAACTTATTTGATGTCGGCCTCTCCACCACTGGATGTTGTTGCTAGGGCCAGGTAAACAACTTGTTTGATGTCGGTCTCTGCACCACTGGATGTTGTTGCTAGGGCCAGGTAAACAACTTGTTTGATGTCGTCCTCTCCACCACTGGATGTTGTTGCTAGGGCCAGGTAAACAACTTATTTGATGTCGGCCTCTCCACCACTGGATGTTGTTGCTAGGGCCAGGTAAACAACTTATTTGGTGTCGGCCTCTCCACCACTGGATGTTGTTGCTAGGGCCAGGTAAACAACTTATTTGATGTCGGCCTCTCCACCACTGGATGTTGTTGCTAGGGCCAGGTAAACAACTTGTTTGATGTCGGTCTCTCCACCACTGAATGTTGTTGCTAGGGCCAGGTAAACAACTTGTTTGATGTCGGCCTCTCCACCACTGGATGTTGTTGCTAGGGCCAGGTAAACAACTTGTTTGATGTCGGTCTCTCCACCACTGGATGTTGTTGCTAGGGCCAGGTAAACAACTTATTTGATGTTGGCCTCTCCACCACTGGATGTTGTTGCTAGGGCCAGGTAAACAACTTATTTGATGTCGTCCTCTCCACCACTGGATGTTGTTGCTAGGGCCAGGTAAACAACTTGTTTGATGTCGGTCTCTCCCACCACTGGATGTTGTTGCTAGGGCCAGGTAAACAACTTGTTTGATGTCGTCCTCTCCACCACTGGATGTTGTTGCTAGGGCCAGGTAAACAACTTATTTGATGTCGGTCTCTCCACCACTGGATGTTGTTGCTAGGGCCAGGTAAACAATTTATTTGATGTCGTCCTCTCCACCACTGGATGTTGTTGCTAGGGCCAGGTAAACAACTTATTTGGTGTCGGCCTCTCCACCACTGGATGTTTTTGCTAGGGCCAGGTAAACAACTTATTTGATGTCGTCCTCTCCATCACTGGATGTTGTTGCTAGGGCCAGGTAAACAACTTATTTGGTGTCGGCCTCTCCACCACTGGATGTTGTTGCTCGGGCCAGGTAAACAACTTATTTGATGTCGGCCTCTCCACCACTGGATGTTGTTGCTAGGGCCAGGTAAACAACTTATTTGGTGTCGGCCTCTCCACCACTGGATGTTGTTGCTAGGGCCAGGTAAAACAACTTATTTGATGTCGGCCTCTCCACCACTGGATGTTGTTGTTAGGGCCAGGTAAACAACTTGTTTGATGTCGGTCTCTCCACCACTGGATGTTGTTGCTAGGGCCAGGTAAACAACTTGTTTGATGTCGTCCTCTCCACCACTGGATGTTGTTGCTAGGGCCAGGTAAACAACTTATTTGATGTCGGCCTCTCCACCACTGGATGTTGTTGCTAGGGCCAGGTAAACAACTTATTTGGTGTCGGCCTCTCCACCACTGGATGTTGTTGCTAGGGCCAGGTAAACAACTTATTTGATGTCGGCCTCTCCACCACTGGATGTTGTTGCTAGGGCCAGGTAAACAATTTATTTGATGTCGTCCTCTCCACCACTGGATGTTGTTGCTAGGGCCAGGTAAACAACTTATTTGATGTCGTCCTCTCCACCCACTGGATGTTGTTGCTAGGGCCAGGTAAACAACTTATTTGGTGTCGGCCTCTCCACCACTGGATGTTGTTGCTAGGGTCAGGTAAACAACTTATTTGATGTCGGCCTCTCCACCACTGGATGTTGTTACTAGGGCCAGGTAAACAACTTATTTGATGTCGTCCTCTCCACCACTGGATGTTGTTGCTAGGGCCAGGTAAACAACTTATTTGATGTCGGTCTCTCCACCACTGGATGTTGTTGCTAGGGCCAGGTAAACAACTTGTTTGATGTCGGCCTCTCCACCACTGGATGTTGTTGCTAGGGCCAGGTAAACAACTTATTTGATGTCGTCCTCTCCACCACTGGATGTTGTTGCTAGGGCCAGGTAAACAACTTGTTTGATGTCGGTCTCTCCACCACTGGATGTTGTTGCTAGGGCCAGGTAAACAACTTATTTGATGTCGGCCTCTCCACCACTGGATGTTGTTGCTAGGGCCAGGTAAACAACTTATTTGATGTCGTCCTCTCCACCACTGGATGTTGTTGCTAGGGCCAGGTAAACAACTTGTTTGATGTCGGTCTCTCCACCACTGGATGTTGTTGCTAGGGCCAGGTAAACAACTTGTTTGATGTCGTCCTCTCCACCACTGGATGTTGTTGCTAGGGCCAGGTAAACAACTTATTTGATGTCGGTCTCTCCACCACTGGATGTTGTTGCTAGGGCCAGGTAAACAACTTATTTGGTGTCGGCCTCTCCACCACTGGATGTTGTTGCTAGGGCCAGGTAAACAACTTATTTGATGTCGTCCTCTCCATCACTGGATGTTGTTGCTAGGGCCAGGTAAACAACTTATTTGATGTCGTCCTCTCCATCACTGGATGTTGTTGCTAGGGCCAGGTAAACAACTTATTTGATGTCGGCCTCCTCCACCACTGGATGTTGTTGCTAGGCCAGGTAAACAACTTATTTGATGTCGTCCTCTCCACCACTGGATGTTGTTGCTAGGGCCAGGTAAACAATTTATTTGATGTCGGCCTCTCCACCACTGGATGTTGTTGCTAGGGCCAGGTAAACAACTTGTTTGATGTCGGTCTCTGCACCACTGGATGTTGTTGCTAGGGCCAGGTAAACAACTTGTTTGATGTCGTCCTCTCCACCACTGGATGTTGTTGCTAGGGCCAGGTAAACAACTTATTTGATGTCGGCCTCTCCACCACTGGATGTTGTTGCTAGGGCCAGGTAAACAACTTATTTGGTGTCGGCCTCTCCACCACTGGATGTTGTTGCTAGGGCCAGGTAAACAACTTATTTGATGTCGGCCTCTCCACCACTGGATGTTGTTGCTAGGGCCAGGTAAACAACTTGTTTGATGTCGGTCTCTCCACCACTGGATGTTGTTGCTAGGGCCAGGTAAACAACTTGTTTGATGTCGGCCTCTCCACCACTGGATGTTGTTGCTAGGGCCAGGTAAACAACTTGTTTGATGTCGGTCTCTCCACCACTGGATGTTGTTGCTAGGGCCAGGTAAACAACTTATTTGATGTTGGCCTCTCCACCACTGGATGTTGTTGCTAGGGCCAGGTAAACAACTTATTTGATGTCGTCCTCTCCACCACTGGATGTTGTTGCTAGGGCCAGGTAAACAACTTGTTTGATGTCGGTCTCTCCACCACTGGATGTTGTTGCTAGGGCCAGGTAAACAACTTGTTTGATGTCGTCCCTCTCCACCACTGGATGTTGTTGCTAGGGCCAGGTAAACAACTTATTTGATGTCGGTCTCTCCACCACTGGATGTTGTTGCTAGGGCCAGGTAAACAATTTATTTGATGTCGTCCTCTCCACCACTGGATGTTGTTGCTAGGGCCAGGTAAACAACTTATTTGGTGTCGGCCTCTCCACCACTGGATGTTTTTGCTAGGGCCAGGTAAACAACTTATTTGATGTCGTCCTCTCCATCACTGGATGTTGTTGCTAGGGCCAGGTAAACAACTTATTTGGTGTCGGCCTCTCCACCACTGGATGTTGTTGCTTGGGCCAGGTAAACAACTTATTTGATGTCGGCCTCTCCACCACTGGATGTTGTTGCTAGGGCCAGGTAAACAACTTATTTGGTGTCGGCCTCCTCCACCACTGGATGTTGTTGCTAGGGCCAGGTAAAACAACTTATTTGATGTCGGCCTCTCCACCACTGGATGTTGTTGCTAGGGCCAGGTAAACAACTTGTTTGATGTCGGTCTCTCCACCACTGGATGTTGTTGCTAGGGCCAGGTAAACAACTTGTTTGATGTCGTCCTCTCCACCACTGGATGTTGTTGCTAGGGCCAGGTAAACAACTTATTTGATGTCGGCCTCTCCACCACTGGATGTTGTTGCTAGGGCCAGGTAAACAACTTATTTGGTGTCGGCCTCTCCACCACTGGATGTTGTTGCTAGGGCCAGGTAAACAACTTATTTGATGTCGGCCTCTCCACCACTGGATGTTGTTGCTAGGGCCAGGTAAACAATTTATTTGATGTCGTCCTCTCCACCACTGGATGTTGTTGCTAGGGCCAGGTAAACAACTTATTTGATGTCGTCCTCTCCACCCACTGGATGTTGTTGCTAGGGCCAGGTAAACAACTTATTTGGTGTCGGCCTCTCCACCACTGGATGTTGTTGCTCGGGCCAGGTAAACAACTTGTTTGATGTCGGTCTCTCCACCACTGGATGTTGTTGCTAGGGCCAGGTAAACAACTTGTTTGATGTCGTCCTCTCCACCACTGGATGTTGTTGCTAGGGCCAGGTAAACAACTTATTTGATGTCGGCCTCTCCACCACTGGATGTTGTTGCTAGGGCCAGGTAAACAACTTATTTGGTGTCGGCCTCTCCACCACTGGATGTTGTTGCTAGGGCCAGGTAAACAACTTATTTGATGTCGGCCTCTCCACCACTGGATGTTGTTGCTAGGGCCAGGTAAACAACTTATTTGATGTCGTCCTCTCCACCACTGGATGTTGTTGCTAGGGCCAGGTAAACAATTTATTTGATGTCGGCCTCTCCACCACTGGATGTTGTTGCTAGGGCCAGGTAAACAACTTGTTTGATGTCGGTCTCTGCACCACTGGATGTTGTTGCTAGGGCCAGGTAAACAACTTGTTTGATGTCGTCCTCTCCACCACTGGATGTTGTTGCTAGGGCCAGGTAAACAACTTATTTGATGTCGGCCTCTCCACCACTGGATGTTGTTGCTAGGGCCAGGTAAACAACTTATTTGGTGTCGGCCTCTCCACCACTGGATGTTGTTGCTAGGGCCAGGTAAACAACTTATTTGATGTCGGCCTCTCCACCACTGGATGTTGTTGCTAGGGCCAGGTAAACAACTTGTTTGATGTCGGTCTCTCCACCACTGGATGTTGTTGCTAGGGCCAGGTAAACAACTTGTTTGATGTCGGCCTCTCCACCACTGGATGTTGTTGCTAGGGCCAGGTAAACAACTTGTTTGATGTCGGTCTCTCCACCACTGGATGTTGTTGCTAGGGCCAGGTAAACAACTTATTTGATGTTGGCCTCTCCACCACTGGATGTTGTTGCTAGGGCCAGGTAAACAACTTATTTGATGTCGTCCTCTCCACCACTGGATGTTGTTGCTAGGGCCAGGTAAACAACTTGTTTGATGTCGGTCTCTCCACCACTGGATGTTGTTGCTAGGGCCAGGTAAACAACTTGTTTGATGTCGTCCTCTCCACCACTGGATGTTGTTGCTAGGGCCAGGTAAACAACTTATTTGATGTCGGTCTCTCCACCACTGGATGTTGTTGCTAGGGCCAGGTAAACAATTTATTTGATGTCGTCCTCTCCACCACTGGATGTTGTTGCTAGGGCCAGGTAAACAACTTATTTGGTGTCGGCCTCTCCACCACTGGATGTTTTTGCTAGGGCCAGGTAAACAACTTATTTGATGTCGTCCTCTCCATCACTGGATGTTGTTGCTAGGGCCAGGTAAACAACTTATTTGGTGTCGGCCTCTCCACCACTGGATGTTGTTGCTTGGGCCAGGTAAACAACTTATTTGATGTCGGCCTCTCCACCACTGGATGTTGTTGCTAGGGCCAGGTAAACAACTTATTTGGTGTCGGCCTCTCCACCACTGGATGTTGTTGCTAGGGCCAGGTAAAACAACTTATTTGATGTCGGCCTCTCCACCACTGGATGTTGTTGCTAGGGCCAGGTAAACAACTTGTTTGATGTCGGTCTCTCCACCACTGGATGTTGTTGCTAGGGCCAGGTAAACAACTTGTTTGATGTCGTCCTCTCCACCACTGGATGTTGTTGCTAGGGCCAGGTAAACAACTTATTTGATGTCGGCCTCTCCACCACTGGATGTTGTTGCTAGGGCCAGGTAAACAACTTATTTGGTGTCGGCCTCTCCACCACTGGATGTTGTTGCTAGGGCCAGGTAAACAACTTATTTGATGTCGGCCTCTCCACCACTGGATGTTGTTGCTAGGGCCAGGTAAACAATTTATTTGATGTCGTCCTCTCCACCACTGGATGTTGTTGCTAGGGCCAGGTAAACAACTTATTTGATGTCGTCCTCTCCACCCACTGGATGTTGTTGCTAGGGCCAGGTAAACAACTTATTTGGTGTCGGCCTCTCCACCACTGGATGTTGTTGCTCGGGCCAGGTAAACAACTTATTTGATGTCGTCCTCTCCATCACTGGATGTTGTTGCTAGGGCCAGGTAAACAACTTGTTTGATGTCGTCCTCTCCACCACTGAATGTTGTTGCTAGGGCCAGGTAAACAACTTATTTGATGTCGGCCTCTCCACCACTGGATGTTGTTGCTAGGGCCAGGTAAACAACTTATTTGGTGTCGGCCTCTCCATCACTGGATGTTGTTGCTAGGGCCAGGTAAACAACTTATTTGATGTCGGCCTCTCCACCACTGGATGTTGTTGCTAGGGCCAGGTAAACAATTTATTTGATGTCGTCCTCTCCACCACTGGATGTTGTTGCTAGGGCCAGGTAAACAACTTATTTGATGTCGTCCTCTCCACCCACTGGATGTTGTTGCTAGGGCCAGGTAAACAACTTATTTGGTGTCGGCCTCTCCACCACTGGATGTTGTTGCTCGGGCCAGGTAAACAACTTATTTGATGTCGTCCTCTCCATCACTGGATGTTGTTGCTAGGGCCAGGTAAACAACTTATTTGATGTCGGCCTCTCCACTACTGGATGTTGTTGCTAGGGCCAGGTAAACAACTTGTTTGATGTCGGTCTCTCCACCACTGGATGTTGTTGCTAGGGCCAGGTAAACAACTTGTTTGATGTCGGCCTCTCCACCACTGGATGTTGTTGCTAGGGCCAGGTAAACAACTTATTTGATGTCGTCCTCTCCATCACTGGATGTTGTTGCTAGGGCCAGGTAAACAACTTATTTGATGTCGTCCTCTCCATCACTGGATGTTGTTGCTAGGGCCAGGTAAACAACTTATTTGATGTCGGCCTCTCCACCACTGGATGTTGTTGCTAGGGCCAGGTAAACAACTTATTTGATGTCGTCCTCTCCACCACTGGATGTTGTTGCTAGGGCCAGGTAAACAATTTTTTTGATGTCGGCCTCTCCACCACTGGATGTTGTTGCTAGGGCCAGGTAAACAACTTGTTTGATGTCGGTCTCTGCACCACTGGATGTTGTTGCTAGGGCCAGGTAAACAACTTGTTTGATGTCGTCCTCTCCACCACTGGATGTTGTTGCTAGGGCCAGGTAAACAACTTATTTGATGTCGGCCTCTCCACCACTGGATGTTGTTGCTAGGGCCAGGTAAACAACTTATTTGGTGTCGGCCTCTCCACCACTGGATGTTGTTGCTAGGGCCAGGTAAACAACTTATTTGATGTCGGCCTCTCCACCACTGGATGTTGTTGCTAGGGCCAGGTAAACAACTTGTTTGATGTCGGTCTCTCCACCACTGGATGTTGTTGCTAGGGCCAGGTAAACAACTTGTTTGATGTCGGCCTCTCCACCACTGGATGTTGTTGCTAGGGCCAGGTAAACAACTTGTTTGATGTCGGTCTCTCCACCACTGGATGTTGTTGCTAGGGCCAGGTAAACAACTTATTTGATGTTGGCCTCTCCACCACTGGATGTTGTTGCTAGGGCCAGGTAAACAACTTATTTGATGTCGTCCTCTCCACCACTGGATGTTGTTGCTAGGGCCAGGTAAACAACTTGTTTGATGTCGGTCTCTCCACCACTGGATGTTGTTGCTAGGGCCAGGTAAACAACTTGTTTGATGTCGTCCTCTCCACCACTGGATGTTGTTGCTAGGGCCAGGTAAACAACTTATTTGATGTCGGTCTCTCCACCACTGGATGTTGTTGCTAGGGCCAGGTAAACAATTTATTTGATGTCGTCCTCTCCACCACTGGATGTTGTTGCTAGGGCCAGGTAAACAACTTATTTGGTGTCGGCCTCTCCACCACTGGATGTTTTTGCTAGGGCCAGGTAACAACTTATTTGATGTCGTCCTCTCCATCACTGGATGTTGTTGCTAGGGCCAGGTAAACAACTTATTTGGTGTCGGCCTCTCCACCACTGGATGTTGTTGCTCGGGCCAGGTAAACAACTTATTTGATGTCGGCCTCTCCACCACTGGATGTTGTTGCTAGGGCCAGGTAAACAACTTATTTGGTGTCGGCCTCTCCACCACTGGATGTTGTTGCTAGGGCCAGGTAAAACAACTTATTTGATGTCGGCCTCTCCACCACTGGATGTTGTTGCTAGGGCCAGGTAAACAACTTGTTTGATGTCGGTCTCTCCACCACTGGATGTTGTTGCTAGGGCCAGGTAAACAACTTGTTTGATGTCGTCCTCTCCACCACTGGATGTTGTTGCTAGGGCCAGGTAAACAACTTATTTGATGTCGGCCTCTCCACCACTGGATGTTGTTGCTAGGCCAGGTAAACAACTTATTTGGTGTCGGCCTCTCCACCACTGGATGTTGTTGCTAGGGCCAGGTAAACAACTTATTTGATGTCGGCCTCTCCACCACTGGATGTTGTTGCTAGGGCCAGGTAAACAACTTATTTGATGTCGTCCTCTCCACCACTGGATGTTGTTGCTAGGGCCAGGTAAACAATTTATTTGATGTCGGCCTCTCCACCACTGGATGTTGTTGCTAGGGCCAGGTAAACAACTTGTTTGATGTCGGTCTCTGCACCACTGGATGTTGTTGCTAGGGCCAGGTAAACAACTTGTTTGATGTCGTCCTCTCCACCACTGGATGTTGTTGCTAGGGCCAGGTAAACAACTTATTTGATGTCGGCCTCTCCACCACTGGATGTTGTTGCTAGGGCCAGGTAAACAACTTATTTGGTGTCGGCCTCTCCACCACTGGATGTTGTTGCTAGGGCCAGGTAAACAACTTATTTGATGTCGGCCTCTCCACCACTGGATGTTGTTGCTAGGGCCAGGTAAACAACTTGTTTGATGTCGGTCTCTCCACCACTGGATGTTGTTGCTAGGGCCAGGTAAACAACTTGTTTGATGTCGGCCTCTCCACCACTGGATGTTGTTGCTAGGGCCAGGTAAACAACTTGTTTGATGTCGGTCTCTCCACCACTGGATGTTGTTGCTAGGGCCAGGTAAACAACTTATTTGATGTTGGCCTCTCCACCACTGGATGTTGTTGCTAGGGCCAGGTAAACAACTTATTTGATGTCGTCCTCTCCACCACTGGATGTTGTTGCTAGGGCCAGGTAAACAACTTGTTTGATGTCGGTCTCTCCACCACTGGATGTTGTTGCTAGGGCCAGGTAAACAACTTGTTTGATGTCGTCCCTCCACCACTGGATGTTGTTGCTAGGGCCAGGTAAACAACTTATTTGATGTCGGTCTCTCCACCACTGGATGTTGTTGCTAGGGCCAGGTAAACAATTTATTTGATGTCGTCCTCTCCACCACTGGATGTTGTTGCTAGGGCCAGGTAAACAACTTATTTGGTGTCGGCCTCTCCACCACTGGATGTTTTTGCTAGGGCCAGGTAAACAACTTATTTGATGTCGTCCTCTCCATCACTGGATGTTGTTGCTAGGGCCAGGTAAACAACTTATTTGGTGTCGGCCTCTCCACCACTGGATGTTGTTGCTTGGGCCAGGTAAACAACTTATTTGATGTCGGCCTCTCCACCACTGGATGTTGTTGCTAGGGCCAGGTAAACAACTTATTTGGTGTCGGCCTCTCCACCACTGGATGTTGTTGCTAGGGCCAGGTAAAACAACTTATTTGATGTCGGCCTCTCCACCACTGGATGTTGTTGCTAGGGCCAGGTAAACAACTTGTTTGATGTCGGTCTCTCCACCACTGGATGTTGTTGCTAGGGCCAGGTAAACAACTTGTTTGATGTCGTCCTCTCCACCACTGGATGTTGTTGCTAGGGCCAGGTAAACAACTTATTTGATGTCGGCCTCTCCACCACTGGATGTTGTTGCTAGGGCCAGGTAAACAACTTATTTGGTGTCGGCCTCTCCACCACTGGATGTTGTTGCTAGGGCCAGGTAAACAACTTATTTGATGTCGGCCTCTCCACCACTGGATGTTGTTGCTAGGGCCAGGTAAACAATTTATTTGATGTCGTCCTCTCCACCACTGGATGTTGTTGCTAGGGCCAGGTAAACAACTTATTTGATGTCGTCCTCTCCACCCACTGGATGTTGTTGCTAGGGCCAGGTAAACAACTTATTTGGTGTCGGCCTCTCCACCACTGGATGTTGTTGCTCGGGCCAGGTAAACAACTTATTTGATGTCGTCCTCTCCATCACTGGATGTTGTTGCTAGGGCCAGGTAAACAACTTGTTTGATGTCGTCCTCTCCACCACTGAATGTTGTTGCTAGGGCCAGGTAAACAACTTATTTGATGTCGGCCTCTCCACCACTGGATGTTGTTGCTAGGGCCAGGTAAACAACTTATTTGGTGTCGGCCTCTCCATCACTGGATGTTGTTGCTAGGGCCAGGTAAACAACTTATTTGATGTCGGCCTCTCCACCACTGGATGTTGTTGCTAGGGCCAGGTAAACAATTTATTTGATGTCGTCCTCTCCACCACTGGATGTTGTTGCTAGGGCCAGGTAAACAACTTATTTGATGTCGTCCTCTCCACCCACTGGATGTTGTTGCTAGGGCCAGGTAAACAACTTATTTGGTGTCGGCCTCTCCACCACTGGATGTTGTTGCTCGGGCCAGGTAAACAACTTATTTGATGTCGTCCTCTCCATCACTGGATGTTGTTGCTAGGGCCAGGTAAACAACTTATTTGATGTCGGCCTCTCCACTACTGGATGTTGTTGCTAGGGCCAGGTAAACAACTTGTTTGATGTCGGTCTCTCCACCACTGGATGTTGTTGCTAGGGCCAGGTAAACAACTTGTTTGATGTCGGCCTCTCCACCACTGGATGTTGTTGCTAGGGCCAGGTAAACAACTTATTTGATGTCGTCCTCTCCATCACTGGATGTTGTTGCTAGGGCCAGGTAAACAACTTATTTGATGTCGTCCTCTCCATCACTGGATGTTGTTGCTAGGGCCAGGTAAACAACTTATTTGATGTCGGCCTCTCCACCACTGGATGTTGTTGCTAGGGCCAGGTAAACAACTTATTTGATGTCGTCCTCTCCACCACTGGATGTTGTTGCTAGGGCCAGGTAAACAATTTTTTTTGATGTCGGCCTCTCCACCACTGGATGTTGTTGCTAGGGCCAGGTAAACAACTTGTTTGATGTCGGTCTCTGCACCACTGGATGTTGTTGCTAGGGCCAGGTAAACAACTTGTTTGATGTCGTCCTCTCCACCACTGGATGTTGTTGCTAGGGCCAGGTAAACAACTTATTTGATGTCGGCCTCTCCACCACTGGATGTTGTTGCTAGGGCCAGGTAAACAACTTATTTGGTGTCGGCCTCTCCACCACTGGATGTTGTTGCTAGGGCCAGGTAAACAACTTATTTGATGTCGGCCTCTCCACCACTGGATGTTGTTGCTAGGGCCAGGTAAACAACTTGTTTGATGTCGGTCTCTCCACCACTGGATGTTGTTGCTAGGGCCAGGTAAACAACTTGTTTGATGTCGGCCTCTCCACCACTGGATGTTGTTGCTAGGGCCAGGTAAACAACTTGTTTGATGTCGGTCTCTCCACCACTGGATGTTGTTGCTAGGGCCAGGTAAACAACTTATTTGATGTTGGCCTCTCCACCACTGGATGTTGTTGCTAGGGCCAGGTAAACAACTTATTTGATGTCGTCCTCTCCACCACTGGATGTTGTTGCTAGGGCCAGGTAAACAACTTGTTTGATGTCGGTCTCTCCACCACTGGATGTTGTTGCTAGGGCCAGGTAAACAACTTGTTTGATGTCGTCCTCTCCACCACTGGATGTTGTTGCTAGGGCCAGGTAAACAACTTATTTGATGTCGGTCTCTCCACCACTGGATGTTGTTGCTAGGGCCAGGTAAACAATTTATTTGATGTCGTCCTCTCCACCACTGGATGTTGTTGCTAGGGCCAGGTAAACAACTTATTTGGTGTCGGCCTCTCCACCACTGGATGTTTTTGCTAGGGCCAGGTAAACAACTTATTTGATGTCGTCCTCTCCATCACTGGATGTTGTTGCTAGGGCCAGGTAAACAACTTATTTGGTGTCGGCCTCTCCACCACTGGATGTTGTTGCTCGGGCCAGGTAAACAACTTATTTGATGTCGGCCTCTCCACCACTGGATGTTGTTGCTAGGGCCAGGTAAACAACTTATTTGGTGTCGGCCTCTCCACCACTGGATGTTGTTGCTAGGGCCAGGTAAAACAACTTATTTGATGTCGGCCTCTCCACCACTGGATGTTGTTGCTAGGGCCAGGTAAACAACTTTTTTGATGTCGGTCTCTCCACCACTGGATGTTGTTGCTAGGGCCAGGTAAACAACTTGTTTGATGTCGTCCTCTCCACCACTGGATGTTGTTGCTAGGGCCAGGTAAACAACTTATTTGATGTCGGCCTCTCCACCACTGGATGTTGTTGCTAGGGCCAGGTAAACAACTTATTTGGTGTCGGCCTCTCCACCACTGGATGTTGTTGCTAGGGCCAGGTAAACAACTTATTTGATGTCGGCCTCTCCACCACTGGATGTTGTTGCTAGGGCCAGGTAAACAATTTATTTGATGTCGTCCTCTCCACCACTGGATGTTGTTGCTAGGGCCAGGTAAACAACTTATTTGATGTCGTCCTCTCCACCCACTGGATGTTGTTGCTAGGGCCAGGTAAACAACTTATTTGGTGTCGGCCTCTCCACCACTGGATGTTGTTGCTCGGGCCAGGTAAACAACTTATTTGATGTCGTCCTCTCCATCACTGGATGTTGTAGCTCGGGCCAGGTAAACAACTTATTTGATGTCGGCCTCTCCACTACTGGATGTTGTTGCTAGGGCCAGGTAAACAACTTATTTGATGTCGTCCTCTCCATCACTGGATGTTGTTGCTAGGGCCAGGTAAACAACTTATTTGATGTCGGCCTCTCCACCACTGGATGTTGTTGCTAGGGCCAGGTAAACAACTTGTTTGATGTCGTCCTCTCCACCACTGGATGTTGTTGCTAGGGCCAGGTAAACAACTTATTTGATGTCGGCCTCTCCACCACTGGATATTTTTGCTAGGGCCAGGTAAACAACTTATTTGATGTCGGTCTCTCCACCACTGGATGTTGTTGCTAGGGCCAGGTAAACAATTTATTTGATGTAGTCCTCTCCACCACTGGATGTTGTTGTTAGGGCCAGGTAAACAACTTATTTGATGTCGTCCTCTCCACCACTGGATGTTGTTGCTAGGGCCAGGTAAACAACTTATTTGATGTCGTCCTCTCCATCACTGGATGTTGTTGCTACGGCCAGGTAAACAACTTATTTGATGTCGGCCTCTCCACCACTGGATGTTGTTGCTCGGGCCAGGTAAACAACTTATTTGATGTCGTCCTCTCCACCACTGGATGTTGTTGCTAGGGCCAGGTAAACAACTTATTTGGTGTCGGCCTCTCCACCACTGGATGTTGTTGCTAGGGCCAGGTAAACAACTTATTTGATGTCGGCCTCTCCACCACTGGATGTTGTTGCTAGGGCCAGGTAAACAACAGATCCAACAAGCAACTCTTGCGACATTAATTCTGATATACACAACACAATCTGTTGTTGAGTTGTGACTGTTGCCCTTGTGAAGATCAGACCACGGCCGTGTCTTATACCTGTGTTGTGTAACGTCTTTCCTGTTACTGCTGTCTTTCCGGTTACTGCTGTCTTTTCTGTTACTGCTGTCTTTCCTGTTACTGCTGTCTTTTCTGTTACTGCTGTCTTTTCTGTTACTGTTGTCTTTCCTGTTACTGCTGTCTTTTCTGTTACTGCTGTCTTTTCTGTTACTGCTGTCTTTCCGGTTACTGTTATCTTTCCTGTTACTGCTGTCTTTTCTGTTACTGTTATCTTTTCTGTTACTGTTATCTTTCCTGTTACTGCTGTCTTTTCTGTTACTGCTGTCTTTTCTGTTACTGTTGTCTTTTCTGTTACTGTTGTCTTTTCTGTTACTGCTGTCTTTTCTGTTACTGTTATCTTTCCTGTTACTGCTGTCTTTTCTGTTACTGTTATCTTTTCTGTTACTGTTATCTTTCCTGTTACTGCTGTCTTTTCTGTTACTGTTATCTTTTCTGTTACTGTTATCTTTCCTGTTACTGCTGTCTTTTCTGTTACTGTTATCTTTCCTGTTACTGCCGTATTTTTCTATTACTGCTGTATTTGCTGATCACTATCATGGTTTTCTAATTATCAAGTTTCGTTGGGTCGTCTCACCTCAACCGTTTGTTTTTTTTTAAATCGTGATTTTAGATGTCATCATCTATTCACAGTGTTTAGTAAAACGAAACCAGGGGGGGAGGTTAATATTTCATCGTTATAACGTCCGTATCATAACTTCACTAGTGTAACCTTGATATTATAATTTCACTAGTGAAATATCTCACATCCCGCCTACAGCACACAACAAGGCCCACCGTGGGGGGGGGGGTACTAATTCAGGAGCCCTCAACCATGGCGCCCCGTACTTCACCGTGATTTCCTCTACAACACATTTGGCTCATTGGGAGATACACTCCGGTCACATTCGGGCTAAACTACGGGCTCGTGTCTTGAACCTCGACTAGCGAGCGGCCCCCAGAAATGTAAGGGGATGTGTTCCACTATTGAATGTCAGTCGTTAGGGGCCCGTTGTTGTGTTCACTGCCTTGATCCTACGACCGTACCTTGCCCGCCCCTTACCCCGGTTATGTTACTGTGTTGGTGTTTTTACTAGCTGCTGAATCCCCCACCTCACCCCTCCCCCGGGCCGAGTTTGATATGTGGATATCTTCAAGCACCACCTCACCCCTCCCCCGGGCCGAGTTTGATATGTGGATATCTTCAAGCACCACCTCACCCCTCCCCCGGGCCGAGTTTGATATGTGGATATCTTCAAGCACCACCTCACCCCTCCCCCGGGCCGAGTTTGATATGTGGATATCTTCAAGCACCACCTCACCCCTCCCCGGGCCGAGTTTGATATGTGGATATCTTCAAGCACCACCTCACCCCTCCCCGGGCCGAGTTTGATATGTGGATATCTTCAAGCACCACCTCACCCCTCCCCCGGGCCGAGTTTGATATGTGGATATCTTCAAGCACCACCTCACCCCTCCCCCGGGCCGAGTTTGATATGTGGATATCTTCAAGCACCACCTCACCCCTCCCCCGGGCCGAGTTTGATATGTGGATATCTTCAAGCACCATTATTAATCAGATGCAGATTTATTTATAGCAAAATGTGACGTTGTTAGTCGGTGAGTAGTTTCAATTATATAGTTCTCAGGTCTGTGTATTTATTTTGTGGTAACCAAATCTCTCTGGACCTATTCAACGCGGTCATCATTGGTATTTACCTTATTGGTGGATGTCAAGAGTCGGGAAGTACACATAGTCTGCGTAGTGTGCTCTTGTCAGTAGGTACGGTCATGATACAGCAGTTTCAGCGCTGTACATCCATGGAATACAGTACAGTGAAACTAGAGACTAGACTGTGTTTAGTTCAAACTAACTGATACAAGTAGTGCCCCCCCCCCCCCAACCGTCATTCCAGTTAATTTAATCCCTAACAGGATTTTTATTTAGGTCATCTATATTTAGACGTGACTTGGTCTCTGCGCCACCTTCCCATTTCCTTAAGTACTTGACACTGGTAAGCTTGTTCTGGTTAGTTACTGTTTTGGAGAATAGAACAACGGTACTTAGCGGTCAGTTGACAAAACAATGCACTGCACACAGTGCACACTAACCAATGTCAAAATGTGTGACATCAGTTGACAAAACAATGCACTGCACATAGTGCACACTAACCAATGTCAAAATGTGTGACATCAGTTGACAAAACAATGCACTGCACACAGTGCACACTAACCAACGTCGAAATGTGTGACATCAGTAAACAAAACAATGCACTCCACACAGTGCACACTAACCAACGTCGAAATGTGTGACATCAGTAAACAAAACAATGCACTCCACACACTGCACACTAACCAACGTCGAAATGTGTGACATCAGTAAACAAAACAAGGAACCTTTTTATGGACTGTACATTGATTGTGTGTGTTTATGTATGAAGACCTTTAGCAATAGTTTAAAACATGAATATTGGCATGAAATGTCGGTTAGTTATACAACTCTTTGTCTTCCCACCTGTTTTAGACCCTCATAGACGTAGCCTTTCATATGGTTGTCTTCTATCTAGCTATACCAATCATTGAACCGTAACATGTGTCATTATAACCCGACTCGACTCTCGTACGATTTTATATTTTAATGACATAGAAAGAAAATAAATAGATCGACCTTCAAACCCGTCATGAAACGATGTCCTAGTTTCACCCCCTCCCCCCTTCCCTTCAGTCGCTTCCCCAATGTCTGGAGTCACGGCCTGCCTGTTGAACAGATCCGTACACCTCGTCACAATGTACACGTCATATGGTTGTATTGATTTGATCGTCTGTGTATTTGTTCTTTGCAATAAATCTTTGCACGATATGGCGCACATATTACCTGTAAGGATGGAATGAAATCTATTAGATCCTATAAACCAGTGGTCCCCAACCCCCGGGCCGCGGACCGGTGCCGGTCTCCCCTTCCCCCCACAAGCGGGCCGCGGTGAAATTTTTAAACGTCGACCGGTCCGCGCCGAGAAAAAAGGTTGGGGACCACTGATGTAAACCACTGGTACGACGGTTTTTATGGTGCCCTCCTTTCATCACCACCATAGCCAATTGTGCAATGACTATGGAGGCACCTCGGGGAAATATAGCAGGGGACTTTTACCATGACCTGAAATATCATCTGGTCCTCACCGAAGATCGAACCAGGGACACTCACATAAGACCAATTTACTAGTGTGGTACAGCCAAGCTAAATTACACCAGCTTTAGTTATTGAAATATAGGCCATGTTAACGTTGCACTTCTACACTTTTTAATATATGTATATATATATATATATATATATATATATATATATATATATATATATATATATATATATATATGTATATATATAATGTACACTATAATGATGTAATCATTCTTGAAGTTAATGAAGGTTATACCAATGAGATGTTAACCAGGGCTGTGAGGCTGGGTCTTAGCATTGACTGATCAGAGTTTTATAAAGTAAGATGAATAGAATTTAAATCTCGTTATAAAACAAGCACGGGCCGGATCAGTCATACTGACACACTTGGGCCGCGGACCGGATCAGTCATACTGACACACTTGGGCCGCGGGCCGGATCAGTCATACTGACACATGTGGGCCGCGGGCCAGATTAGTCATACTGACACAATTGGGCCGCGGGCCAGATTAGTGATACTGACACACTTGGGCCGCGGGCCAGAATAGTCATACTGACACACTTGTGCCGCGGGCCAGATTAGTCATACTGACACACTTGGGCCGCAGGCCAGATTAGTCATACTGACACACTTGGGCCGTGGGCCGGATTAGTCATACTGACACACTTGGGCCGCGGGCCGGATTAGTCATACTGACACACTTGGGCCGCGGGCCGGATTAGTCATACTGACACACTTGGGCCGTGGGCCGGATTAGTCATACTGACACACTTGGGCCGCGGGCCAGATTAGTCATACTGACACACTTGGGCCGCGGGCCGGATTAGTCATACTGACACACTTGGGCCGCGGGCCAGATTAGTCATACTGACACATTTGGGCCGCGGGCCGGATCAGTCATACTGACACATTTGGGCCGCGGGCCAGATTAGTCATACTCACACACTTGGGCCGCGGGCCGGATTAGTCATACTCACACACTTGGGCCGCGGGCCAGATTAGTCATACTCACACACTTGGGCCGCGGGCCGGATTAGTCATACTCACACACTTGGGCTGCGGGCCAGATTAGTCATACTGACACACTTGGGCCGCGGGCCGGATTAGTCATATTGACACACTTGGGCCGCGGGCCAGATTAGTCATACTGACACACGTGGGCCGCGGGCCGTAGTTTGCATACCCGTGTCTCAGTTCGTATGAACGAATATATCTAATAGGACGGTATTGGTAAACTCTTGTTTCACTATCCCAATAGCAGAGTGGCTGTTATGTAGCCAAACATCTGTAGGCGACTGGAATAGCAGAGTGGTTGTTGATTATGTAGCCAAACATCTGTTGGCGACTGGGATTTGAACACATACACCTACAGCATGCTGATCAGGCTCTCGGCCAGTGCACCATGGATTCAATCATATTTGATGAATAGCCAGATCAACCAGTTAGTTTTGAAGTATATACCATCAGTCAACAAATAGCCAGATCAACCCAGTTAGCCTTGAAGTATATACCATCAGTCAACAAATATCCAGATCACCCAGTTAGTTTTGAAGTATATACCATCAGTCAACAAATAGCCAGATCAACCCAGTTAGTTTTGAAGAATATACCATCAGTCAACAAATAGCCAGATCAACCCAGTTAGTTTTGAAGTATATACCATCAGTCAACAAATAGCCAGATCAACCCAGTTAGTTTTGAAGAATATGCCATCAGTCAACAAATAGCCAGATCAACCCAGTTAGTTTTGAAGAATATACCATCAGTCAACAAATAGCCAGATCAACCCAGTTAGCTTTGAAGTATATACCATCAGTCAGCAAATAGCCAGATCAACCCAGTTAGTTTTGAAGTATATACCATCAGTCAACAAATAGCCAGATCAACCCAGTTAGTTTTGAAGTATATACCATCAGTCAACAAATAGCCAGATCAACCCAGTTAGTTTTGAAGAATATGCCATCAGTCATCAAATAGCCAGATCAACCCAGTTAGTTTTGAAGTATATACCATCAGTCAACAAATAGCCAGATCAACCCAGTTAGTTTTGAAGAATATACCATCAGTCAACAAATAGCCAGATCAACCCAGTTAGCTTTGAAGAATATACCATCAGTCAACAAATAGCCAGATCAACCCTGTTAGTTTTGAAGTATATACCATCAGTCAATAAATAGCCAGATCAACCCAGTTAGCTTTGAAGAATATACTACCAAGTTCGATGTGCGACGTGCAGACTTGATCACAGAGTTCACTTTGACCTTGTAGTGTTTACGTTGTTATATTTCTTAGATTGCTGGCCAGTTATCAGTTACACTGGGTTAGGGGGGGGAGGGGGTAGTGGTCAAGGGAGGTAAACACGCATCACAATAGACCACCGATATCTCTATATAACTGAGAAATGTTTACATTTTTAATTGTGCATTATCTCCGTATCATGTGAATGAGATCATCACAAGTCCAACAACTCAAGAAATAATTTCTTGGTATGAGACTGTTCTAGTGAAATTATTGACATTAATTAGCATATTTTGTTTTGTTTCGTGAGTTTTGAATATCAGTCAACTAGAATGTTTACATTCCGTATTTTGACAGATTTTATCGAGTTATGCGATGTATGGCACCTAACCCTTACTATAACGGACCAGTTAAATGTTTCAAGCCAATATTTATTTTTTTTTTCCGTTTAGGGCCCATGTAGACCGTTTGGGATTGTTTGTCCGATAGTGTCCACTTCAGATATGGTCAGCACCGTGTCCTCGGCAGATATGGTGATAGTGTGTCCAGTTGTGTCCACGGCAGATATGGTGATAGTGTGTCCAGTTGTGTCCACGGCAGATATGGTGATAGTGTGTCCAGTTGTGTCCACGGCAGATATGGTGATAGTGTGTCCAGTTGTGTCCACGGCAGATATGGTGATTGTGTGTCCAATTGTGTCCACGGCAGATATGGTGATAGTGTGTCCAATTGTGTCCACGGCAGATATGATGGTTGTGTGGTCAAAACCATGTCCACGGCAGATAGGGTGATTGTGTGTCCAATTGTGTCCACGCCAGATATGATGGTTGTGTGGTCAAAACCATGTCCACGGCAGATATGGTGATTGTGTGTCCAATTGTGTCCACGGCAGATATGATGGTTGTGTGGTCAACGCCGTGCCCATATCTAATGTCAGCTATGTCAACCACTAGTTTTATGCTCAGAAGTGACTTGCATTGTTTAAAAATGTAACTAGGTCACAACAGTGACAGTCAGCAGTGAAGTAAATAATATATGTCTGTCACTCTGTACGTTATCTCACAGTAACGACTGACATTAAAATATTGGAACTGAATTGCCTCCTGTTATTGATTCACTATCCACCCCTCTCCCACCCTCCAGCCACCATAAATGAAATATACTATTTAACAATAAGGAATATTAACGTCAATTATTGCATGTAATTTTGGTTTGTGTTGTCAATATTTCGTAATGTGGTCGAGTGATCAGAGCACTGGCTAACGATTAAAGACATTGAGGTTTCTAGTCTCTGTCAAATACCGGAACCTATAAAAGACTTTATCAAGATGCCCAGGCTCCGGGTGACATTGTATCCTGCGCCAATTTTCCCCTTTACATTTCATGTTCTGAATGGCGGAATACAAGGTTCAGTAAGAGTGCACAACTCGTGCAACTCTGCCTGGATTGTGCTGGAGTTACTGGGCTTTGTTTACAACCGTTTCCAGAATGTTTTGTTTATTGGTGTGAATATAAAGTGCATGGCGAGGATTCTAAATTTGTTTCTCTCAGACACTTTGTTTTTTGTTGTTTTAATATTTTTTTTTAATTTCTCTCTGTTTTCTTTCTTCGGTCTGAGGTTTTATCCCCGTGGGAAACAAAGGGGGTGGTGGTGGAGGTTTGTTTTCCTCATGGACTATTAATAATTCATTTTTGTTTTGTTTTTGGTTGTTGCTGATGTCATTGTTTAGTATTAACGTCTATAGTCTAATGATAAGTTATTAAGTAGACAGTCTAACCCTAGGTAGCAGAAACAGGTATTAAAGGGGGGGGGGCAAAGTATATACCATAACTATATGAGTAGTATACACCCCGTCCTTACCTGGCAATTTACGCGTCATCTGGTTGGCCTGTCTACTAAAGATGTATGCCATGGCCGTGGTATTTGCCACAAGTCCCTCCCCCCACCCCCCTTTTCAGTGTGCTCGCGACTCTTGGAGATATTTTGTACCAAGATAGTGTTTGACCCTTTTAACAATGTCAGGATGACCCTTGTCGTTTCGTTCGCGTGCGTTGGTTCATTTAACCAAGTCATTAACCACTGGACTGCTTAATGGAGTTTTGTCTGGATGTAAACAAGTTTGACCTTGTTGTAATAGGTATTTATGTGTGCTGAGTGACATACGCAGGAGGGAAGGGGAGGTGTGGGAGGAAGTGAGTGAATGTATGAGTTGGGGAATTAATGTGTGAGTGAGTGACCTTAAAGAATGGCTGAATTAATGAATGAGTGAGTGAATTAATTTGTGAGTGAATGGCCTTAATGAATGGCTGAATTAATGAATGAGTGAGTGAATTAATTTGTGAGTGAATGGCCTTAAAGAATGGCTGAATTAATGAATGAGTGAGTGAATTAATTTGTTAGTGAATGGCCTTAAAGAATGGCTGAATTAATGAATGAGTGAGTGAATTAATTTGTGAGTGAACGACCTTAAAGAATGGCTGAATTAATGAATGAGTGAGTGAATTAATTTGTGAGTGAATGACCTTAATGAATGGCTGAATTAATGAATGAGTGAGTGAATTAATTTGTGAGTGAATGGCCTTAAAGAATGGCTGAATTAATGAATGAGTGAGTGAATTAATTTGTGAGTGACTTTAATGAATGAGTGGTTGAATTAATACGTGTCAGTGAAAAGGTGAATTTCTATGAGATTCAGTGGAGGAGATAGTGAATTAGTCATTGTCAGTGATAGGGGTGAGTGATTGAGCTATAAATGAAGTTGCAGAAGATCGTTAAGACCTCGTGAGTGATGAAATTTACGATGGGCCGCCAAGACTCCCCGGCAGACGTAAAACCCCTCCGCCGGCCTTCCAATATGTATATAGTATATAGCTATCTCCTCACTCACAGCACACACACACACATAGAAGGTGACAGTGTTTATATAGCTGTCTCCTCACTCACATCACACACACATAGATGGTGACAGTGTGTATATAGCTGTCTCCTCACTCACAGCACACTCATAGATGGTGACAGTGTGTATATAGCTGTCTCCTCACTCACAGCACACACATAGATGGTGACAGTGTGTATATAGCTGTCTCCTCACTCACAGCACACACACACATAGATGGTGACAGTGTGTATATAGCTGTCTCCTCACTCACAGCACACACACATAGATGGTGACAGTGTGTATATAGCTGTCTCCTCACTCACAGCACACACACACACATAGAAGGTGACAGTGTGTATATAGCTGTCTCCTCACTCACAGCACACACACATAGAAGGTGACAGTGTGTATATAGCTGTCTCCTCACTCACAGCACACACACACATAGAAGATGACAGTGTGGAGTGCTGAGAGCCGTTCGCGAATTTCTCCCTGAAATCAGGTCAGCGGTTTTTTTTCTTAAGTCAATGTCAAGGTCGGAGAAAGTCGGTAAAAAGATTTGATACACACAAAAAGAAAACGATTGGCTTTAAAGGTCAGAGGTCACAGTTTCAACCTTAGTTTTATCTTTTATCATTTCTTGTTGTTTTACATTTAACCTATATGGGTCGTTGTTTATCTGAAATTGATTTATTGACTATTTGTTTACTTTCTGCATCTTTATATTAAATATTTATCTATTGAAACAGTTCTTCTATCATAACACCATACCAATATTGTTGTCTCACGGGCACACAAATACACACTCTCAGACACAATCATACACTCACATTCACACTCTCAGATACAATCATACACTCACATTCACACACTCTCAGACACTCACACACACACACAATCATACACTCACATTCACACTCACACACTCTGACACTCTATGACACACAAACACATAACACTCACACACACTCACACACACAATCATACCCTCACATTTACACTCACACACTCTGACACTCTATGACACACAAACACATACACTCACACACACACACACACAATCATACCCTCACATTTACACTCACACACTCTGACACTCTATGACACACAAACACATACACTCACACACACACAATCATACCCTCACATTCACACACACACAATCATACCCTCACATTCACACACACTCTTGACAGTCTGTGACACACAAACACATAGACTCACACAATCATATCCTCCCATTCACAATCATACCCTCACACCCATACACTCTAAGACAGTGGTCCGCAATGTTTATCTCGCCATGGACAGGTCAGCGTTGATCATTTCACCGCGGCCCACGGGAACGGAGGGGGGGCGTTGATTATTTCTCGTCTATAGAAGATCACACAACCCCGAGAGAAATACATCACCATATTTTAAAAGGAAATAATTTCATGCTTCTTGGGCGGCCCAGTATCATTCGGTGTATGACGACCACTGCTCTAAGACTCACACACTCGCGAATAGACTGATACGCACACACACACTCTCGCACAGACTCGTACACATACATTCAAACACACACCTACACACACACGCGCGCGTACACACAACTAATAGGCAGATAGCATGCTGAAATGTTTAACTGTACACCTCGCGGTATCCGGACAAAACCTTCACTTTTATTATAAAATGTAATATATATTCCCTGAATGTAAGAATAACAAAATACGTTTTTAAAGTGGATTTTATTTCCTCAGAACCCAATAAGCACGTTCATATGCTGTGCATACATTTCGCTCATATTTTGTATACTGTACACACATCCTGCTTATATGTACATACAACCTGCTTATATCTAAAATACTGTACACACAATCTGCTTATTTCTTGTGTACTGTACGCACAACCTGCTTATATCTAAAAGACTATACACACAACCTGCTTATATCTAAAATACTGTACACACAACCTGCTTATATCTAAAATACTGTACACACAACCTGCTTATATCTAAAATACTGTACACACAACCTGCTTATATCTAAAATACTGTACACACAACCTGCTTTATCTAAAATACTGTACACACAACCTGCTTATATCTAAAATACTGTACACACAATCTGCTTATATCTAAAATACTGTGCACACAACCTGCTTATATCTAAAATACTGTACACACAATCTGCTTATTTCTTGTGTAGTGTACGCACAACCTGCTTATATCTAAAAGACTGTACACACATCCTGCTTATATCTAAAATACTGTACATACAACCTGCTTATATCTAAAATACTGTACACACAACCTGCTTATATCTAAAATACTGTACACACAACCTGCTTATATCTAAAATACTGTGCACACAATCTGCTTATTTCTTGTGTACTGTACGCACAACCTGCTTATATCTTGTGTACTGTACGCACAACCTGTTTATATCTTGTGTACTGTACGCACAACCTGCTTATATCTTGTGAACTGTACGCACAACCTGCTTATATCTTGTGTACTGTACGCACAACCTGCTTATATCTTGTGTAATGTACGCACAACCTGCTTATATCTTGTGTACTGTACGCACAACCTGCTTATATCTTGTGTACTGTACGCACAACCTGCTTATATCTTGTGTACTGTACGCACAACCTGCTTATATCTTGTGTACTGTACGCACAACCTGCTTATATCTTGTGTATTGTACGCACAACCTGTTCGTATGCTGTATTTCACAATTTGAAGTTGAACTCACCCAGAGAGTGAACGTTAAATAAATTGAACTCACCCAGAGAGTGAACGTTAAATAAATTGAACTCACCCAGAGAGTGAACGTTAAATAAATTGAACTCACCCAGAGAGTGAACGTTAAATAAATTGAACTCACCCAGAGAGTGAACGTTAAATAAATTGAACTCACCCAGAGAGTGAACGTTAAATAAATTGAACTCACCCAGAGAGTGAACGTTAAATAAATTGAACTCACCCAGAGAGTGAACGTTAAATAAATTGAACTCACCTAGAGAGTGAACGTTAAATAAATTGAACCCACCTAGAGAGTGAACGTTAAATAAATTGAACTCACCCAGAGAGTGAACGTTAAATAAATTGAACTCACCCAGAGAGTGAACGTTAAATAAATTGAACTCACCCAGAGAGTGAACGTTAAATAAATTGAACTCACCCAGAGAGTGAACGTTAAATAAATTGAACTCACCCAGAGAGTGAACGTTAAATAAATTGAACTCACCCAGAGAGTGAACGTTAAATAAATTGAACCCACCCAGAGAGTGAACGTTAAATAAATTGAACTCACCCAGAGAGTGAACGTTAAATAAATTGAACTCACCCTGAGAGTGAACATTAAATAAATTGAACCCACCTAGAGAGTGAACGTTAAATAAATTGAACTCACCCAGAGAGTGAACGTTAAATAAATTGAACTCACCCAGAGAGTGAACGTTAAATAAATTGAACTCACCCAGAGAGTGGACGTTAAATAAATTGAACTCACCCAGAGAGTGAACGTTAAATAAATTGAACTCACCCAGAGAGTGAACGTTAAATAAATTGAACTCACCCAGAGAGTGAACGTTAAATAAATTGAACTCACCCAGAGAGTGAACGTTAAATAAATTGAACCCACCCAGAGAGTGAACGTTAAATAAATTGAACCCACCCAGAGAGTGAACGTTAAATAAATTGAACCCACCCAGAGAGTGAACGTTAAATAAATTGAACCCACCCAGAGAGTGAACGTTAAATAAATTCAACTCACCCACAGAGTGAACGTTAAACAAATTGAACTCACCCAGAGAGTGAACGTTAAATAAATTGAACTCACCCAGAGAGTGAACGTTAAATAAATTGAACTCACCCAGAGAGTGAACGTTAAATAAATTGAACTCACCCAGAGAGTGAACGTTAAATAAATTGAACTCGGTGAAATCGATAAGTTGACCTTAACCCCTCGGTCCATTTTGATTCATATTTTAGTGGACAGCTGTATACAGTGTGTCTGTGTGTGCATGTAACAGAAGCTACTTTATATCTAGTATTGATACAAGCGATTCAACTTCAAAGCCATCCCTCTGCACGTGGTCCGGCTCGTAATTGAGTTTTAATGATCGTGTATTAGTTCAAATACATTAAATGCTGCTGTATACCTTCCTTTAAAATCAAACGACCAGGTGTAGCACACTCACATAATCACAGGTGTAGCTTACTCTCACATACAGGTGAAGCACACTCTCACATACTCACAGGTGTAGCACACACACACACATACTCACAGGTGAAGCACACTCACACATAATCACAGGTGTAGCACGAAGTTGAGTCGTGAGTCAGAGATTGTGTTACTAGCTGTGAGTCAGTCATTACATATATGATATAGTATATAGTTTTTTGTAATTGAAAAAGTATCCATCCACAAGTATATAATTTAAGAGTGACCATTTTATTAACATTTTACTTAATGTATTCATTTTCGTTTCTCTTTTTACAGTCTTTCCAGGGAAGTCAAGGCAGAGCCTATCTGTTCAATTCAGTGTGAGTATATCTTGTAATGTTGTTCCTATCACCCCATCACTCATCTCACTCTCCCATCACTCATTTCACTCTCTCCCCATCACTCTTCCCTCTCTCCCCATCACTCATCTCACTCTCTCCCCATCACTCATCTCACTCTCTCCCCATCACTCATCTCACTCTCCCATCACTCATCTCACTCTCTCCCCATCACTCAGCTCACTCTCCCATCACTCATCTCACTCTATCCCCATCACTCTTCCCTCTCTCCCCATCACTCTTCTCACTCTCTCCCCATCACTCTTCTCACTCTCTCCCCATCACTCAGCTCACTCTCCCCATCACTCTTCCCTCTCTCCCCATCACTCATCTCACTCTCTCCCCATCACTCATCTCACTCTCTCCCCATCACTCATCTCACTCTCCCATCACTCATCTCACTCTCTCCCCATCACTCATCTCACTCTCTCCCCATCACTCATCTCACTCTCTCCCCATCACTCATCTCACTCTCTCCCCATCACTCATCTCACTCTCTCCCCATCACTCATCTCAATCTCTCCCCATCACTCATCTCACTCTCTCCCCATCACTCTCCCCTCTCTCCCCATCACTCATCTCACTCTCCCATCACTCATCTCACTCTCTCCCCATCACTCTTCCCTCTCTCCCCATCACTCATCTCACTCTCTCCCCATCACTCATCTCACTCTCTCCCCATCACTCAGCTCACTCTCTCCCCATCACTCATCTCACTCTCCCATCACTCATCTCACTCTCTCCCCATCACTCATCTCACTCTCTCCCCATCACTCTTCCCTCTCTCCCCATCACTCATCTCACTCTCCCATCACTCATCTTACTCTCTCCCCATCACTCAGCTCACTCTCCCCATCACTCAGCTCACTCCCTATCCATCTCACTCCCTCCCTATAACTCATCTCACTATACGTCGACTATTTAATTCACTTCTTGTATCTTAACAATTATTCCTTATACCTACTGGTTTCAATAGGCCACCTTTTGTGTTTATGTGTTTCCCGTGAGTTAGCGTTATGTCTCGCACACTGCTCACCATCTCTAAGCTTCTTATTATCATCTCCTCAGCAAACCCCTCCTCATTGATACGACCACTCAACCAGTCGCCACTCACGTACACATCACAGAAATGATTCACTCAAGTAGAACACTGTGTTGATTAAATTAGCTGTTATAAGCTGCACGCGAGTGTGCACGTGAGTGTTGTTCACGTGCGTGCGTGCATGCTGCCTTTCCAGTGTCGCCATCTATGAGAACACAGTTTTCCGAATATTATACGCTGCACCTAATTCACCTGTATACCTGAACTTTCTCTTAGGTTCAGATCTTTCTAAAGTTCGTTTGTGTGTCACTTGTACGCACTGAGCCATCAGTTACACTTTCTACACACTCAACCATCAGTTACACTTTCTACACACTCAACCATCAGTTACACTTTCTACACACTCAACCATCAGTTACACTTTCTACACACTCAACCATCAGTTACACTTTCTACACACTCAACCATCAGTTACACTTTCTACACACTCAACCATAGTTACACTTTCTACACACTCGACCATCAGTTACACACTCAACCATCAGTTACACTTTCTACACACTCAACCATCAGTTACACTTTCTACACACTCAACCATCAGTTACACTTTCTACACACTCAACCATCAGTTACACTTTCTACACACTCAACCATAGTTACACTTTCTACACACTCGACCATCAGTTACACACTCAACCATCAGTTACACTTTCTACACACTCGACCATCAGTTACATTTTCTGCACACTCAACCACAGTTACACTTTCTACACACTCGACCATCAGTTACACTTTCTGCACACTCAACCACAGTTACACTTTCTACACACTCAACCATCAGTTACACACTCAACCATCAGTTACACTTTCTACACACTCAACCATCAGTTACACTTTCTACACACTCAACCATCAGTTACACTTTCTACACACTCAACCATCAGTTACACTTTCTACACACTCAACCATAGTTACACTTTCTACACACTCAACCATCAGTTACACACTCAACCATCAGTTACACTTTCTACACACTCGACCATCAGTTACATTTTCTGCACACTCAACCACAGTTACACTTTCTACACACTCGACCATCAGTTACACTTTCTGCACACTCAACCACAGTTACACTTTCTACACACTCAACCATCAGTTACACACTCAACCATCAGTTACACTTTCTACACACTCGACCATCAGTTACACTTTCTGCACACTCAACCACAGTTACACTTTCTACACACTCAACCACAGTTACACTTTCTACACACTTGACCATCAGATACACTTTCTACACACTCAACCATCAGTTAAACTTTCTACACACTCAACCACAGTTACACTTTCTACACACTCGACCATCAGCTACACACTCAACCATCAGTTACACTTTCTACACACTCAACCACAGTTACACTTTCTGCACACTCAACCATCAGTTAAACTTTCTACACACTCAACCACAGTTACACTTTCTACACACTCGACCATCAGCTACACACTCAACCATCAGTTACACTTTCTACACACTCAACCACAGTTACACTTTCTGCACACTCAACCATCAGTTACACTTTCTACACACTAGACCATCAGTTACACTTTCTACACACTTAACCACAGTTACACTTTCTACACACTCAACCATCAGTTACACTTTCTACACACTCAACCACAGTGTGTTACACTTTCTACACACTCAACCACAGTTACACTTTCTACACACTCAACCACAGTTACACTTTCTACACACTCAACCACAGTTACACTTTCTACACACTCGACCATCAGTTACACTTTCTACACACTCGACCATCAGTTACACTTTCTACACACTCAACCACAGTTACACTTTCTACACACTCGACCATCAGTTACACACTCAACCATCAGTTACACTTTCTACACACTCAACCACAGTTACACTTTCTGCATACTCAACCATCAGTTACACTTTCTACACACTAGACCATCAGTTACACTTTCTACACACTCAACCACAGTTACACTTTCTACACACTCAACCATCAGTTACACTTTCTACACACTCAACCACAGTGTGTTACACTTTCTACACACTCAACCACAGTTACACTTTCTACACACTCAACCACAGTTACACTTTCTACACACTCAACCACATTTACACTTTCTACACACTCAACCACATTTACACTTTCTACACACTCGACCATCAGTTACACTTTCTACACACTCAACCACAGTTACACTTTCTACACACTCGACCATCAGTTATACACTAAACCTTCAGTTACACTTTCTGCACACTCAACCACAGTTACACTTTCTACACACTCAACCATCAGTTACACACTCAACCATCAGTTAGACTTTCTACACACTCGACCATCAGTTACACACTCAACCATCAGTTACACTTTCTGCTCACTCAACCACAGTTACACTTTCTACACACTCAACCATCAGTTACACTTTCTACACACTCAACCACAGTTACACTTTCTACACACTCAACCATCAGTTACACACTCAACCATCAGTTACACTTTCTACACACTCAACCATCAGTTACACACTCAACCACAGTTACACTTTCTACACACTCAACCATCAGTTACACACTCAACCATCAGTTACACTTTCTGCACACTCTACCACAGTTACACTTTCTACACACTCGACCATCAGTTACACTTTCTGCACACTCGACCATCAGTTACACTCTCTGCACACTCAACCACAGTTACACTTTCTACACACTCAACCATCAGTTACACTTTCTACACACTCAACCACAGTTACACTTTCTACACACTCGACCATCAGTTACACACTCAACCATCAGTTACACACTCAACCATCAGTTACACACTCGACCATCAGTTACACACTCGACCATCAGTTACACACTCGACCATCAGTTACACACTCGACCATCAGTTACACACTCGACCATCAGTTACACACTCAACCATCAGTTACACTTTCTACACACTCGACCATCATTTACACACTCAACCATCAGTTACACTTTCTACACACTCGACCATCAGTTACACTTTCTACATACTCAACCATCAGTTACACTTTCTACACACTCAACCATCAGTTACACTTTCTAGACACTCAACCATCAGTTACACTTTCTACACACTCAACCATCAGTTACACTTTCTACACACTCAACCATCAGTTACACTTTCTACACACTCAACCACAGTTACACTTTCTACACACTCGACCACATTTTTTAACAGCCGCCATAAAATGTTTGGCTTTTTTTATTGTATTTTATTGCATCAGCAATATTTGGCCCAAGTTGAACGTTTTGAATGTATGAAGTCTATTTATTTATTTTTAATCTAAAACTTACTGAATTGACATGAGCTATTTTGGATGTTAAATGGTCTATTAAATTTTGAGTTCAATTTTCTAAGTCTCTATCGCTGGTCCTGAAACAACTATCCAAAATGTTGTATTGGTCAATGATGTTTCCCTCTACCTGATTCTCTTTAATGTACCAGCCCCTCTACTATCTTCCACCCTTCTCGCCCCTGGGGCTGTATTGCCCATTGGACAATGAGCTACGTACATGGTGTTCAGACAGAGACTCAGTCTGTATTTAACATATTATTAAAATAATATCACAATGTAATCAGACATACAACTAAAAATTAGCATATTGTAGTATTATCACTGTTGACATTGACCCACTAGAGTGTCCAGTGCAGACTAGTGTTGACATTCACCCACTAGAGTGTCCAGTACAGACCAGTGTTGACATTGACCCACTAGAGTGTCCAGTACAGACCAGTGTTGACATTCACCCACTAGAGTGTCCAGTACAGACTAGTGTTGACATTGACCCACTAGAGTGTCCAGTACAGACCAGTGTTGACATTGACCAACTAGAGTGTCCAGTACAGACTAGTGTTGACATTGACCCACTAGAGTGTCCAGTACAGACTAGTGTTGACATTGACCCAATAGAGTGTCCAGTACAGACCAGTGTTGACATTGACCAACTAGAGTGTCCAGTACAGACCAGTGTTGACATTGACCCACTAGAGTGTCCAGTACAGTCTAGTGTTGACATTGACCCCCTAGAGTGTCCAGTACAAACTAGTGTTGACATTGACCAACTAGAGTGTCCAGTACAGACAAGTGTTGCCATTGACCAACTAGAGTGTCCAGTACAGACTAGCGTTGACATCGACCCACTAGAGTGTCCAGTACAGACTAGTGTTGACATTGACCAACTAGAGTGTCCAGTACAGACCAGTGTTGACATTGACCCACTAGAGTGTCCAGTACAGACAAGTGTTGCCATTGACCCACTAGAGTGTCCAGTACAGACTAGTTTTGACATCGACCCACTAGAGTGTCCAGTACAGACTAGTGTTGACATTGACCAACTAGAGTGTCCAGTACAGACCAGTGTTGACATTGACCCACTAGAGTGTCCAGTACAGACAAGTTTTGCCATTGACCAACTAGAGTGTCCAGTACAGACAAGTGTTGCCATTGACCAACTAGAGTGTCCAGTACAGACTAGTGTTGACATTGACCAACTAGAGTGTCCAGTACAGACCAGTGTTGACATTGACCAACTAGAGTGTCCAGTACAGGCCAGTGTTGACATTGACCCACTAGAGTGTCCAGTACAGACCAGTGTTGACATTGACCAACTAGAGTGTCCAGTACAGACTAGTGTTGACATCGACCCACTAGAGTGTCCAGTACAGACTAGTGTTGACATTGACCAACTAGAGTGTCCAGTACAGACTAGTGTTGACATCGACCCACTAGAGTGTCCAGTACAGACTAGTGTTGACATTGACCAACTAGAGTGTCCAGTACAGACAAGTGTTGCCATTGACCAACTAGAGTGTCCAGTACAGACAAGTGTTGCCATTGACCAACTAGAGTGTCCAGTACAGACTAGTGTTGACATTGACCAACTAGAGTGTCCAGTACAGACCAGTGTTGACATTGACCAACTAGAGTGTCCAGTACAGACTAGTGTTACTTCTGTATTTTGTTACGTTACCCCTATATCAGTTGTTACCTTGACATTGAAAGGTTAGATAAATGCACATAGACTCTGGGCAACCCACCCAAAATTCAATCAAATTTATATTTGGTGTAAAAAAAATAATATTTTGATCTTTTGGTACTTCTGTAAATAAAGTTACAACATGTTATGTTAAATGATATTTTAAAGCTTGTCTACACTATTCTGTGAACTCTGCCCCCACACACACACTGGTTAGTCTCCATCTGTTGAGTGTGTGTGTGTGAGTGTGTGTGTGTGTGTTTTATTATCTGGAGACGTTGTCAAGTGTTAGTTTTGTAAATTGACTTCATGGGAAATTGTTTCAATACTGTTTGGGCACATTGCCAATATCAGTCTCTGGAACATTTTATTTAAACCATCATCTTTCTCTCCCACGCTTTTTTTTTATATTCGTCACTTCCCCAACCCGGTTTGCTCCAATAATTCTCCCGTCTTTAAAACTTCAGAATATATCCTGGTGACTGAGAGATGTCTAGTATTGAGATGAGAATCGATCTTAACCTAAGGATGCGAGGATCCGTTTAAAATATATACCGCGGCTTGTGGCTATAAACCGCGACTTGTGGCTATATACCGCCGCTTGTGGCTATATACTGCCGCTTGTGGCTATATACCGCGTCTTTTGGCTATATACCGCGGCTTGTAGCTATATACCGCGGCTTTTGGCTGTGGATTTCGGAGATCGTGGACGTTGATCCGCGTAAAGGCGTCGTCCTTATTAATTTCAACGGAGTCTTTCTTTGTTACACCATGCACAAGTAAGGCCGCGCCCACACACGTACTTACTACCCTCCCCCGCCAATTACACAAACAAATAGTAGCCATCACAGAGCCAGTGTATTCATGACCTGTTGAACCTTGTCTAGAAAATGATGAAGAATTTGCATCTTGTTTGGGGGGGGGGGGGATATTGAGCTGAATGACTAAGAGAGATGATAAAGTGCAGTAAGTTTAATGGTTGTTACTTTCATGGCCTGTGGTAAGTGACGGCCTCCACAGCAAAACATCTGCTATTATCATTTATATAGACTAGCTGTACCCTGCAAAACCTTTGCCTTGAGTTATATTCCCTTAGGTTTGATCTGTAGGCTAGGTTATTTTTGGTTTCGGACAGATCCGATATTGTCATGATTTTATTACAATTTAAAGATGCAATATGTTGTAGCAGTACAAAAATAAAAAAAAAATACTTAAATGGAATTATTTCACACATTGGGTTTTATGTTTAAAAACCGCAGACTGTTCAAAACTGTACATTAAAAAAAAAAAACATTTATGGAATCGAGACGCGGGCAAGACGCCATTTTGGAATTCTTAATTTTCGCTTTCAATTTAACGCAGAACCCACACCGCTATTATTTATATAGATTCTGGCGCCTCTCACTTCTAACTCAAATACTTGGCCGGGTAAATTGTTCAACTGTCGACATGGGTGTCATGTATTCGATCTCCGGTCATAACTAAGGGATATTTTTCAGGTCATGGTGAAATCTCCATGTCTCCCGTGGTGCGTCCATACATACTGCACTCTCTGAGATGGTGGATACAAAAGAAGGGCATTACACAAACCGCGTTGTTATTGTTTTATACATATATATATATATATATATATATATATATATATATATATATATATATAGGATATGAGATAAATATGTAAACCGAACAGGGACTTAACACAAAAAATCTCAGTTACTTAATGTCCCTTTGAAACAGTCTGCGATGTAGTCATTTTAGAACGAAGTCCATCATATAACTCAACTCCGTATAATAATTTGATTGGCTTTCTTTTTTTTTTGTTCGAAAATACCCAACAGTCAGTATGTTTGTGGACAAGAAGGTGGTGATGTAATCCGTTAGACACAATCCCTGGATATACCCAACAGCCAGTATGTTTGTGGACAAGAAGGTGGTGATGTAATCCGTTAGACACAATCCCTGGATATACCCAACAGCCAGTATGTTTGTGGACCAGAAGGTGGTGATGTAATCCGTTAGACACAATCCCTGGATATACCCAACAGCCAGTATTTTTGTGGACCAGAAGGTGGTGATGTAATCCGTTAGACACAATCCCTGGATATACCCAACAGCCAGTATTTTTGTGGACCAGAAGGTGGTGATGTAATCCGTTAGACACAATCCCTGGATATACCCAACAGCCAGTATTTTTGTGGACCAGAAGGTGGTGATGTAATCCGTTAGACACAATCCCTCCATCCCTGGAATGGATAAGTTGCAGTTCAAATGATTGATGTCCAGATAAAAACAGGGTCCCCCACTCTCCAACAAAACTAAGGTGGCCATTGATTCATTAGTCCCTGACCCAAACAAGTCAATGTCACGTGTGTTTTACAGTATAATGATGTGGTGCATTCTTTGTTTCAAAAAAAAAAGTGATAAGTTAATAAACTGTTTTGAAGAATGGGTAGGGCAGTATACAATAAACGCATACGTGTATCTGAAGTGTACGCTGCTGAGTACGCTGATATCCAATGCTTCCATCACATTACAACGTTTAACAATGGGGGGAAATAATTCAGTGAGGTCTGCGACTACTGAGTGACCTGCCGTAGATCGACACATAAATCTGCTGACACTCTGTTTTGTATTGTCTGTCAAGGTCACTCTTGAGTCTGACCTTCAACCCTGACAAGCCAGCTGCTGTCTGTATCGATGTGTTTACATTCTTTCTCGTTAGGCGAGCAGAGGAGGAGGGGGCGGGGGTGTCTTCCTACATAAACATACTCCAGTTATTAGTAGGGTTCGAAAATTACGCGTAAGATTGGCGCGCGTAATTTACGCGTAATTTACGCGTAAGTTACGCCAAAATTACGCGTACCATTAATGCCCAATTACTTGAATATTTATGTTCCTTTTGTTGCTCACGCTCACTGATTGCTAGTAGGTGTATTTTTAATAATGTTTTTAAAGGTTTTTACTTGTAATTAACCAGTCATACTAATTTGCCCGACGTCCGCATTGGCCACGTATTTCGTCGTGTACTGACTGCATCAGCGGCTGCCATCTTTGGCTAAGTAATACCGTCTAATACGGTCAACGCGGGGTGGGTGCGAAATACGGCCGCCGCGGGTGCCGAACTACGCAAAAGACGGCACACGCGATCAACGCTGGTTAGTGTTCGAAAATTACGTGTAAGATTGGCGCGCGTAATTTACGCCAAAATTACGCGTATCATTAATGCCCAATTACTTGAAAATGTATGTTCCTTTTGTTGCTCACGCTCACTGATTGCTAGTAGGTGTATTTTTAATAATGTTTTCAAAGGTTTTTACTTGTAATTTACCGGTCATACTAATTTGCCCGTCGTCCACGTATTTCGTCGTGTACTGACTGCATCAGCGGCGGCCATCTTTGGCTGAGTAATACCTTCTAATACGGTCGACGCTGGACGGGTGCAATGCGCCGCGAAATACGGCCGCCGCGGGTGCCGAACTCAGCAAAAGACGGCACACGCGATCAACGCTGGTGCAATCCGCAGCGAAATACAGACGACGTTGGTGCAATACGCAGCGTAATACGTCCGACGCGATCGACGGAAGCACTATACACAGTACAATGTTTTCTATACGTTTCATGACATTTGGAACATATATAGATAATCAAGGCCGTACCCAGGGTGTTATTGCTGATAGTAACTCATAAAAAATTGTCAAATATTTGCCTTTAAAAACTTGGAACAGCCCCCCCCCCTAAAAAAAAAATCCTGGGTACGGTACTGTAGACAATGTTTAAAAAAAACATTTTTTTTTTGGATTTTTTTAATTTTATAACCTCCCCGTTTGGCTTGCGGAAGCTTGCCATACAGCTCATGGCGGCATTGTGTAGCCTACTTAATCGAACATTTTTATGATTTTGTCTTATTTTTAACCAGACTTTAGCTTCCTTATTGAAAATATTTATTTTATTATGTTTACTGAAACGATTAAAACAAACAATATACTGTGCGGTTTGCGCTGTTTTACCAAACGAATACTTCCGGTTTAGGCTTGTGGCCGGATGTAGATGGTACTCCTAATCACTGTAATTAATTAATCGCCACTGTTAAATCAACGAATTGCGACAGAAACAATTAAAATTGGCCGTCAAATATGAATTTTTAAATTACCGTAATTTACGCGTAATTTTCCAAAATTACGTTACCGTAAATTACGCGTAATTTACGGTAACTTACGCGTAACGTTACGCGTCTTCGAACCCTAGTTATTAGTGTACTGGACGCACGAGTTAAGTATGTCTTTCTAGAAATGGTTAGAACTTCATACAACCACAATAATAATAATAATATTATGCGTGTAAAGTATAAATAAAATTTCATCCGTGAAGGCGGTAAAACGTGCGGATATTTGTAACGTAGTTTTAGCGAATGTAGACTTTGACGCGGGGGACGGGTTGATGGGGCGGGTTATTTACGATGTCAATGTATTACAGCATGTCCTTCCATGGCGCAGTTACTGTGTCGTGGATATATCTGTCTAAATTGTCTGTTTTGATGTTGATTAACCTTGACAGTTTGTGCGTCTCATAGTTCGTCCACCACACACACACACACACACACACACACATAGACACAACCACACGCTTGACAATGAAAATTGGTATCATTTTATTTTGAAGGGAACAATAACAAATGAGCCACCCTGTTGACTAGCGTGGAGTTGTCGCACTTGTTGTGTTTACATTTCCCCTGACCTTACCTATCTGCATATATTGCGTCATAGAATAGTTGAATAGTTTTTACGAGTTGTCTGTGACTCCGTATTGTACGCGTTCGTTTTTGAAACATTTCGGCGTGTTGAACAGTTGCACTATTTAAATACTGTTATAAAAAGTTTGTTGACCAGTGTCTATTAACCAACTGTGGCAGTGGTAATAACAGATTAAATTTTAGTTTCAAATGTGTGCAATAGAAAATCATGTTAAAAAAAAAAAACCCAGATTTTTTACATTTAAAAAACTAAACAAGAAAAGACTTGAGTTTCGGTTGTTTTTGTTTTTGTTTTGTCATTTTCTCCATCACAATGGCCGCTGTTATCTCAGTTTGTGTTATCCCTATAGTTATTGGCTGTACACAACCAATGTAGAGGCGCAACGTCGTTGTCTAGAAGGTGGGTGGGGAGGAGAGCGGGGTACTGGTTGGACCACTGTAACTATATATTCATTTATGAGAAATATTTTTTTGTTAAATATCAGTGGCACTCGAGCAGTTATTTATATAATGTAGTCTGGCTTGACGCTCGCTTTTTTTTTTGTTTCAAGTGAGTTTTCGCGTGTCGCGTTGTGCTGAAAGGGTCACCGGACCGATTTCCAGCGTTACCTATGCCCTCAGTGTAGCTTCCATGGCAACACCAGCCATTATCGTGGGAACAGCCATGTTAGTGGGAACTACGATATCATGTCATGCTCACTTTCCTGTGTTGAGATATACACATATTCCCTGTACAACCATCTAAATCAGCACCTCCAGCTTCTAGTACTGGTTCATATTGACACAACTATCTCTAAACACAGTGAACGTATTCTGTCACTGGTTCATCATATTGACACAACTATCTCTAAACACAATGAACGTATTTTGTCACTGGTTCATCATATTGACACAACTATCTCTAAACACAGTGAACGAATTCTGTCACTGGTTCATCATATTGACACAGCTATCTCTAAACACAATGAACGTATTCTGTCACTTGTTCATCATATTGACACAACTATCTCTAAACACAGTGAACGTATTCTGTCTCGGGTTCATCATATTGACAAAATATTTGCACCCTGGAAGTGTCAAATGAACATTGTTTTTTTTGTGGTTGTTATTGTGTGTGTATTTGTGTGTGTTGAGGACTAAACTGGGTTGTTATTGTGTGTGTGTTGAGGACTAAACTGGGTTGTTATTGTGTATGTGTGTGTGTTGAGGACTAAACTGGGTTGTTATTGTGTGTGTATGTGTGTTTGTTGAGGACTAAACTGGGTTGTTATTGTGTATGTGTGTATGTTGAGGACTAAACTGGGTTGTTATTGTGTATGTGTGTGTGTATGTGTGTTTGTGTATGTGTGTGTGTGTGTTGAGGACTAAACTCTTTATTTCTTTAGTAACAAGACGGAACTAACCATCAGGAAATTCCCGCTGCTATTTCCGATATTGTGATGTTATTTAGTTTCAGCCATCTTGTGGAAATATTTCACCAGACCGTCACGATCTCCTAAATAAAAGTGGTGTGATTATATATATGACATAATGTATTGACGTGATTATATATGACATAATGTATTGACGTGATTATATATGACATAATGTATTGACGTGATTATATATATGACATAATGCATTGACGTGATTATATATGACATAATGTATTGACGTGATTATATATGACATAATGTATTGACGTGATTATATATGACATAATGTATTGACGTGATTATATATGACATAATGTATAGACGTGATTATATATGACATAATGTATTGACGTGATTATATATGACATAATTTATTAGCTACTGGAGGTTGACGTGATCATATATGACATAATGTATTGTCTGCTGGAGGTTGACGTGATTATACATGACATAATGTATTGGCTACTGGAGGTTGACGTGATTATATATATGACATAATGTATTGGCTACTGGAGGTTGACGTGATTATATATGACATAATGTATTGTCTGCTGGAGGTTGACGTGATTATATATGACATAATGTGTTGGCTACTGGAGGTTGACGTGATTATATATGACATAATGTGTTGGCTACTGAGTTTGGCGTGATTATCATATATGACATAATTTATTGGCTACTGGAATACAGCGTTCTTTCCACCCAACCAACCGTTCTACACCGCTCCATGTCTCCTAGCTCAGAGGTAATTAGGTTACTGTGAGTCAATAATTCATCCGTACACTTAAAACTTTGTAGCACCATTCTCTTGAGATATGTACGAGTCTTGCGTCTCAGTCGTTCATTAGACAACAGGCCCCATTGTTTCTCTCATTACAAATAAACTCTTTACATCTATTCCTGTCCTACATTAGTTTTGTTTACAAACATTAGGGGAGGGAGGGGTTGGATTTTTGTATATATAGCCAAGAGCTACAACAAATTATTTGTGCCAGAATCAGAGGAGGATTTAATGGGGCCGCACACCTAGGGCCCTACAGAGCCCAGCAGTAAACTCTTTAGAGTGTCTCAATTTTTTTAAAGGGGGCCAATATTTTCTTCTGAGTGCGGGGCCTCAACTGGCCTCTGTTCGCCTCTGGCCAGAATGATTTCCTTTTTAAAATGTACATTTAACTGTTTCTAGTTCGCTGTGTGATGATGTTATTGTTTGCTTCCTACCGCATTGACCTACATTGTCTTTAATAGTGCATATTTTGGTGTTACTTCATTGCGTCTACATTAGTTGTTAGATATTGCTGTTATAAGTATTTATATATATGTGTGTGTGTGTGTGTGTGTTCTGTATCTTTTATTTTTATCTTTTCACCCCCTCCCCAGAGTAAGACAGTAATATATTTTTCTGTTGTTGTTTTAATATATTTTGATACTGTGTGTATATTTATTCTAATGCAGTGCTTCTCAAACTTTTTGAAGTCACGGCCCCCTTGGAACGCCAATCAATATGTCGCGACCCCCCTATTTTTTTTTTTTTTGGTTTGGATTGCTTAAATTTATAATTTTTCGAAATTCCACGGCCCCCCTCCGGACAGTCCACGGCCCCCTAGGGGGGCGCGGCCCACCACTTTGAGAAGCACTGGTCTAATGTTCATTATAAACTTGTTTTCTTCTTGTACCTCACTGTCCAAGCGGTCTTCCTTCTATACATGTTAACTCTCTAACGTGTTTGTGCATAATTCATTTTGGACGGTACATTCTGTAACTCACTTTAAAATGTGCACGAAATTCATGTGTTGGGTGAATTCATCAAGACTCGCCGTCTCTTCCACTTAATCACCTATTCCGTTCGAATTACTCGGGTCTCAAGTTTGGCATGTTTGGTCAGGAAATGTTGGAAGTCTGACCAAAGTCCACTCGGAGAAAACGATAATAGTAATTGAGTCGGCTCGGACCGGGTTCAGACGTGCGGGATCCTGCAGCGGTCCGATGTGCTGGTCCTCTGGCTAGAGACGACATAACTGTAGCCAGTGGTCAGCAGTGGAGGGTCAGTGTAACATCCATTAGATGACTTGACACTCGCTACTTTCATCTGTTGTCCTGTCTAGTCTTGTCCTGTATAACCTAGTCCTGTCTAGTCTTGTCCTTATAACCTAGTCCTGTCTAGTCTTGTCCTTATAACCTAGTCCTGTCTAATCTTGTCCTGTATAAACTAGTCCTGTCTAATCTTGTCCTGTATAACCTAGTCTTGTCTATTCTTGTCCTGTATAACCTAGTCCTGTCTAATCTTGTCCTGTATAACCTAGTCTTGTCTATTCTTGTCCTGTATAACCTAGTCCTGTCTAATCTTGTCCTGTATAACCTAGTCTTGTCTATTCTTGTCCTGTATAACCTAGTCCTGTCTAATCTTGTCCTGTATAACCTAGTCCTGTCTAATCTTGTCCTGTATAACCTAGTCTTGTCTATTCTTGTCCTGTATAACCTAGTCCTGTCTAATCTTGTCCTGTATAACGTAGTCCTGTCTAATCTTGTCCTGTATAACCTAGTCCTGTCTAATCTTGTTCTGTTTAACCTAGTCCTGTCTTGTCTTGTCCTGTATAACCTAGTCCTGTCTAGTCTTGTCCTGTCGTGTTTAGTCTAGTCTAGTCGAGTCCTGTAAAGTCTAGTCCTATAATGTCTAGTCTACTGTGTTCATTATACAATATAGTTGTGAGTGCTTTAATTAAAGCCGAATTGTTCTCACGATATTATCATTATTTTTTTTTGTAAAGTTGGTATCACACTATATTGAACTAATTATAATAGCCCTTATGTGGTGGTGTGGTATCACACTATATTGAACTAATTATAATAGCCCACATGTGGTGGTGCGGTATCACACTATATTGAACTAATTATAATAGTCCACATGTGGTGGTGTGGTATCACACTATATTGAACTAATTATAATAGTCCACATGTGGTGGTGTGTTATCTCACTATATTGAACTAATTATTATTTTCCACATGTGGTGGTGTGTTATCACACTATATTGAACTAATTATAATAGTCCACATGTGGTGGGGTGGTATCACACTATATTGAACTAATTATAATAGTACACATGTGGTGGTGTGGTATCACACTATATTGAACTAATTATTATTTTCCACATGTGGTGGTGTGGTATCACGCTATATTGAACTAATTATAATAGTCCACATGTGGTAGTGTGGTATTATTCAACATGTCCGTGTTTACTGGGATGCCTACTGCGCATTCTTCTCGGAACCTTCGCGATGACCAGTCCAGCACAAAAGCTTGGACGAGTGCGCATGTCATAAAACCGATGTTGATGTAATCCTCTGACCGTGCCCACTAATTGTCATTTGGTGGCATTCAAAGTAAATGACATGTGTCAGTTAAATTAAAAAAGCGATCTGTATGTTATAGTGGTTTATCATGCTGAATATAATCCGTTCTTTTGAAAGAAAAAATGACTTTGAGCTGCTCAGTTGATACAATTAAATTTATCTTGTAACTGACCCTCATCCGTTATTGTGTCCATCACACACCGTCTTGTTTCTCTCTCTCTCTCTCTCTCTCTCTCTCTCTCACACACACACACACACACACACTCTCACACACACACAGAGAGAGAGAGAGAGAGAGAGAGAGAGATACCACCTAGCTATAAAGTGATGTTAAACACATATACCAGCTAGCCATAAAGTGATGTTTAACACATATACCAGCTAGCCATAAAGTGATGTTTAACACATATACTAGCTAGCTATAAAGTGATGTTAAACACATATACCAGCTAGATATAAAGCGATGTTAAACACATATACCCGCTAGCTATAAAGCGATACTTAACACATATACCATCAAGTGATTGCAGATATATTTTAATGAACACACTGGTACTTGGCATCTGTAAGTGGCACTTTCAGTCCCGCATTATTTATAATGTCTGATAGACTGATAAACTCGCTTCTTGTGATAAGTAAATTGATCAGTTCTCTTACCCCTGCTCTGCCCATGTCCGTCACGTGACCTCCTGTTTGTTTATCTAGATGTAACTGAGTCGCATTTTTTTTACTAACCTCATCAAACGACCAAACCTGAAACTTTTGACAACGTTCTAGGAACCATAAAAAAAGAAAAAGGTTTACAAAGTCTTAACTCAGTTGTTTGGTCCATGTATGTCTAGAGTGGTCACTGTTCAGTTGTTTGGTCCATGTATGTCTGGAGTGGTCACTGTTCAGTTGTTTGGTCCATGTATGTCTGGAGTGGTCAATGTTCAGTTGTTTGGTCCATGTATGTCTGGAGTGGTCACTGTTTAGTTGTTTGGTCCATGTATGTCTGGAGTGGTCACTGTTCAGTTGTTTGGTCCATGTATGTCTGGAGTGGTCATTGTTCAGTTATTTGGTCCATGTATGTCTGGAGTGGTCACTGACGCATGATGGGATATGAAGATAAAATTTAAATAATCATTTCCTCTCTTGATTTTGAGAGGACCTCAGGGGTGGGGAGGAGGTTTGAACAATCAGAATGTTGATACCAAACTTATAATTGAACATGTCTTTATTTCACTGAGTGCATGTTTGCCCAACAATCAGAATGTTGATACCAAACTTATAATTGAACATGTCTTTATTTCACTGAGTGCATGTTTGCCCAACAATCAGAATGTTGATACCAAACTTATAATTGAACATGTCTTTATTTCACTGAGTGCATGTTTGCCCAACAATCAGAATGTTGATACCAAACTTATAATTGAACATGTCTTTATTTCACTGAGTGCATGTTTGCCCAACAATCAGAATGTTGATACCAAACTTATAATTGAACATGTCTTTATTTCACTGAGTGCATGTTTGCCCAACAATCAGAATGTTGATACCAAACTTATAATTGAACATGTCTTTATTTCACTGAGTGCATGTTTGCCCAACAATCAGAATGTTGATACCAAACTTATAATTGAACATGTCTTTATTTCACTGAGTGCATGTTTGCCCAACAATCAGAATGTTGATACCAAACTTATAATTGAACATGTCTTTATTTCACTGAGTGCATGTTTGCCCAACAATCAGAATGTTGATACCAAACTTATAATTGAACATGTCTTTATTTCACTGAGTGCATGTTTGCCCAACAATCAGAATGTTGATACCAAACTTATAATTGAACATGCCTTTATTTCACTGAGTGCATGTTCGCCCAACTACACAGTAAAGGAAGACCCTAGGATATAAATTATGGGCCCGGTGCTAGAGGTTTATGTGGGCCCCATATTTATATATATTGTCTTTTGACTAACCCCACCTAATGCTCCTTGAACTCTGACCCTGTGCCTACCACATCTGTCAGATCCACACTGTTATACGCAATATATAAAAAACAACAACGTCTAACTGAAGTCATCAATAAATAAAATGTTCGAGGGTTGATGTCAGGGTCGACGAGAAAAATTATGGGTCCCTCATATACAAAGTTCTACACACATGAGTGTGATATATGTATAATATACATTGATGGATTCAGTGAACAATATACATTGTATATAGTACTCTATGTTTTATTAAAGACAGGCATATGTTTTATTAAAGACATGTTTTATTATAGACATATGTTTTATTACATACACATTTTTTATTTAAATAATGTGGTATATATAGTACATAGAAAATATTTATTTTTTTAATAATTATTCTCAAAAAAATAGAAGCATCAAAAAACAACCTCTGGAATCTCGGTGGAATTTTAATTTGTATAAGATGAATATTGTGAGGCAGCCAGCAGCAGCCTTTGATTCTATCCTGACCTGGACACATTAACCCCGAGAAGTTCCTCTGTTAGCAGAGCTCCAGCAAAACAACAACTGATCAGTGATTATTGATGGATATGTTTATAGGTCATTTTAAAACTATTGCTGCTGGTGTTGTTGTTGTTGTTGCTGCTGTTCAGGAGGCTGCACGTACTGGCAGTTTATTTTTAAATCCAATTAGGCCTGTAGCGCTAACATATAGCAGGCGTCGCCAATAATGTATCTAGTTTATTAAAACTTGTGTTTCCATGGACAGGAAACTGTTGGACGTTTTTAAAATAGGTGTAGATGCAGAGCACACACACACACAACACACACACACAGATGTACAGGCGCGCGTGCCAAAGAGGGGAAATGTCGTCGTGTTATTGGCTACGTCCATCAGTTGGAGATTAGTGTGTATGTGTGTGTATGGTTTAAAAGTGTGTCATTGAAATCCGAGCAGACGACATTTCAGATTTGGTTTGTCCCAGTTTAATTCCAGTCATCATCCGAAAGTCTGCGACAGGTTAGCGCTGTCCCATGGTGGGGGAGGAGGGGGGGTGGAGACATGATCAGCTCTGTGTGTGTTTGCCGACATGTGAGCGTGATTACGTGTGTGTGTGCCGGTGTGAAGGTGGTGAGTTCATAGGTGGTGAGCTTTTATATTACTGAGCTGCAACATCTCTTTTGAAGTTTTTTTTTAATCATTCATATTGAATCACCCATATTGAATCACTCATATTTAATATCTCATATTGTATCACTCATATTGAATCACTCATATTGAATCACTCGTATTTAATATCACATATTGTATCACTCATATTGAATCACTCATATTGAATCACTCGTATTGATTCACCCATATTGAATCACCCATATTGAATCACCCATATTGTATTACCCATATTGTATCACCCATATTGAATCACCCATATTGTATCACTCATATTGAATCACTCATATTGATACACTCATATTGAATCACTCATTGAATCACCCATATTGAATGACTCATATTGAATCACTCATATTGAATCACTCGTATTGAATCACTCATATTCTCCTACAAGAAATAATGACTTACATTGCTGGTCGACATTGTTCACCCATCATTCATCTATCGAATGTTGTAACAAAAAAAATATTTTAAAAATCGTCTTTTATTTTTAAAAAAAAAAATCATGCATACCTTAAGTCGATCTACATTTTCACTTGGTCAGTGTTTTGATCTTTTTTAAACCAATCTGGTATTCTTTAAAGCAGAATTATTTTTTTTAGCTTTAAAATTCCAAATTTGTTTGATTGTTTGCCTCCTACAATTTGAAATGTTGTCATGTTTTACGAACGCCACAACAGTAACAGCATTTAAATGATAGCGTGCACGCACATCACCACAAGAAATCTTTAATGGGGAATCGTTTTGTGTTCGTTTTAAATCTTGTTTACCCTCCGAAATTTTTTTTAATGGCATGTTATTTTGTTATATATAAAGTTAAAACAGTTTTATTTCATATAATAATTGTATCAATCATTTAAAAATAATTTTTTACTACGACGACAAATAGAACGCGTCATTTTGTATATTATTTGACCGCGAATTTGTAATACACTAAAAACAAAATGGTCGCTTTCTGTATTTAACAATTTTATTATAAACAGAATAGATAAATTTATAAGGCTGTGGGTCCGAATAACAATCAGACTTTATTGGGACGGGGTCCGAATAAAAATCGGAGTTTATTGGTTCCCGGGTCCGAATAGTCAATTCGAATTTATAAATAATAAATATAAATACTGAAGTCTTTAAAATATTTTAAATAATATATCATTTTACTATTTGCTAATTTGATCATTGAAATAACTTTTTATTACTTATGAAAATGGCGACTAGTGAAACCTCGGTCGAAAATAATGATATGATTCTGGATGCACAGAAATGGTTTGTTTTTAGTAAAACCGACATGCGTATATTTTTCATGTTCCTGACTTTAGGGGTGAACGCGGCAAAATTTGCATAACTTTTTATCAGCGGCATGTTTGCGTGGCGCAATTACACAAATTTATGTCTCGTGTGATACTATCTTAATAGGGAGCCGGAGCCGTCAAATTTGTGGGAGCCGGAGCCGGAAAAAAATATGGCGGCTCCGCAAGCCTGGTATACCAACATGTGTCTGTTTACAAGTAAAACCAATATGTCAGGTTAATGTTAGACTATCGGTTCACACAATACATTGTTTGACAGCGTTCATTGAACCCATCATGAGAATAAGATCCATTAAACACACAATACATTGTTTGACAGCGTTCATTGAACCCATCATGAGAATTAGATCCATTAAACACTCAATACATTGTTTGACAGTGTTCATTGAACCCATCATGAGAATTAGATCCATTAAACACACAATACATTGTTTGACAGTGTACATTGAACCCATCATGAGAATTAGATCCATTAAACACTCAATACATTGTTTGGCAGTGTTCATTGAACCCATCATGAGAATTAGATCCATTAAACACTCAATACATTATTTGGCAGTGTTCATTGAACCCATCATGAGAATTAGATCCATTAAACACTCAATACATTGTTTGACAGTGTTCATTGAACCCATCATGAGAATTAGATCCATTAAACACTCAATACATTGTTTGACAGTGTTCATTGAACCCATCATGAGAATTAGATCCATTAAACACACAATACATTGTTTTTCTTTTAACTAAGCTTGTTTCACTTGATTGCACCCTTCTACCTCACACGTGCATGGCGGCCAGGCAGACAGACTTTGCCTTCTGGGGTTGCTCGTCTGCTCCATTACGTGACAGTCTGAACCAACCTTTTTTTTTTTTACGATACATCGTCTTGTTGTGATATTGACTGACTTTCTACTCCTCACCCGCAGCCATCAAATCTTAGAGACCCCACCCCCAACTACAGACGACCCCCATTATGTAACGCGAGTTGGCCTTAACAGAATAACAGGTCTGAACCGTTGGGGCTCTGACAAATGTGACCCATCCAGTTGACAGAAGGAATCCCGCGGGCAGGGAGATGGTCAGTTTAGAAGATGAAGCTGATGATTAGATTAGTGGAAGGAGGGGGGGTGATGACACAGGTGAATCTATCCAAGGAGATACTCAGATTAGAAGACAAGGCTGATAATTAGATTATATGGGATGACGACACAGATTTAATTTTTAAATATAAATAATAATAGAACAAGCGCGTCATAATTCGGTGGCGCCTCATTGGATAGTTTGAAATTGTACAATGTACAAATTGTCGTGCCTGGTCATTATCGGACCTTTAACCGCGTGGGAGAACATCGTATGTATTCATTGTTATTTTCACTGTATGTAGTGCCTGTACACTGTGAAGCCTATGGAAAGAGATAAACCATAGGCCAATGTAATTATATTGGTCTATTTATTTTATGAGATTTTTTTGTAAACATTTATCGAATCGAGACGCAGACAACAGGCCATTAATATTTGAACAGGAAACAGTATTCTTACTTTCGATATACAGCAGACAGTATATATATATATATACTTACACTGATGTTTACGGTCCTTGCAAGAAGAAAACATTGATGGTGAAATAGGATTCGTTATTGTCATTGGTCAGTGTGGTATTCAGTCAGCCTCTTGGCGCTCCTCACGTTCAATAATGATGTTCTAACACAGATCTTAGCAGGAAGGAAGTGACCGATGTACTAGTTATACGCACAACAAAATTTGTTATACTGGTATCTATTAGCTGTTGTTTAACATTTATCTCTCAACAAAGTGTGTTATACTGGTATCTATTAGCTGTTGTTTAACATTTATCTCTCAACAAAGTGTGTTATACTGGTATCTATTAGCTGTTGTTTAACATTTATCTCTCAACAAAGTGTGTTATACTGGTATCTGTTAGCTGTTGTTTAACATTTATCTCTCAACAAAGTGTGTTATACTGGTTTATATTAGCTGTTGTTTAACTTTCATCTCACAACAAAGTGTGTTATACTGGTATCTATTTGCTGTTGTTTAACATTCATCTCACAACAAAGTGTGTTATACTGGTTTATGTTAGCTGTTGTTTAACTTTCACCTCTCAACAAAATGTGTTCAACTGGGTTTTTGAAACCGATAAACGTCTGTCTGTTTATGCTTGTCAGAATGTTAGTCTGATTCTTTGTATGTTGACTATCCTAACACATTTATTCTTCCTTCTCCCTCCCTTATGTTTGCAATCCTAAATTGTAATTTCAAATATGACATTGACCTAATTTGGATGTTTTCCAAAACTTATAGATGTAAACTATTTTTTCATTATTGTGGACACAATGTGTGCAGTGCACATTAGTAAACATGTTGTGTCTAGTTGACACATTGTGTGCAGTGCACATTAGTGAATATGTTGCGTCTAGTGGGCACAATGTGTGCAGTGCACATTAGTGAACATGTTATGTCTAGTTGACACAATGTGTGCAGTGCACAATGGCGAACATGTTGTGTCTAGTGGGCACATTGTGTGCATTGCACAATGGCAAACATGTTGTGTCTGTGATGTTCTAGTCTACACTGTCATGTACTATTGAGTGTGATGCAGACATCCATCAAGGCTAACATTGAGTCAGGCTTTTACCAAAAAAATAACTTTAGAACCACTGTGTTGCAGTGTTTGTCCCCATTTCGAGATATCGTCCAACGTCAGGGCTGGTTGGGGATGAAGTCAATGTCTGATTAACTTCAACAAAACACCGCACATTTTCAGACGTTAATTTGACGTACTCCTGGTCTAGAATATTGTTTACAGCGTGATCGGGTTGCAAGACTCCTCACCAGTGCGCATGCACGTATGAACAGAATCAAAACTTACAACTGAAAAAGATTTCATTAACTCCACGCAGCCCGCCAATGGGAAGTACTTCTGGTCGATACTGCCCGCTCGCGCTCGGGTGTCTCTAGCCAGATAAGGCAGCCCCCGCTCAGCTCGAACAAAGAAGAAAAAAAATCTGGTCAACCTCCGATCGAGAAGGGGTGTGGGGGGGGGGGGTAAGTGGGGGGGGTCTATTTTTGGTCGTCCTTTTGCTGACGATCTATCGACGTCATTCATTGCCTGCTGCTCCCCCTCCCCCATCCCCAGTCTGTGTTGTTTCTTTGTTCTTTGTGTTGAGACCATGTTGTGGTTGTAGAAATATGGGGACTGGATCGTTGCTGGCTTGTCTTGAACATGGAATATTTAGTTGTAGCTTTATTTTTACTATTGTAGGGGACCATCTCTGTCTGGGCATCATGTATTAGTTCTAAACTGATCCAACATGGAGTCGTTATACGCAGTGCAGCCCATAATGCACCACAGTCTTACTACTCTGGTTAAAGATTGATTGATTCTGAATAAGATTTTTCATTATTGGGCGGGGGGGGGGGGTTATAAACTATACAGATACATTTGCTCTAAACATTTGTATCAACTATGACATCAATGCACATTATAAACTACACAGATACATTTGCTCTAAACATTTGTATCAACTATGACATCAATGCACATTATAAACTACACAGATACATTTGCTCTAAACATTTGTATTAACTATGACATCAATGCACATTATAAACTACACAGATACATTTGCTCTAAACATTTGTATCAACTATGACATCAATGCACATTATAAACTATACAGATACATTTGCTCTAAACATTTGTATCAACTATGACATCAATGCACATTATAAACTATACAGATACATTTGCTCTAAACATTTGTATCAACTATGACATCAATGCACATTATAAACTATACAGATACATTTGCTCTAAACATTTGTATCAACTATGACATCAATGCACATTATAAACTATACAGATACATTTGCTCTAAACATTTGTATCAACTATGACATCAATGCACATTATAAACTACACAGATACATTTGCTCTAAACATTTGTATCAACTATGACATCAATGCACATTATAAACTACACAGATACATTTGCTCTAAACATTTGTATCAACTATGACATCAATGCACATTATAAACTACACAGATACATTTGCTCTAAACATTTGTATCAACTATGACATCAATGCACATTATAAACTATACAGATACATTTGCTCTAAACATTTGTATCAACTATGACATCAATGCACATTATAAACTATACAGATACATTTGCTCTAAACATTTGTATCAACTATGACATCAATGCACATTATAAACTATACAGATACATTTGCTCTAAACAATGCACATTTAAACTATACAGTATCAACTATGACATCAATGCACATTATAAACTATACAGATACATTTGCTCTAAACATTTGTATCAACTATGACATCAATGCACATTATAAACTATACAGATACATTTGCTCTAAACATTTGTATCAACTATGACATCAATGCACATTATAAACTACACAGATACATTTGCTCTAAACATTTGTATCAACTATGACATCAATGCACATTATAAACTACACAGATACATTTGCTCTAAACATTTGTATCAACTATGACATCAATGCACATTATAAACTATACAGATACATTTGCTCTAAACATTTGTATCAACTATGACATCAATGCACATTATAAACTATACAGATACATTTGCTCTAAACATTTGTATCAACTATGACATCAATGCACATTATAAACTATACAGATACATTTGCTCTAAACATTTGTATCAACTATGACATCAATGCACATTATAAACTATACAGATACATTTGCTCTAAACATTTGTATCAACTATGACATCAATGCACATTATAAACTACACAGATACATTTGCTCTAAACATTTGTATCAACTATGACATCAATGCACATTATAAACTACACAGATACATTTGCTCTAAACATTTGTATCAACTATGACATCAATGCACATTATAAACTATACAGATACATTTGCTCTAAACATTTGTATCAACTATGACATCAATGCACATTATAAACTATACAGATACATTTGCTCTAAACATTTGTATCAACTATGACATCAATGCACATTATAAACTATACAGATACATTTGCTCTAAACATTTGTATCAACTATGACATCAATGCACATTATAAACTATACAGATACATTTGCTCTAAACATTTGTATCAACTATGACATCAATGCACATTATAAACTATACAGATACATTTGCTCTAAACATTTGTATCAACTATGACATCAATGCACATTATAAACTACACAGATACATTTGCTCTAAACATTTGTATCAACTATGACATCAATGCACATTATAAACTATACAGATACATTTGCTCTAAACATTTGTATCAACTATGACATCAATGCACATTATAAACTATACAGATACATTTGCTCTAAACATTTGTATCAACTATGACATCAATGCACATTATAAACTATACAGATACATTTGCTCTAAACATTTGTATCAACTATGACATCAATGCACATTATAAACTATACAGATACATTTGCTCTAAACATTTGTATCAACTATGACATCAATGCACATTATAAACTATACAGATACATTTGCTCTAAACATTTGTATCAACTATGACATCAATGCACATTATAAACTATACAGATACATTTGCTCTAAACATTTGTATCAACTATGACATCAATGCACATTATAAACTACACAGATACATTTGCTCTAAACATTTGTATCAACTATGACATCAATGCACATTATAAACATACAGATACATTTGCTCTAAACATTTGTATCAACTATGACATAATGCACATTATAAACTATACAGATACATTTGCTCTAAACATTTGTATCAACTATGACATCAATGCACATTATAAACTATACAGATACATTTGCTCTAAACATTTGTATCAACTATGACATCAATGCACATTATAAACTATACAGATACATTTGCTCTAAACATTTGTATCAACTATGACATCAATGCACATTATAAACTATACAGATACATTTGCTCTAAACATTTGTATCAACTATGACATCAATGCACATTATAAACTACACAGATACATTTGCTCTAAACATTTGTATCAACTATGACATCAATGCACATTATAAACTATACAGATACATTTGCTCTAAACATTTGTATCAACTATGACATCAATGCACATTATAAACTATACAGATACATTTGCTCTAAACATTTGTATCAACTATGACATCAATGCACATTATAAACTATACAGATACATTTGCTCTAAACATTTGTATCAACTATGACATCAATGCACATTATAAACTATACAGATACATTTGCTCTAAACATTTGTATCAACTATGACATCAATGCACATTATAAACTATACAGATACATTTGCTCTAAACATTTGTATCAACTATGACATCAATGCACATTATAAACTATACAGATACATTTGCTCTAAACATTTGTATCAACTATGACATCAATGCACATTATAAACTACACAGATACATTTGCTCTAAACATTTGTATCAACTATGACATCAATGCACATTATAAACTATACAGATACATTTGCTCTAAACATTTGTATCAACTATGACATCAATGCACATTATAAACTATACAGATACATTTGCTCTAAACATTTGTATCAACTATGACATCAATGCACATTATAAACTATACAGATACATTTGCTCTAAACATTTGTATCAACTATGACATCAATGCACTATACAGATACATTTGCTCTAAACATTTTCCCTTGACATCAATGCACATTATAAACTATACAGATACATTTGCTCTAAACATTTGTATCAACTATGACATCAATGCACATTATAAACTATACAGATACATTTGCTCTAAACATTTGTATCAACTATGACATCAATGCACATTATAAACTACACAGATACATTTGCTCTAAACATTTGTATCAACTATGACATCAATGCACATTATAAACTACACAGATACATTTGCTCTAAACATTTGTATCAACTATGACATCAATGCACATTATAAAACTACACAGATACATTTGCTCTAAACATTTGTATCAACTATGACATCAATGCACATTATAAACTATACAGATACATTTGCTCTAAACATTTGTATCAACTATGACATCAATGCACATTATAAACTATACAGATACATTTGCTCTAAACATTTGTATCAACTATGACATCAATGCACATTATAAACTATACAGATACATTTGCTCTAAACATTTGTATCAACTATGACATCAATGCACATTATAAACTATACAGATACATTTGCTCTAAACATTTGTATCAACTATGACATCAATGCACATTATAAACTATACAGATACATTTGCTCTAAACATTTGTATCAACTATGACATCAATGCACATTATAAACTACACAGATACATTTGCTCTAAACATTTGTATCAACTATGACATCAATGCACATTATAAACTACACAGATACATTTGCTCTAAACATTTGTATCAACTATGACATCAATGCACATTATAAACTATACAGATACATTTGCTCTAAACATTTGTATCAACTATGACATCAATGCACATTATAAACTATACAGATACATTTGCTCTAAACATTTGTATCAACTATGACATCAATGCACATTATAAACTATACAGATACATTTGCTCTAAACATTTGTATCAACTATGACATCAATGCACATTATAAACTATACAGATAATGCATTTGCTCTAAACATTTGTATCAACTATGACATCAATGCACATTATAAACTACACAGATACATTTGCTCTAAACATTTGTATCAACTATGACATCAATGCACATTATAAACTATACAGATACATTTGCTCTAAACATTTGTATCAACTATGACATCAATGCACATTATAAACTACACAGATACATTTGCTCTAAACATTTGTATCAACTATGACATCAATGCACATTATAAACTACACAGATACATTTGCTCTAAACATTTGTATCAACTATGACATCAATGCACATTATAAACTATACAGATACATTTGCTCTAAACATTTGTATCAACTATGACATCAATGCACATTATAAACTATACAGATACATTTGCTCTAAACATTTGTATCAACTATGACATCAATGCACATTATAAACTATACAGATACATTTGCTCTAAACATTTGTATCAACTATGACATCAATGCACATTATAAACTATACAGATACATTTGCTCTAAAACATTTGTATCAACTATGACATCAATGCACATTATAAACTATACAGATACATTTGCTCTAAACATTTGTATCAACTATGACATCAATGCACATTATAAACTACACAGATACATTTGCTCTAAACATTTGTATCAACTATGACATCAATGCACATTATAAACTACACAGATACATTTGCTCTAAACATTTGTATCAACTATGACATCAATGCACATTATAAACTATACAGATACATTTGCTCTAAACATTTGTATCAACTATGACATCAATGCACATTATAAACTATACAGATACATTTGCTCTAAACATTTGTATCAACTATGACATCAATGCACATTATAAACTATACAGATACATTTGCTCTAAACATTTGTATCAACTATGACATCAATGCACATTATAAACTATACAGATACATTTGCTCTAAACATTTGTATCAACTATGACATCAATGCACATTATAAACTATACAGATACATTTGATACATTTGCTCTAAATACATTTGTAAACATCAACTATGACATCAATGCACATTATAAACTATACAGATACATTTGCTCTAAACATTTGTATCAACTATGACATCAATGCACATTATAAACTATACAGATACATTTGCTCTAAACATTTGTATCAACTATGACATCAATGCACATTATAAACTACACAGATACATTTGCTCTAAACATTTGTATCAACTATGACATCAATGCACATTATAAACTACACAGATACATTTGCTCTAAACATTTGTATCAACTATGACATCAATGCACATTATAAACTATACAGATACATTTGCTCTAAACATTTGTATCAACTATGACATCAATGCACATTATAAACTATACAGATACATTTGCTCTAAACATTTGTATCAACTATGACATCAATGCACATTATAAACTATACAGATACATTTGCTCTAAACATTTGTATCAACTATGACATCAATGCACATTATAAACTATACAGATACATTTGCTCTAAACATTTGTATCAACTATGACATCAATGCACATTATAAACTATACAGATACATTTGCTCTAAACATTTGTATCAACTATGACATCAATGCACATTATAAACTATACAGATACATTTGCTCTAAACATTTGTATCAACTATGACATCAATGCACATTATAAACTATACAGATACATTTGCTCTAAACATTTGTATCAACTATGACATCAATGCACATTATAAACTATACAGATACATTTGCTCTAAACATTTGTATCAACTATGACATCAATGCACATTATAAACTATACAGATACATTTGCTCTAAACATTTGTATCAACTATGACATCAATGCACATTATAAACTATACAGATACATTTGCTCTAAACATTTGTATCAACTATGACATCAATGCACATTATAAACTACACAGATACATTTGCTCTAAACATTTGTATCAACTATGACATCAATGCACATTATAAACTATACAGATACATTTGCTCTAAACATTTGTATCAACTATGACATCAATGCACATTATAAACTACACAGATACATTATAAACTCTAAACATTTGTATCAACTATGACATCAATGCACATTATAAACTATACAGATACATTTGCTCTAAACATTTGTATCAACTATGACATCAATGCACATTATAAACTATACAGATACATTTGCTCTAAACATTTGTATCAACTATGACATCAATGCACATTATAAACTATACAGATACATTTGCTCTAAACATTTGTATCAACTATGACATCAATGCACATTATAAACTATACAGATACATTTGCTCTAAACATTTGTATCAACTATGACATCAATGCACATTATAAACTATACAGATACATTTGCTCTAAACATTTGTATCAACTATGACATCAATGCACATTATAAACTATACAGATACATTTGCTCTAAACATTTGTATCAACTATGACATCAATGCACATTATAAACTATACAGATACATTTGCTCTAAACATTTGTATCAACTATGACATCAATGCACATTATAAACTACACAGATACATTTGCTCTAAACATTTGTATCAACTATGACATCAATGCACATTATAAACTATACAGATACATTTGCTCTAAACATTTGTATCAACTATGACATCAATGCACATTATAAACTACACAGATACATTTGCTCTAAACATTTGTATCAACTATGACATCAATGCACATTATAAACTACACAGATACATTTGCTCTAAACATTTGTATCAACTATGACATCAATGCACATTATAAACTATACAGATACATTTGCTCTAAACATTTGTATCAACTATGACATCAATGCACATTATAAACTATACAGATACATTTGCTCTAAACATTTGTATCAACTATGACATCAATGCACATTATAAACTATACAGATACATTTGCTCTAAACATTTGTATCAACTATGACATCAATGCACATTATAAACTATACAGATACATTTGCTCTAAACATTTGTATCAACTATGACATCAATGCACATTATAAACTATACAGATACATTTGCTCTAAACATTTGTATCAACTATGACATCAATGCACATTATAAACTATACAGATACATTTGCTCTAAACATTTGTATCAACTATGACATCAATGCACATTATAAACTATACAGATACATTTGCTCTAAACATTTGTATCAACTATGACATCAATGCACATTATAAACTATACAGATACATTTGCTCTAAACATTTGTATCAACTATGACATCAATGCACATTATAAACTATACAGATACATTTGCTCTAAACATTTGTATCAACTATGACATCAATGCACATTATAAACTACACAGATACATTTGCTCTAAACATTTGTATCAACTATGACATCAATGCACATTATAAACTACACAGATACATTTGCTCTAAACATTTGTATCAACTATGACATCAATGCACATTATAAACTACACAGATACATTTGCTCTAAACATTTGTATCAACTATGACATCAATGCACATTATAAACTATACAGATACATTTGCTCTAAACATTTGTATCAACTATGACATCAATGCACATTATAAACTATACAGATACATTTGCTCTAAACATTTGTATCAACTATGACATCAATGCACATTATAAACTATACAGATACATTTGCTCTAAACATTTGTATCAACTATGACATCAATGCACATTATAAACTACACAGATACATTTGCTCTAAACATTTGTATCAACTATGACATCAATGCACATTATAAACTATACAGATACATTTGCTCTAAACATTTGTATCAACTATGACATCAATGCACATTATAAACTACACAGATACATTTGCTCTAAACATTTGTATCAACTATGACATCAATGCACATTATAAACTACACAGATACATTTGCTCTAAACATTTGTATCAACTATGACATCAATGCACATTATAAACTACACAGATACATTAGTTCTAAACATTTGTATCAACTATGACATCAATGCACATTATAAACTATACAGATACATTTGCTCTAAACATTTGTATCAACTATGACATCAATGCACATTATAAACTATACAGATACATTTGCTCTAAACATTTGTATCAACTATGACATCAATGCACATTATAAACTATACAGATACATTTGCTCTAAACATTTGTATCAACTATGACATCAATGCACATTATAAACTATACAGATACATTTGCTCTAAACATTTGTATCAACTATGACATCAATGCACATTATAAACTATACAGATACATTTGCTCTAAACATTTGTATCAACTATGACATCAATGCACATTATAAACTATACAGATACATTTGCTCTAAACATTTGTATCAACTATGACATCAATGCACATTATAAACTATACAGATACATTTGCTCTAAACATTTGTATCAACTATGACATCAATGCACATTATAAACTATACAGATACATTTGCTCTAAACATTTGTATCAACTATGACATCAATGCACATTATAAACTACACAGATACATTTGCTCTAAACATTTGTATCAACTATGACATCAATGCACATTATAAACTATACAGATACATTTGCTCTAAACATTTGTATCAACTATGACATCAATGCACATTATAAACTACACAGATACATTTGCTCTAAACATTTGTATCAACTATGACATCAATGCACATTATAAACTATACAGATACATTTGCTCTAAACATTTGTATCAACTATGACATCAATGCACATTATAAACTATACAGATACATTTGCTCTAAACATTTGTATCAACTATGACATCAATGCACATTATAAACTATACAGATACATTTGCTCTAAACATTTGTATCAACTATGACATCAATGCACATTATAAACTATACAGATACATTTGCTCTAAACATTTGTATCAACTATGACATCAATGCACATTATAAACTATACAGATACATTTGCTCTAAACATTTGTATCAACTATGACATCAATGCACATTATAAACTATACAGATACATTTGCTCTAAACATTTGTATCAACTATGACATCAATGCACATTATAAACTACACAGATACATTTGCTCTAAACATTTGTATCAACATATGACATCAATGCACATTATAAACTACACAGATACATTTGCTCTAAACATTTGTATCAACTATGACATCAATGCACATTATAAACTATACAGATACATTTGCTCTAAACATTTGTATCAACTATGACATCAATGCACATTATAAACTACACAGATACATTTGCTCTAAACATTTGTATCAACTATGACATCAATGCACATTATAAACTACACAGATACATTTGCTCTAAACATTTGTATCAACTATGACATCAATGCACATTATAAACTACACAGATACATTTGCTCTAAACATTTGTATCAACTATGACATCAATGCACATTATAAACTATACAGATACATTTGCTCTAAACATTTGTATCAACTATGACATCAATGCACATTATAAACTATACAGATACATTTGCTCTAAACATTTGTATCAACTATGACATCAATGCACATTATAAACTATACAGATACATTTGCTCTAAACATTTGTATCAACTATGACATCAATGCACATTATAAACTATACAGATACATTTGCTCTAAACATTTGTATCAACTATGACATCAATGCACATTATAAACTATACAGATACATTTGCTCTAAACATTTGTATCAACTATGACATCAATGCACATTATAAACTATACAGATACATTTGCTCTAAACATTTGTATCAACTATGACATCAATGCACATTATAAACTACACAGATACATTTGCTCTAAACATTTGTATCAACTATGACATCAATGCACATTATAAACTACACAGATACATTTGCTCTAAACATTTGTATCAACTATGACATCAATGCACATTACATAAACTACACAGATACATTTGCTCTAAACATTTGTATCAACTATGACATCAATGCACATTATAAACTACACAGATACATTTGCTCTAAACATTTGTATCAACTATGACATCAATGCACATTATAAACTACACAGATACATTTGCTCTAAACATTTGTATCAACTATGACATCAATGCACATTATAAACTACACAGATACATTTGCTCTAAACATTTGTATCAACTATGACATCAATGCACATTATAAACTATACAGATACATTTGCTCTAAACATTTGTATCAACTATGACATCAATGCACATTATAAACTATACAGATACATTTGCTCTAAACATTTGTATCAACTATGACATCAATGCACATTATAAACTATACAGATACATTTGCTCTAAACATTTGTATCAACTATGACATCAATGCACATTATAAACTATACAGATACAGATACATTTGCTCTAAACATTTGTATCAACTATGACATCAATGCACATTATAAACTACACAGATACATTTGCTCTAAACATTTGTATCAAATCTATGACATCAATGCACATTATAAACTATACAGATACATTTGCTCTAAACATTTGTATCAACTATGACATCAATGCACATTATAAACTATACAGATACATTTGCTCTAAACATTTGTATCAACTATGACATCAATGCACATTATAAACTATACAGATACATTTGCTCTAAACATTTGTATCAACTATGACATCAATGCACATTATAAACTATACAGATACATTTGCTCTAAACATTTGTATCAACTATGACATCAATGCACATTATAAACTACACAGATACATTTGCTCTAAACATTTGTATCAACTATGACATCAATGCACATTATAAACTACACAGATACATTTGCTCTAAACATTTGTATCAACTATGACATCAATGCACATTATAAACTACACAGATACATTTGCTCTAAACATTTGTATCAACTATGACATCAATGCACATTATAAACTACACAGATACATTTGCTCTAAACATTTGTATCAACTATGACATCAATGCACATTATAAACTATACAGATACATTTGCTCTAAACATTTGTATCAACTATGACATCAATGCACATTATAAACTATACAGATACATTTGCTCTAAACATTTGTATCAACTATGTCATCAATGCACATTATAAACTATACAGATACATTTGCTCTAAACATTTGTATCAACTATGACATCAATGCACATTATAAACTATACAGATACATTTGCTCTAAACATTTGTATCAACTATGACATCAATGCACATTATAAACTATACAGATACATTTGCTCTAAACATTTGTATCAACTATGACATCAATGCACATTATAAACTATACAGATACATTTGCTCTAAACATTTGTATCAACTATGACATCAATGCACATTATAAACTATACAGATACATTTGCTCTAAACATTTGTATCAACTATGACATCAATGCACATTATAAACTACACAGATACATTTGCTCTAAACATTTGTATCAACTATGACATCAATGCACATTATAAACTACACAGATACATTTGCTCTAAACATTTGTATCAACTATGACATCAATGCACATTATAAACTACACAGATACATTTGCTCTAAACATTTGTATCAACTATGACATCAATGCACATTATAAACTATACAGATACATTTGCTCTAAACATTATTACCAACTATGACATCAATGCACATTATAAACTACACAGATACATTTTCTCTAAACATTATTATCAACTATGACATCAATGCACATTATAAATTACACAGATACATTTGCTCTAAACATTATTATCAACTATGACATCAATACACATTATAAACTATACAGATACATTTGCTCTAAACATTATTATCAACTATGACATCAATACACATTATAAACTATACAGATACATTTGCTCTAAACATTATTATCAACTATGACATAAATTACGATTGTAAAATTTGTAAAATCAGATCACCTGGTATAGTTTCACTTGGAGAAGGACAGATGAAAGTATTCATCATTACATTTGGCATATGTGATGAACAGTATGTCTGTCGTGTGGTGAATGGTATATGTCATGTGATGAACAGTATCTGTCATGTGATGAACAGTATATGTCATGTGCTGGACTGTATCGGTCGTGTGATGAACAGTATATGTCGTCCTGTGATGAACAGTATATGTCGTCCTGTGATGAACTGTATATGTCGTCCTGTGATGAACAGTATATGTCATGTGATGAACAGTATATGTCATGTGATGGACAGTATGTCATGTGATGGACAGTATATGTCATGTGATGAACAGTATATGTCGTCCTGTGATGAACTGTATATGTCATGTAATGAACATTATCTGTCATGTGATGAACAGTATCTGTCATGTGATGAACATTATATGTTACAAATTATTTTTAATTAGTTTGATTTACTGAACCAGCGTCTGTCAAAATATGTCAAGTCTTTTTTTTACAAAGAGTTTTTAAATAACTTCGTCTAGAGTTTAGACATACATTCTGATTTACATTAGGCCTGAAATGAAATGAACTTCTGTATTTTTAATTGAAGTATTACGCATTGGCTTTGTATAGGTTAAGATCACGGGTTCAAACCAAGACAACTTGTATCATTCATGGTCCCGACTGGAAAAAAATGATTGAAAGTGTTTTACTTTCGATGGATAAACATTATACATGTATTGTGGTTTATATAGATAGATATATGGATGATGGATGGATGGATAAACATTATACATGTATTGTGGTCTATATAGATAGATAGATGGATGGATGGATAAACATTATACATGTATTGTGGTCTATATAGATAGATAGATGGATTGATGATGGATGGATGGATAAACATCATACATGTATTGTGGTCTATATAGATAGATAGATGGATTGATGATGGATGGATGGATAAACATTATACATGTATTGTTGTCTATATAGATTGATAGATGGATGGATGGATAAACATTATACATGTATTGTGGTCTATATAGATAGATAGATGGATGGATGATGGAGGATGGATGGATGGATGGGTGATGGATGGATGGATATTCACGTACTGCTGTCTATAGTCTGACATTATGTTCTTTGATTCTTGTGCTATTGCACCCACTAAGCCTGGTGTTTGTACTCCTCAGTGGTATCCATTGGTAAGCCTGAGGTCTGCAGTCCTCATTGGCTGCAATAACAAATCCACCAATTGTACGCTCCTGTCATTTTCGACACTTTAACTACCCTCTTCCACCCTGTAACTATTTCAGTGTGCGGCCTGTTTGAGAGTGTCAGCACTTGGGTACACACCGGCGGTCGTTGAGTACTTCTCACGGCCAGCACTGGGTGCAGTGTAAACATATCACGTGGGGTGGGTAGGCCGCTCGTCTTGGCCGTGTTTTAAATAATTCATGTCATACAGAATGACAGTGAAGTACCAGCTGCAAACTTGTAAATTTAACCATGGGTTCATGCTCTCAAGTTTCAACACTCGTTACTTTTGACCCCACCCCACCCCCACCCCCAATCAGTTATTTTGTGTGTCTTCCACAGTTGACATCATCTCACGTCTCACGCTTCGGGTATCCCCGGACGGGTATTTGTATCACTTAACATTAATAGAAAAGCTTGTTTTCTCTCTCCCTCTTTCTCTCCCTCTCTCTCTCCCCCTCTCCACCTCTCCCTTTCTCTCTCCCCCCCTTCTCCCTCTCTCTATTTCACTATGTTTCAGTCAGGTACCTCCAATTATCTAGACATTTTAAAGAAATCTACATATATTAAAATGCTATCAAACAATATATTTAGATTACTATATATATATATTTTTTTTAGATATCCACATTTTGGTTACTTGTTATATATTTACTATAATCTAGACATGTGTCATATATTTTCTGGATAATTCTTCAAGGAAATAGTTGGCAGCCCCGTTTACTGTTCTTTAAACGTACTTGTAGATTATATCTCTAGCTGCATGTCTGCCGACTGATCCTATTTACTTCCGACAACAACGAGATATTATTGTGGTAGCGTCATTGTTGTTTTTGATCATTGAAAATAGAAGCGGATGTTTTTACTGTCTGAACTGGTGGGGAAAAGAGAGGGTAGGGGGGTAAGAAATTGATTTTGTTTTGATTGGGTATGAAGCTGAAATAATAATCAGTTATTATGATCGCGGTTTAATTTATTTATTCGCGTGTGTGTGTTTATAGTTCGACCATTGTCCAAACCACAGGGTCATTGTAAACTCAAAGTTAAGTCTCGACAGTGCAGTGCACACATATGTCTCGACAGTCAACTTACTATATAGTGCAGTGCACACGTATGTCTCGACAGTCAATTTACTATATAGTGCAGTGCAGACGTATGTCTCGACAGTCAACTTACTATATAGTGCAGTGCACACGTATGTTTCGACAGTAAACTTACTATATAGTGCAGTGCACACGTATTGAGACCGTCACTTGTATGTGTGTACCTATCCAACAACGTGTACTGGCTGTGATGAAAAACAGAGGTCAAGCTACGCGGACAATTCAAATACAAAGGTCAAGAAACACGGACAATTGAAATACAGAGGTCAAGAAACACGGACAATTTAAATACAGAGGTCAAGAAACACGGACAATTGAAATACAGAGGTCAAGAAACACGGACAATTGAAATACAGAGGTCAAGAAACACGGACAATTTAAATACAGAGGTCAAGAAACACGGACAATTTAAATACAGAGGTCAAGCTACGCGGACAATTGAAATACAAACGTCAAGAAACACGTACAATTAACATACTCTATAAAAAATTGGATGATGAAAATGTAAAATACAACTGCATCTTTGGATGACGTAAGGAAAATGGCCAGAGAGATGAATCCACAGTTATGTTTCGGCCCGTTTCTTATGTTTACATGTTTCTTTGTTCTGGCATTCAGTGTTTTGTATGACACTGCAGGGGCAGTAAATTGTCATGACTGATGCCAGATGTATTGTCCACTCGTCTCGCTGAAGGGCAATGCCCAGTCGTAAACATTGGCTTTATTGATATGTCTGGTCTGTGGGGCGATTGGCTGACCTCATCTGTTGGCACGTTGTTTACTGGCTGTGCGTTTGATTGGCTGAAGGGAGTCTCACTATGTGTGTGCGTCTCTTCGTGTTTATGTAACATGTTGCATTGAGACAGTTTACTAGTATACAAGTGATCATATATCTCTCTGGATCGGACACTTCAAGTTCCACTGGCATATTTATATGTCATGACAATATATATATATATATATATATATATATATATATATATATATATTTTGACTGTATCTAAGAACAGGACAGAGTCTATTATAAAGGTTGGTCCTTGTTCGCTAGGATTCGAACTTCGGGTGTAAACCAGAGGTGTGCGGATCTTGAAATTTAGCGTCCGCGTCCGTCCGCGGATTTCTATCAATGATCCGCGTCCGCAGAATCTTACAACATTGGTCCGCAGTCAGTCCGCGAGTCCGCATTGCTGAAATTTAGCTGTTTAAATGACTTGAAATTTTTTACGGTAACGCTAAAGAAGATCCGCGTCAGTCCGCGAGTTCGCAACGTAACCATACGAAGCGTCCGCTGTCAGTCCGCGGATTCGGAAAAGTCTGCGGATCTGCGTCCGCTGTCCGCTCATCTCTGGTGTAAACAGTGCCGGTCTGAAACACCGCCACCCCGCCACACACCCCGGCCTACAGGCTGCTGTTAGTTTAGACATGGTCACGGAATAGCTTGGGGTGACGAGTGAAACAGAAGTGTGACGAGGTGAGCACACTCTGTGTGACAGTTCATGACAAAGTCGTGCTCGGGGTGGGTGGGGGGATCTAATTTTATCCCCCGCTAAACCGTGAGTAAACAATGACGAGGTTGGTCTGTAACCTAGCAACCGTTGTTATAAAAGTGCAATGTAAAAAAAAAATTTGAAGCGTTTAGAATCAGCCAATGGAAAGATTTCAATAGCTGGAAGAGTTCCCTCCCTCAGCGTGTGGTGTGGGAATGTTTACAAACTGATCGTTTTGGTTTTTAATAGGTAGGAAAGGGGGGGGGGTGAGAATTGTCTTGTCGATTGACTGTCCGTCAGTTGGTTTCATGTGTTGTTGCTCAGATTTCTGTTTTGTTCTATATCTCGTCTCTCGTCTGTGTAGTTTGGTCATGTCTCCAGTTGTTTGTGATTCTAGCATTATACTCATTCCACAATGGCTAACACAAATGTGTGTCACCTTTTTTTTGTTTATGTTTGCGAAGCCAAAACACAAAGAAAGTTTGGTTTGAATGTTTACTGTATTTTATCCTGGTTCTCTGTCCTTTGATCCACGCCACTTAGCTAAACTGTATGTCTCTGCCCCTGGCAACAGTTCTAAAGGTGGGGGCGGCACTTTATCTCTAGCCAGGGGTGCATCTGCCGTATTTCACACCTACTTAGCGCTTAATAAATGATGCGTACTGTTTATTCCGCCACTAACGCCCTGACTACGGCCTCGGTTATATCTAAAGGTGGCTTCATATTTTAACAAAACAAATTCACTTTTTAATAATGTCTGTCCATTTACCGATAAGCACAATTAGTGATGACTGCATGGGTGATACACCAATCAAAAATAGCTAGTGACAAATACACAATTCAAACATAACTAGTGACAAACACACAATTCAAACATAACTGGTGACAAACGCACAATTTAAACATAACTAGTGACAAATACACAATTTAAACATAACTAGTGACAAATACACAATTTAAACATAACTAGTGGCAAATGAACAATTTAAACATAACTAGTGGCAAATGCACAATTTAAACATAACTAGTGGCAAATACACAATTTAAACATAACTACTGACAAATACACAATTCAAACATAACTACTGACAAATACACAATTTAAACATAACTACTGACAAATACACAATTTAAACATAACTACTGACAAATACACAATTTAAACATAACTAGTGACAAACACACAATTTAAACATAACTAGTGACAAATAGAGAGTGTGTGTGTGTGTGTGTGTGTGTGTGTGTGTAAGAGAGAGAGAGAGTTAGCTGTATATGTTAAAGCAAAATTTCAAACAAACTATTTCATGTTATATTTTGGTCTCACATAATTAAGAAACACAGTTTGAGACAACGTCACACGAAATAACGTGGATAAGACTGGTTGAAGTCCTTGAGTTTAATACGTTGAGAACCGTTGCACTGTATCTAATATAGCACGGGGGGGGGGGGGGGGCTTGAATGTTATTCCATTCATGATGAGCGAGGTGCCTAAAATAGCAACCATCGTGTTGCCATGGCAGCAACGACGCCAGTGGTATAACTCGCCAATTATTTAAAAAAAAAAAAAGAAATTGGTCTGGGAATATCTGGAATATGTTGGGAAAACACAAACCTTCATCATATCTTGTGTTATGTCACAAGTATTGTCATATACAGCCTGACATTGTACATGATACCTTCAACATATCTTGTGTCATGTCACAAGTATTGTCATATACAGCCTGACATTGTACATGATACCTTCATCATATCTTGTGTTATGTCACAAGTATTGTCATGTACAGCCTGACATTGTACATGATTGATTGTTGGACGTGTCTTGAAAATAAGGGTTGGCAGTACTTGTTGCTGACTGGCGGGATTTGTTGGCAGTACTTGGTACTGACTGGCGGGATTTGTTGGCAGTACTTGGTACTGACTGGCGGGATTTGTTGGCAGTACTTGGTACTGACTGGCGGGATTTGTTGGCAGTACTTGGTACTGACTGGCGGGATTTGTTGGCAGTACTTGGTACTGACTGGCGGGATTTGTAATCATTTAGACAGAAATGGAGAATACAATAACTGTGAACGGAAAATCTAAGAGTATAAAACGTCATTAGAATAAATGGCTTGGGGGGGTGGGGGGAGAGACTGGGAACAGATCTATCGGTAAGAAGTGTTGTTCAAGGCAATATGTGTTTTATTAGATCACCCTGTGTACTACATATCACCCTGTGTACTACATATCACCCTGTGTACTACATATCACCCTGTGTACTACATATCACCCTGTGTACTACATATCACCCTATGTACTACTATCACCCATGTGTTGTACTATCACCCATGTGTACTATCACGGTGTGTCAACAATGAAATATCGATGACATTGTTGTTATACAGGGCGCATACAGAGTATTTGTAACCAGGGCCGGTGTCTGATTTTCATTGCAAATTAGAGGTTGTACATTTGTATGGGAACATACTCGGACCTAAGCCTCCAACTAGAGGTTGTACATTTGTATGGGAACATTCTGGGGCCTAAACCTCCAACTAGAGGTTGTACATTTGTATTGGAACATTCTCGGGCCTAAACCTCCAACTAGAGGTTGTACATTTGTATGGGAACATTCTCGGGCCTAAACCTCCAACTAGAGGTTGTACATTTGTATGGGAACATTCTCGGGCCTAAACGTCCAACTAGAGGTTGTACATTTGTATGGGAACATTCTTGGGCCTAAACCTCCAACTAGAGGTTGTACATTTGTATGGGAACATTCTCGGGCCTAAACCTCCAACTAGAGGTTGTACATTTGTATGGGAACATTCTCGGGCCTAAACCTCCAACTAGAGGTTGTACATTTGTATGGGAACATTCTCGGGCCTAAACCTCCAAAGAATGGGCCATACCCGTCTCCCTTTTCTGAACCCAGCATCCATCAGTTTATATGTCTATTTATAGCCGACTACAGCATCTGACGTGCTCGGGTCGCACCCAGGGCTTGATTTACCGCCCGGGATATCCCCGGCACTGAGACCTGTCATCCCCGGCTCTGCTTTAGCTAATAAACCCCTGCCGGGGATGAAACCATAGACATTTATCCCGGCTCAGCAGAATTTTTTTTTCATCCCCGGCACTGGTTTTTTTTTCATCGAGCACTGGTCACACCCACTTGTGGTGGCTCGGGCACATGCGCATTGGTCAATGCGGCACCCCAGTTAAATGTTCACACTTGTGGTGGCTCGGGCACATACGCATTGGTCAATGCGGTATCCCAGCTAAATGGTCACAAAACATGTTCAGGCGTGCGATTCTGGCGTATCGTGCATTAGCCTTCTCCTAGATAGGTTTGCCTGAAGAGGCTAGGCGAGCCCTATCTGCCCCGGCTTGAAGTGAGAGTTTTCCTTCTCCTAGATAGGTTTGCCTGAAGAGGCTAGGCGAGCCCTATCTGCCCCGGTTTGAGGTCAGAGTGATAACGACGGTAATACTTTGTTATGTAATACACATTGGCATTGGTTCTGAAGACAAGACCTTTTAGTTCAGGGGATATCAATCAAGATATTTACGTCATTTGAACAGTTGACATGGTGTTCGCTGCCAGGCAGCTCCAAGAGAAGTGTCAGGAACAGAACACTGATCTGTACTCTACTTATGTTGACCTCACCAAAGCATTTGACACCGTCAGCAGAGATGGCTTATGGGAGATCATGGCTAAATACGGATGTCCCTCAAAGTTCGTCTCCATCGTGCGACAGTTTCACGATGGCATGCAGGCCAGGGTGCAGGACAACGGTGAAGCATCCCAACCATTCGCAGTCACAAATGGAGTGAAACAGGGCTGCGTCCTAGCGCCGACCCTATTCAGTCTCATGTTCTCCGCAATGCTGACAGATGCCTTCAAAGGCAGTGAGATGGTCATTGGGCTGAGATACCGCACTGATGGTGGCCTATTCAACCTCAGAAGGCTCCAAGCCAAAACAAAGGTCCTGACAGACACCACGAGAGAATTCCTATTCGCCGACGACTGCGCTCTAAACGCAGATTCAGAAACCAACATGCAACACTGCGTCGACCAATTCTCACGTGCATGCCTCAACTTTGGTCTCACCATCAGCACACAGAAAACCGAAGTGATGTACCAACCAGCCCCAGGCAAACAATACATTGACCCCAACATCCACGTTAACGGCCAGAGACTGAGCACGGTGGAGAAATTCACCTACCTTGGCAGCACTCTCTCGTTGTGTTGTGATGGACGACGAAGTTATCACGAATCCCCAAAGCCAGTGCAGCCTTTGGTAGACTTCACTCCAACGTCTGGAACAGAAGAGGTATCAGTCTACCCACCAAGATGAAGGTGTATCACGCCATCGTCCTCCCAACACTACTGTACGCAAGCGAAACCTGGACAGTCTACCAGCGCCATGCCAAGAAACTCAACCACTTTCCCACAACCTGCCTCAGGCGCATAATGAGGATCAGATGGCAAGACAAGTGTTCCCGACACTGAAGTCTTTGCCAGAGCCAACACCCGTCCAGCATCTACACCATACTAATGCGCTCTCAGCTTCGCTGGGCAGGCCACCTCGCTCGCATGCCAGACCACCGACTGCCTCGAAAGATCTTCTACGGAGAACTGCAGAAGGGAAAGCGCTCTCGCGGAGGCCAGAAAAAGCGCTACAAGGACACGCTGAAGTCCTCTTTGAAGGCTTTCAACATGGATCCTGATTGCTGGGAGGAAGATGCCCAGGACAGAGCTTTGTGGCGTCACTCTGTTCACATAGGCGCTGGGTTATGTGAGGCAAATAGAACTGTTGCTGCTGAAACGCGACGCCTGGTTCGCAAAGCTCGCGCTGCCGACCACCATCTGACAGCCACCATTCCCTGTCCCCACTGTCATAGACATTTCCACGCAAGGATTGGACTAATCAGCCATCTGCGCGCACACCGACACCCACCAACCAACACTCCAACCTCTGATGACTAGATGGTCTTCATCGAATACGATGGACGAACTATATATGTATTAGCCACCCATACAATAGCGAAATTATCTTTGTTTCTGTCATGTATTATAGCGCTACAGCGAAATTCTCTTTGTTTCTGTCATGCATTATAGCGCTACAGCGAAATTCTCTTTGTTTCTGCCATACATTATAACGCTACAGCGAAATTCTCTTTGTTTCTGTCATGTATTATAGCGCTGCAGCGAAATTCTATTTGTTTCTGTCATGTATTATAACGCTACAGCGAAATTCTCTTTGTTTCTGTCGGCTTGTTTTTGTTTTTTAATTGAAGAAAAAAAACATGTTGGGTAACGAGAGTTGTTATCTCTTTGACAACTAGGTCATTGGGTTGAAAGGTTATTGTGTGACTTGAAGTGGAGAGTATTGGACTGAAATATAAATAAATGAACACAGAGACAAAGTTTGCCGTAGTTTGTTTTATTACCTACCAGTGCAATAAACTTAATATTGTCAAGTCAGTTTATATCAGAGAGTGAATGTTGGGTGCCATGTCTAGAGTATAGTGAATTAGATAGTACATGTATTACACTCTTCATCCACAGAGTGAATGTTGGGTGCCATGTCTAGAGTATAGTGAATTATATAGTACATGTATTACACTCTTCATCCACAGAGTGAATGTTGGGTGCCATGTCTAGAGTATAGTGAATTATATAGTACATGTATTACACTCTTCATCCACAGAGTGAATGTTGGGTGCCATGTCTAGAGTATAGTGAATTAGTACATGTATTACACTCTTCATCCACAGAGTGAATGTTGGGTGCCATGTCTAGAATATAGTGAATTAGTACATGTATTACACTCTTCATCCACAGAGTGAATATTGGGTGCCATGTCTAGAGTATAGTGAATTAGTACATGTATTACACTCTTCATCCACAGAGTGAATGTTGGGTGCCATGTCTAGAGTATAGTGAATTAGTACATGTATTACACTCTTCATCCACAGAGTGAATGTTGGGTGCCATGTCTAGAGTATAGTGAATTATATAGTACATGTATTACACTCTTCATCCACAGAGTGAATGTTGGGTGCCATGTCTAGAGTATAGTGAATTAGTACATATATTACACTCTTCATCCACAGAGTGAATGTTGGGTGCCATGTCTAGAGTATAGTGAATTAGTACATGTATTACACTCTTCATCCACAGAGTGAATGTTGGTTGTGGAGTAGCTGAGGAAAGGGTTCTCCTGACTGGCCTTCATGCTGTTGCTGACATTTACTGTGAGTGTTGTAAGACTGTACTCGGCTGGAAATATGTAAGTATGTACATCTGTGTACACGGGTATAAAGTATGCACATCTGTGTACAACAGATTTTAAAGTATGTAATCTGTGTACAACAGATTATAAAGCATGCACATCTGTGTACAACAGATTTTAAAGTATGTACATCTGTGTACAACGGATTATAAAGTATGGACATCTGTGTACAACAGATTATAAAGTATGTACATCTGTGTACAACGGATTATAAAGTATGTACATCTGTGTACAACAGATTATAAAGTATGGACATCTGTGTACAACAGATTATAAAGTATGGACATCTGTGTACAACAGATTATAAAGTATGGATATCTGTTTACAACAGATTATAAAGTATGGACATCTGTGTACAATAGATTATAAAGTATGGACATATGTGTACAACAGATTATAAAGTATGGACATCTGTGTACAACAGATTATAATTTCACTTATGAACCATCTTGTGGTGATATGCTCAGTAAACCCAATCACATAAAGTATTATTGACTTTCAAAACAACTGATAAAAGAATTTTTTTTAAAAACACAACCATATATTATCATAGTTTACCAGTTTCAGAGTTTTAAGCTTTAAATACCACTGGGTCTGGGTTTTAAATACCACTGGGTC
>JAGDYQ010000077.1:342723-541755 GCA_021962125.1 Bulinus truncatus | reverse complement strand
CCCAGGCGCCGCTAACAAACAACAGGGAAGTGGCGGTGATGACATAAAAAAACACATGTTTCTCCTAAATGTTGAAACAAAACAAATGTATAGATTTAACAATTGTTGCTATGAATGAATAGACTGAATTAATGGGAGATGTGCTGGTAAATAAACAAATGGCAAGGTAAGGACACACACCGTGGGGGTTGCCACCTAGCGGGAATATTTAGTCAATGAGTTGCCCCCCCACCCCCCGGTTGAAAATAAACTGGACAGATTATTGATTTTTATATGTCACTCCCACCTTACGCCACATCACCAGACACCACGCTGTATCACCTTACACCATATCAACGTACATCACGCTGTACCACTTTCCTCCACCCTGTACCACCTTACAGCACACTATACCATCCTACACCATACTGTACCACCTTACACCACACTGTACTACCTTACACCGCACTGTACCACATTACACCACACTGTACCACCTCACACCATACTGTACCACCTCACACCATACTGTACCACCTTACACCATACTGCACCGCCTTGCACCATACTGTACCACCTTACACCGCAATGTACCACCTTACACCCCATCACCTTACATTAAACTTAATTACCAAATCTTTAACTCTAACTATTAACTGTACTAATATGCAAGCAACAGAACTCAGGAGTATATACTACAAGACTTAGTTTGATGCACACTAGAACAAAACTTAATATTTTACACGCAGACTCTCTACTCGAAATATGCTATAAAACTTCTCTAAATCTACAGGACCGACTGCTCCAAGTATGCGGGGCCGACTGCTCCAAGTATGCGGGGCCGACTCCCCACACTCTCTCTCTCTGTATATCTTCTGGTCCGGCTTTTATAAAGGTCCGTGGTGCGTGGCGTGGGCTAGCATTGAAGGGGTTAAGTTAGACACGTTACATTGGGGGGGGGGGGAGAGAGAGGTGCGGTGAATTCTTGACGTAACATATCCATGGCCTTGCGTTACATTCCATGATCAACTGATGAGGAGCGAGAGGGTCCGTATTGGCGGGGTAAATTCAAATTGGCAGTGGAGGTGGAAAAGGGGAGCGGGGGGGGGTAAATTCTAGACGTAGCATTTCTGACCATGACATTGGGTTAGGTTCCATGGTCAACTGATGAGTCACTGGCTTGGGCGGTGTGTAGGCAAGTTTAACCTTCCGGTGGGGGAAGGTGGAGGGGTGGGGGGGTAACTTCTAAACATAACAACCACCTTACACCACATCACCTTACACCACATCACCTTACACCACATCACCTTACACCGCATCACCTTACACCGCATCACCTTACACCGCATCACCTTACATCACGCTGTGCCACCTTACACCACCTTAAATCTTTATTTCCCAGTTGATGATACGTTTGACATATATAAAGACAAAATGACTTCCGCTGACAGTTGTGACGACAGAGTGAACAGTATTGTTGATACAATCTGACATTGAAGTCGCCAAGAACATAAATTATTTACCTAGTTAAATTTGACCGCATACATTTCCTTTATTGATTTATAAAATGAGTTTGTACATGACAAGACATATGTGGCACAGAACAGGGCTGTACATGACAAGACATGGGACATAGAACAGGGCTGTACATGACAAGACATGGGACATAGAACAGGGCTGTACATGACAAGACATGGGACATAGAACAGACATGTACATGACAAGACATGGAACATAGAACAGGCATGTACATGACAGAACTTTAAACTTGGTGACAAGATATCTACGACACAGGACAGGGCGACCTGCAGTTCTTGTTGTTTTCGTCGATGACCAATGATTAACCTGTTACTTGTTCCTGTTTTTATTGACATGTTATGAGAAGTGTGTCTTGTGGTTTGGACTGGATCATTATTGATTGTCTGTTAATGACTTCCCATATCAGACATTGCCAATTTATTTTGCCGTTCGCCATGCCACCTTCGGACGTACCCGGATTGTCTGCATGATATGCGTAGTCCACCTTGGTGCTCTGTTTAAAAAATAACACAACACACATTTCTCTGAAGAGACCGTTCGGGGCTAAGGGGTCTTTTCTTAAAAGGTATTGTGCCCCGGATGCGAGTTAAGCTCGCTACGGCACTGGAAAGATGGTCGCCATCCTGATAATTCACAGTTGTCAGTAAAATCTAGATAATTGCAATCCTGATAGCCGTAAGCAGACTTCCGGAGCCGAGGAGCCGGGAGCCGCTACTTTTTGCTGGAGCCGGAGGCGAAAAAATCTGGCGGCGCCACGGCTCCCAAATGTTTTTTTTTTTTACAGCAGAACTTTTTTTTTAGTTTGATTGTTTGCCTCCTACAATTTGAAATGTTGTCATTTTTACGAACGCCACAACAGTAACAGCGTTTAAATGATAGCGTGCACGCACATCACCACAAGAAATCTTTAATGGGGAATCGTTTTGTGTTCGTTTTAAATCTTGTTTACCCTCCGAAATTTGTTTAATGGCATGTTATTTTGTTATATTTAAAGTTAAAACAGTTTTATTTCATAGAATAATTGTATCAATCATTTAAAATATTTTTTTACTACGACGACAAATAGAACGCGTCATTTCGTATTTTTATTTGACCGCGAATTTGTAATAGACTAAAAACAAAATGGTCGCTTTCTCTATTTAACAATTTTATTATAAACAGAATAGCTGAAATAGAGTAGATAAATTTATAAGGCTGTGGCTATACGGACCCCGGTCCCAATAAAATCCGATTGTTATTCGGACCGGTGGCAAATATGCACTAAGTTTAGCTATATTTAAACTTTATTAGACGGAACCCGAAAAAATAATAATACAGAGTCCGCTTAGTGGAACCCTAGACACTGAGTAACGATTAAATCATACTATTCAATCAATTATAAAAAAAACAATAAAGTTTATGTATAGCTAAGCTAAGTGCATATTTGCCACGGGTCCGAATAACAATCAGACTTTATTGGGACGGGGTCCGAATAAAAATCGAAGTTTATTGGTACCCGGGTCCGAATAGTCACTTCGAATGTATAAATAATAAATATAAATACTGAAGTCTTTAAAATATTTTAAATAATGTATCATTTTACTATTTGCTAATTTGATCATTGAAATAACTTTTTACTACTTATGAAAATGGCGACTAGTGAAACCTCGGTCGAAAATAATGATATGATTCTGGATACACTGAAATGGTTTATTTTTAGTAAAACCGACATGCGTATATTTTTCAAGTTACTGACTATGGGGGTGGACGCGGCAAAATTTGCATAACTTTTTTTCAGCGGCATGTTTGCGTGGCGCAATTAGAAAAATTTTTGTCTCGTGTGATACTCTCTTAATAAGGAGCCGGAGCCGTCAAATTTGTGGGAGTCGGAGCCGGAAAAAAATTTGGCGGCTCCGCAAGCCTGGCCGTAAGACTTGCCAATAACTTCACAAGGCGTGCAACCTACTCTAACTACAGATATCTTCTTTAGGATGCTGTGATGTTCTGATAAGAACATGTTTTATTCGGTGTTGTAAAGTGTATTGAATCCATTGGATGTTATGGCATGCAGGTCTTCTCTATTTATTCTCTAAAAGAACACAATCGACTGGATATATCAATGTATGTGTAGCAGTTATACAGCGTGTTTTAGTGTGTGTGTAGTCTATATACAGCGACGAGTTCTGTGTTTTTTATGGTTTATTGCTGGATTTTATTATTTATCTAAAAGAAATAAAGTAGGCTTAGCTAAATTCATTTACAGTAAATAACCGGACAATTACTTTACTTATAACGACCACATATTCCATCGGCTAAATTCATTTACAGTAAATAACCAGACAATTACTTCACTTATAACGACCACATATTCCATCGGCTAAATTCATTTACAGTAAATAACCGGACAATTACTTTACTTATAACGACCACATATTCCATCGGCAAGTCAATGGCTCCATGGTGAATTTGGTTTATCTTTAGGGTAGACATATTCTGTTTATCTTTAGGGTAGACATATTCTGTTTATCATTAGGGTAGACTAATACATAGATGAAGGTACAATTAATACATAGATGAAGGTACAATTAATACATATATAGAGGTACAACTAATACATAGATATACGTTCATCTAATACATAGAGGTACAACTAAAACATAGAAAGACCAGTAACCTTTATTGGTTTGTCTTGACAATGTAGTCGCCCTTAGTATATATATATAGTATATATATATAGTATATATATATATATGTATATATGTATATATATATATATATATATATATACATATATAACATTTAAAAGTGATGTACAAGAAAAACTTTGTTTCAACTTATTTTTATTTATGATTGTTATTTGGCTACCGCCCATCAGTTGTCATGGAAACAATGCCAGCAAATATTGGCACGAGGCGTCCATCTAGAGTTATTCGGAGATGAACAAGTCCATCGTGTGTTTACATTGTCAAACTGTGGTAGCTTGTGCTCTCTGTACACACCTGGTGTGGGTGTGTCCAAGTCACGTGGCACGCTCCTATAGAATACCATAATGCGTACTATTATATGCTTACTAATTGAGTTTGTTGTGTTGGTTTAAGTCTTGCATCGTTCGAGGATAAATTGTGTTGGTGAATGCAAGAAAGGAATCTTAATATTTTAATGAGAGAGTTAAGGATCTTTGCATTATAGGCCCTAATCTCTGCTTAAAAGATGCTTCTGTCTCGCAGGTTATCAACATTTTTGTTTTTATAAACACCGGTACTAACAAAAGTAAGATTTGGTTCTAGAGTTTAAACAGTTTTTATTTTCCACCTGTGGCTGGAACTTTGTTCTGTGTTGCCGCTGGCTGTTTACTTTGCTCTGATAATGGCTGAGATATTTTTCTATTAGCCTCTGGATGGCCCAATTGTTTTGTGTGTTCGTGTCGTTGGAGATTTAAGTAAATACCCCAGTTAGTGTACGCGCAATGGGAAATCTGCTGCAGACATTTTTAGATCATACAAAGTAATATGAAACTTTTTTTTTGGTCGAGTTTGGAGGCACATTTTGGTTATCTGTAAATATGATGAGATTTGGTCGAGTTTGGAGGCACATTTTGGTTATCTGTAAATATGATGAGATTTGGTCGAGTTTGGAGGTACATTTTCGTTGTTATCTGTAAATATGATGAGATTTGGTCGGGTTTGGAGGCACATTTTGGTTTTTATCTGTAAATATGATGAGATTTGGTCGAGTTTGGAGACACATTTTCGTTGTTATCTGTAAATAAGATGAGATTTGGGAGACGAGGCAGGCATGTGATCTGAAGGTACATTGTGTCTCTATATAGATCTGCGCACCATCACTGCGATCCAAATGTACCGCTCGGGGTATCTAAATCACACGTAGGGTCCATGCAATACACAGTGGTGCCCTGCGACTAATACTATTACAGTTTTAGAATCCTTGTAATGTTACGCCAAACTATTGCTGCGTTCAGTTACTGTAGTACATGTACTCTGAATTACTAGTACAACCCGTTGTTGTTAAGACATGCTCTCTAAACCTTAAATAATGTGAGTTTACCGATTGTGTGTAGAATACAATATTGTGTGTGGGGGGGGGATATAACTAGAAGTAAACAAATATAATATATTTGGAACGTTGATATCATGCAGTTGAAAGCCACTCCCCCCAACTGCCCGCCCTAATTTTTGTTTATCAGCGTTACTTAGTAAACATCAACCACCCCTCACCTCCAGCAGCCGTGTACAACAGATTAAATAATTAATAATTTATAAAAAGACGCCCCGCTGTTCTATCATCTTGTGCACGTAGACTGTGTCATATGTTGATCTAAAGTAGACTGTGTCATATGTTGATCTAAAGTAGACTGTGTCATATGTTGATCTAAAGTAGACTGTGTCATATGTTGATCTAAAGTAGACTGTGTCATATGTTGATCTAAAGTAGACCGTGTCATATGTTGATCTAAAGTAGACTGTGTCATATGTTGATTTAAAGTAGACTGTGTCATTATCCTACTAATAAAGCAGCTATCTTGTCGTCCGTCCGGCGTGCAGAATGGGAAAGCGTCAGTATAAATAATCTATGACGTCCCGATGGTACATTTTTTTTTTTGCAGAATGGGAGCGCCGTCGCTATAAATAAAAAAAATCCTCTATGACGTCATTTCCCGATGAGTGCTGTATTGTGCCTTTGTGCATTTTTATACAAACTTTTATTAATGCTTTGTTTTTATTTTAACATAGATAGAATTCAGGGCAAAAGGTGGCATATATCAGCAACTAATCAACGTAATCAATCGTATTTAAAAATTCGGTAGTTTAATTGATTTCCAGATGGTACAATTTATCTATAAATAAAAAAAATAATCTGCACTTGGGATATCCTCTATGACGTAATTTCACGGATGTCGGCTGCGCCTGTGGCAGAATGGGAACGCCGCCGCTATAAATGAAAAAAAAATTCTGCACTTGGATTTCCGTGTTAATAGTTTCTATTAAAGAAGACAGTAAGACAAAATTTACAATACATTTGCAGCGGAAATGTTTTTGCTGGATGAGTGCACGATTGCATCGAGCCATGCTTTAGGTGCATTTGGTGGATCACTAAGAGATGTTGGTCAAACCGGCTATTTACTACGTTTTTTTGCTATGAACTTGGAATTCCGTGTTAATAGTTCCTATTAATTCTCATATTAGACATTTTATTAAGATAAAAGCTTAAGTTCCGAATGCAACAGGCAACTACTAGTGTTGATATAAAGTATCGAGAATTTGAAACTCTGAACTTTAGTTTGATCAATAACTGCCATCATGCGGGTGTAGTTCTACTTCAGGCATACAGACAACATCATGCGGCTGTAGTTCTACTCCAGGCATACAGACAACATCATGCGGCTGTAGTTCTACTTCAGGCATACAGACAACATCATGCGGCTGTAGTTCTACTTCAGGCATACAGACAACATCATGCGGCTGTAGTTCTACTTCAGGCATACAGACAACATCATGCGGCTGTAGTTCTACTTCAGGCATACAGACAACATCATGCGGCTGTAGTTCTACTTCAGGCATACAGACAACGGCTTTAAAATTACCCGGGTGCTTGGGCGAGTGCCATTTGCGGGCACTCTGTGAAGTTCCTGTCTGTATCTCTTGGTTTCTTTAAACCACCGTGAAAGTATTTTTGTAGGGCCTCTCTTTCATCCTCACCATAGCCGATATTGCGATGGCCATGGAGGCACCACGGGAGAATAGAGGCGGCTCTCACCACGATCCGAGAGATTCTATTGGCTGTCTCCTAGGACTGAACCGAGGACACTTAGTTCGATAGATAGTTGAACCCTTTGCCGCTCGACCATCCGCCCCCTCACATCGCCCCTGTCGCCGTGTTCCTCTATTGGCCATAGTCACCTCCACGCCGACACTAAGTTGTTCCTCTATTGGCCATAGTCACCTCCACGCCGCCACTAAGTTGTTCCTCTATTGGCCATAGTCACATCCACGCCGCCACTAAGTTGTTCCTCTATTGGTTGAAGTTAAAAATAGTGCCAATGGGTGTAAGGTGACTTTTAGTTGGGGTACCTGAAGGCGGCTGGGCGTTGTGTTAACCTCCCAATTGTCCAGTATTCCATGGCTACTGAAAGAGATTAATTCTACACTTCATCTGCCCCGATGAGCCTATGGGGGCTTAGAAAACCTTTATTTTTTTACCTGCCACAACCCCAACACATATTGAAATTACTTGGTAAATTAGAATGGCTCCCTGGGACATAATGCTCGGGGAGGGGGGGGGGGTGTCCATGTTCCAAGACGGTCCAAAAAAGTACCAAACTGATTGTGGTATCAAAAGTACATCATCTGTCTATGAAATGAATCAGTAACTCACCCACTCACTCACTACCATAGGTTCATGCGGCGAATGACAAAAACAAATGAAAAACATTTTGACCAGTTTTAAAAAAAACAAAAACACGACACAACTAACGGTAATGGTTTGTTGAAAGTCGAGGGGGAGGGGGGGCGTGGACTATCTGTCCTGGGGGCATCACGTTTCTACTAATGGTGTGACCACATTACTGTCTCTCTTCCTGATCCTGTCCTGGGCTTGTTCGAACATTAAATGGGAAGAAACTGATGTCCTTTTTATTATTGCAATTTATTTATAGTTTCAGATTCAAGTATTTCACAGTCATACTAGTCATCGGCACATTTTACAAGCATGGTCAATGCAATCATCTGTTAGTGATTAAGTCGTATTGAACCAATACACGTGATGTTATTGACCAGAACAGACGTCTTGATTCAGTCTGGTTGAACTTGTTGGTGTCCATCTTGAGAGTTGTCATAGTTACGTTACAATAGTTATTTCCCAATACAGGCTTCATTCATTACAAGTTATTTCCCAATACAGGCTTCATTCATTACTGTTAAATAGAATTTAATTCTCATCCCTGTTATAATTTTTACAGTTGCCCCCTCCTGTTATAATTCTTATAGTTGCCCCCTCGTGTTATAATTCTGATAGTTGACCCCTTTTGTTATAATTCTGACAGTTGCCCCCTCCTGTTATAATTCTGACAGTTGCCCCCTCGTGTTATAATTCTGACAGTTGCCCCCTCGTGTTATAATTCTGACAGTTTCCCCATCGTGTTATAATTCTGACAGTTGCCCCCTCGTGTTATAATTCTTACAGTTGCCCCCTCCTGTTATAATTCTGATAGTTGCCCCCTCGTGTTATAATTCTGATAGTTGCCCCCTCATGTTATAATTCTGACAGTTGCCCCCTCGTATTATAATTCTGACAGTTTCCCCATTGTGTTATAATTCTGACAGTTGCCCCCTCGTGTTATAATTCTTACAATTGCCCCCTCCTGTTATAATTCTGATAGTTGCCCCCTCGTGTTATAATTCTGATAGTTGCCCCCTCATGTTATAATTCTGATAGTTGCTGCCTCGTGTTACAATTCTGACGGTTCCCCCCTCGTTTTACAATTCTCACTGTTGCTTCTCCCACTGTTATTCTGACAGGATATGCATCTTTCACTCTAGACCACACAACACAGTGTATCTTATGTTATTTAGTCTAAGATCATTCAATGTTGCAGTTGAGTGCGCTCGATATCTGAGATCATATCACGGTTGACGGCCATGGGTTCTTGGTCATATGTGATTCCAGACTTTTTGCAGGGGAAAGTCAAGGTATTCAGTGGTTATGTCCGGTGAAACCACCGCTGTTATCGTTTAAACATGTCATGTAATTAAACAAACATGACATAAATAGTTAGATCGTGTTATTGGAGTGTGATATTGATATTTGTATGTGGTGCATTGTTTACTGTCTGGAAATGGTCGCTGTGGGAGATGGTGTGGGTATATCTCTGTATGGGCCATCCCTTGTTGTTCAATTTACACTATGTAAACGGCTAGACATAGTGACAGCATTACTTGCTGTATTAGGGGCCGTCCATTAATTACGTCAACAAAATAGGGGGAGGAGGTCAGAAAATGTTTGACAATTGTTAACAAGGGGGAGGGGGGAGGTCAAGAAAAGTTGACGTCAACAATGTTACTTTTTTTTTTTAATTTAATATAATTACTTAATAAAGGAAAATTAAGCAGCGTTTGTAGTCCTGTGCTACACACTCGCTTAACATTCAGTATTTTAATTAAACTAACTATATTCCTACTAATTTTGCCACATAAACATTTTGAAAGCCACCTTTGTTGGGGGGGGGGGGCGGGTAATCAATTGTTGACGTAATTTTATGGGGGGGGGGGTCTCTGGAAGTTTGACAAGTTGTTGACAAGAGGGAGAGGGGGAGGTAAAAATCGCCAAAATTTTGTTGACATAAATAATGGACAGCCCCTTAGACTGTAGTGAGAACTACTGAACGTGTTTGTTGGTTTGGTTTATATTATAATAGTATTTTTAATGTAATGGTGAGCAAGGGTGTATTCTACCATATTGCACTGGCATGGATGGACTCTACCATATTGTACTGGCGTGGGTGGACTCTACCATATTGTACTGGCATGGGGGGACTCTACCATATTGTACTGGCATGGGTGTACTCTACCATATTGTACTGGACATAGTGAGCAAGGGTGTACTCTATCATATTGCACTGGCATGGGTGTACTCTACCATATTGTGCTGGACATACTGAGCAAGGGTGTACTCTACCATATTGTACTGGACATACTGAGCAAGGGTGTACTCTACCATATTGTACTGGCATGGGTGTACTCTACCACATTGTACTGGCATGGGTGTACTCTACCATATTGTACTGGCATGGGTGTACTTAGGTGAGGACTGTATACAAAACGGAAAGGTTATGCATCTTACACCGAAATTTAAAACAAAAATCATAAACACTACAAACCAACTATATACACTACAAGCCAACCATATATACTACAAACCAACTATAAACACTACAAACTAACTATAAACATTACAAACCAACTATAAACACTACAAATCAACTACATACACTACAAACCAACTATAAAAACTACAAACCAACTATAAACACTACAAATCAACTACAAACACTACAAATCAACCGCATACTCTACAAACCAACTATAAACACTATGAACCAACTATAAACACTACACATCTACTGTTGTGATATGGTGATGGACGGTCAGACCTGACGACCAGTGCGTCAATAGCCACCGGGCAGTGAAGAAGTTGAGTACATGAGGTGATGGTGAAAGAATCCAACATTAAGACCAGACACTGCTGGCGACATCTGATCGTGATTGTAACAGGGATCTGTTAGCAGAGATGACCGATAAATGACACATCAAGCTAGATACAAATCTTTGAAAATAAAATAAAGTAGTGTTCTTAAACCACTAGCCTAGGGATGGAAAATAGAAAAAGATCACGATTGTACTCAATGGCGCAACCAGCGAAAAATGCTGGGGGAGGGGGGGGGGCTCACATTATGAAAAAAGACAGTTTGACAGTTTGACAGTTTGACAGTTTGACAGTTTGGCAGTTTGACAGTTTGACAGTTTGGCAGTTTGACAGTTTGACAGTTTGGCAGTTTGGCAGTTTGGCAGTTTGACAGTTTGACAGTTTGGCAGTTTGACAGTTTGGCAGTTTGACAGTTTGGCAGTTTGACAGTTTGACAGTTTGGCAGTTTGGCAGTTTGACAGTTTGGCAGTTTGACAGTTTGGCAGTTTGACAGTTTGGCAGTTTGGCAGTTTGACAGTTTGGCAGTTTGACAGTTTGGCAGTTTGACAGTTTGGCAGTTTGACAGTTTGGCAGTTTGACAGTTTGGCAGTTTGACAGTTTGGCAGTTTGACAGTTTGACAGTTTGGCAGTTTGACAGTTTGACAGTCTTTTTTGTAACTTTATAACATTAATTATGTATTGATGATTTGGCCAGGCCCCCCCTCCCCGGTTGCGCCACTGATTGTACTTGACAATTGTTAGTTTATCGGATCACGTGATCACAAGGCATGGCGTGCCACTTCTTTATGACAGTAAAAAACATTTAAATAGCAAAACCTACAGGGCTTTAAGTCGGCTGTTTCTCCCCATTCATTTGACCTTTCAACTCTTGATTGGATGAAGTGAGCTATGTACAAATGTCAACAGGTAAAAAATAAATGGACAGAGTTAAAGCGTAAAAAAAAATGTAACAATTTATGTGGTGGGGGGTTGAGAGAGAATACGGAAGTGGGGGGGGGAATATACGGAATAAGCAATAAATACAAACTATTTCTATAGACAAAGCCGTAGCTAGCTGTTGTTGTAGCGCCCTGTGCGAGTTAAAGCCGTAGCTAGCTGTTGTTGTAGCGCCCTGTGCGAGTTAAAGCCGTAGCTAGCTGTTGTTGTAGCGCCCTGTGTGAGTTAAAGCCGTAGCTAGCTGTTGTTGTAGCGCCCTGTGCGAGTTAAAGCCGTAGCTAGCTGTTGTTGTAGCGCCCTGTGCGAGTTAAAGCCGTAGCTAGCTGTTGTTGTAGCGCCCTGTGTGAGTTAAAGCCGTAGCTAGCTGTTGTTGTAGCGCCCTGTGCGAGTTAAAGCCGTAGCTAGCTGTTGTTGTAGCGCCCTGTGCGAGTTAAAGCCGTAGCTAGCTGTTGTTGTAGCGCCCTGTGCGAGTTAAAGCCGTAGCTAGCTGTTGTTGTAGCTCCCTGTGTGAGTTACTTTACTTGGTGTCGTTCTCCCAGTCTGAAAAGTGTACACAACAGCGTTCTTTCGGCGCCCCATCCTAGATAGAGAGAGAGAGAGAGACAGACAGAGAGAGAGACACAGACAGAGAGAGACACACACAGACAGAGAGAGAGAGAGAGACAGAGAGAGAGACACAGACAGAGAGAGAGAGAGAGACAGACAGAGAGAGACACAGACAGAGAGACAGAGAGAGAGAGAGACGAAGACAGAGAGAGAGACACACAGACAGAGAGAGAGAGAGAGAGACAAAGACAGAGAGACAGAGAGAGAGAGAGACACACAGACAGGGAGAGAGAGAGACAGACAGGGAGAGAGAGAGAGAGAGACAGAGAGAGATTTGATATAGATCTTTGTATTTTGAAATGTACTTACGTGAAAAAAGAAAACTTGTTGCTGAAATTTTTTTTTTTTTTTAAGATTTAAGAATTTTTTTTATGCACCGTTTTCGCTTTGATGTAAATTTTTGGAATAATCTACGAAACTAGATTGGTTTGATTTATAACTGGAGTTTTACGAACTTATCTGGGTTTTTTTTTTTACGAAAACCGTTCCTGTGTAAAGTAAACATTGATATGTATATGTTTCTGTATGGAAGTATTCTACCCCGACATGTAATTGTAGCCCCAGTTTACACCAGCCACTGTTTACTGACTCTGAATTGCATGTGTTAATAAACTAACGGCTTTATTGTCTTGCTTTTTATCTGGCAGTTGTCATGTACAGACGCACTCCGAGACTTAGTATATCATTATTGTTGTAATGTACAGACGCACTCCGATACTTGATATATCATTATTGTTGTAATGTACACACGTACTCCTAGACTTGATATATCATTATTGTTGTAATGTACACACGTACTCCAAGACTTGATATATCATTATTGTTGTAATGTACACACGTACTCCGATACTTGGTATATCATTATTATTGTAATGTACAGACGCACTCCGAGACTTGGTATATCATTATTGTTGCAATGTACAGACGCACTCCGATACTTGATATATCATTATTGTTGTAATAATTATTTTTGTTTTACGCTCCTGCCGTTACACGTATACTATGGTGTATACCTTAAACCGAAAGTTATTGATTGAAGTGACGTCATTGAAATCCTGAGACCATGACTGCTCAGATTGACCCGGAGTTCTATTTGTGACGTCCAACCCAGTCTGACAGAAAGAGTCTGTATCCCAGTCTGACAGAAAGAGTCTGTATCCCAGTCTGACAGAAAGAGTCTGTATCTGTCTTCCTCCCCACCCCCTCTCTCTTTCCCTAATCTCTTTTTACTCTCTGACTCTGAACTTGCGCTTTATTGGTCAGTGTAAACAATCAAAATAAATCATGTCAAAGTATCGACTGGCCTACATGACGTCTGTGATCCAGGCATGATGTTGTTTTCTCCAGAATGACTGTAGTAGAGAAAGGTGTGTGTGTAGAAAATTGTCCACCGGATACCAGTTGTCCTCACCATGAGGCTGGTCTCAGTTGTCCTCACCACGAGGCTGGTCTCAGTTGTCCTCACCATGAGGCTGGTCTCAGTTGTCCTCACCATGAGGCTGGTCTCAGTTGTCCTCACCATGAGGCTGGTCTCAGTTGTCCTCACCATGAGGCTGGTCTCAGTTGTCCTCACCATGAGGCTGGTCTCAGTTGTCCTCACCATGAGGCTGGTCTCAGTTGTCCTCACCATGAGGCTGGTCTCAGTTGTCCTCACCATGAGGCTGGTCTCAGTTGTCCTCACCATGAGGCTGGTCTCAGTTGTCCTCACTCTTGAATGGACTAACACATCTCTCCCTCCCCTCCCCCATCCCCCATCGACTTACCAGGAGCTCATCTCAATTCATGTCTACAGTGTGACCTTTTAGTGTTGGTTTACTTTTGTCTTCCCGACATATAGCACAGTGCGGTGGTGGACGAATGGTCGGGTGGTTGCAAATAGCTCGACTTAAGGGTGTCGGTTCGATTCTCTCATAGAGACCCTCATGGTGATACTTCCATAGCCTGTGTGACAGGAAGGCACTGCACCCCAACTATCGGCCCATTAGTGGTTTATAGGATCTCATAGATAAACATCACATCCTTACACGGACTTAATAGTACTAGCACACTGTGCTTGATTTGCTGCCATGTTCCAGTCTAGTGGTGTTTGTGTGTGTACATATGTTGGTTCCGCAAACGTTTTCAAGCTTCATTACCCTTGTCTAAGTGTGCCAGTCGACTGTCTGCATTCTGAAATTTGAACTATACGGAAGGTAAAAATAGCGTGAAGATATCTTCAAAACGGACAGTATCTTAATCTGTCAGCGGACAGTAACATAATCTGTCATCAGGCAGTGTAATATTCTGTCATCTGACAGTGTCATAATTTGACCCCCTTAATCATACTATAGACTCATGGAATTTTTCCACGTGAAATGTGTTTCAAAGTCGTCCCAAAAGTCCACCCAGTTTTAAATGGGTACCTGACTTTAAGTTGGGGAAGTAAAGGCGGCTGGGCGCTGTGCTAACAACACAATCCCTTCATATGCCGAGGTTATAGCAACATATGAATTCTACACTTTATCTGCCCCTAGGGCCCATTAGGGCTAAGGGAACTTTACTTACTTATCAAACTACTGTGCACATTACGTAGTTGTCTCTGTGTGTTGCGTCGTCGCGTTAAAAATATATGCAAGATTACCCTCAAGACTGATATATGGTTTGTGTGTGTTGGACTGTGTTTGTGGGACAATATAATAGATGTGTTTGTTGGACTGTGTTTGTAGGACAATAAAACAGGTGTGTATGTTGGACTGTGTTTGTAGGACATTAAAACAGATGTGTTTGTTGGGCTGTGTTTGTAGGACATTAAAACAGATGTGTTTGTAGGACGGTATAGCAGGTTTTTTCTCAATTGCTCACAAAATGTGGAGCAAACACTTATTGATTCTTCTTTATTCTATTTTAAAGAGTCGGGCATGATAAAAAAAAGTTCAAAGGTCATGCTTGAAATATTGAACAGGATTTGTTTTAAAAGAGTGCTACGTACTGACAGTCTAAATCAGAGATGGGCAAACTACCGCCTACGGGTCTAAATCGGCCGGTCTGGTTGTTTTATCCGGCCCGCGATCCGCATCACTTCCCTCGTTCACATCAATCACGTTTACTTTCATGGAAACTTCCCGTCTAATGGCTCATGGTGCGGCCCTTCTGCCAAATTGTATAATCGGTTGTGGCCCGCGGTTCGCCCCGCCCCCCCCCCCCCCGGCTAGTTTTATTGTGGCAACAAACTTCACGTGACGTAGTTGATACCGTGAAACTGTGGTCGATAGTAGTTGATACCGTGAAACTGTGGTCGATAGTAGTTGATATCGTGAAACTGTGGTCGATTGTAGTTGATACCGTGAAACTGTGGTCGATAGTAGTTGATACCGTGAAACTGTGGTCGATAGTAGTTGATACCGTGAAACTGTGGTCGATAGTAGTTGATACCGTGAAACTGTGGTCGATAGTAGTTGATACCGTGAAACTGTGGTCGATAGTAGTTGATACCGTGAAACTGTGGTCGATAGTAGTTGATACCGTGAAACTGTGGTCGATAGTAGTTGATACCTGAAACTGTGGTCGATAACAAATGTCTGTCATCAGCACATGGACGACTACGACTGTCACTGACATGACATTTATTATCCCTTATGGAATGACATTGTCATAGAGTTGTCATCAGAGCTGCAACTGTCGCGACTTTACACAACGTTCTGACAAAATGGCAGTGTCTTTCACACACAAAAAAAATGTTGATCCACATTTCATGACTACAATGTTCTGTAGTCTATTTCATTTGACAGAACTAACACATGAGAATGACTTGTTCATACGCAGCAGTTCATCATAAATGATTCACTTACTTCAATATAAACCCGTGTTATGGTTGTCATACAGTTTAGTTCGATACTGGTTGAATATGGCAGGCATGTCTTGACTGAACCCTGTGATACATCATATGTCTCTGTCACCAGGGCTGGGCCTAGCCTATTCGTCGCCCGGGTGCAGTGTTTTTCTGCCCCCCTCCCCTCCCACATCCCAATTAAGACCCCAAGTGAGAATATTTAAATTTGAGTGTAATCAATTATACAAAATTAATGAATATGAATTTATATATGCAGAATTAATTAAAAATGTACTAAATAGTAAAATAAATTAAACCATACAAATATTTATTTAATACGTCATTGCTGAAATATCAGCTTGGGTTCCTTACTAATAGGCAGTGGCTACGGTTCGGTCCGACCGAACCCGTATTTTTTTTACTTAGGGTACCAGCCATAGATAATATTGCTCCACACCCTAACCCTAATCCTAACCCTATCTCTATCCCTATCCATAACCCTAATCCTGAAAAAAAAAATTCTGAAAAAAAAAAATTATGTTGTTATATAGTTCAGTGCAGCGACTCGGCCGCTATGCAATAATAAGTAAGGCTGGTACCCGAAAAAAAAAATACGCGTTCGGTCGGACCGAACCGTACCCACTGCGTTATTAATATTACAAACATCATCTGATCAAATCATTTCTGACACACAGTTTATTACAAACATCATCAAATCATTTCTGACACACAGTATATTACAAACATCATCTGATCAAATCATTTCTGACACACAGTTTATTACTAACATCATCTGATCAAATCATTTCTGACACACAGTATATTACAAACATCATCTGATCAAATCATTTCTAACACACAGTTTATTACAAACATCATCTGATCGAATCATTTCTGACACACAGTATATTACAAACATCATCTGATCACATCATTTCTGATACACAGTTTATTACAAACACAATCTGATCAAATCATTTCTGACACACAGTTTATCCATTTCTTTATTTTATCTACAGCCCTCTACCACAGAGGCTGCTGGTTCCTTATTATTTTGGCGGTTTACTGGCGCGTACCTCCCTCTAACACACACTGCTAGATTAATGAATATATTTGGCGGTTTACTGGCGGTAACTTCGCTCTAACACACACTGCTAGATGATAATAAATTAAAAAAAAAAAAAAGCTGGAATGTAAACACTACAAACCAACTATATACACTACAAGCCAACCATATATACTACAAACCAACTATAAACACTACAAACTAACTATAAACATTACAAACCAACTATAAACACTACAAATCAACTACATACACTACAAACCAACTATAAAAACTACAAACCAACTATAAACACTACAAATCAACTACAAACACTACAAATCAACCGCATACTCTACAAACCAACTATAAACACTATGAACCAACTATAAACACTACACATCTACTGTTGTGATATGGTGATGGACGGTCAGACCTGACGACCAGTGCGTCAATAGCCACCGGGCAGTGAAGAAGTTGAGTACATGAGGTGATGGTGAAAGAATCCAACATTAAGACCAGACACTGCTGGCGACATCTGATCGTGATTGTAACAGGGATCTGTTAGCAGAGATGACCGATAAATGACACATCAAGCTAGATACAAATCTTTGAAAATAAAATAAAGTAGTGTTCTTAAACCACTAGCCTAGGGATGGAAAATAGAAAAAGATCACGATTGTACTCAATGGCGCAACCAGCGAAAAATGCTGGGGGAGGGGGGGCTCACATTATGAAAAAAGACAGTTTGACAGTTTGACAGTTTGACAGTTTGACAGTTTGGCAGTTTGACAGTTTGACAGTTTGGCAGTTTGACAGTTTGACAGTTTGGCAGTTTGGCAGTTTGGCAGTTTGACAGTTTGACAGTTTGGCAGTTTGACAGTTTGGCAGTTTGACAGTTTGGCAGTTTGACAGTTTGACAGTTTGGCAGTTTGGCAGTTTGACAGTTTGGCAGTTTGACAGTTTGGCAGTTTGACAGTTTGGCAGTTTGGCAGTTTGACAGTTTGGCAGTTTGACAGTTTGGCAGTTTGACAGTTTGGCAGTTTGACAGTTTGGCAGTTTGACAGTTTGGCAGTTTGACAGTTTGGCAGTTTGACAGTTTGACAGTTTGGCAGTTTGACAGTTTGACAGTCTTTTTGTAACTTTATAACATTAATTATGTATTGATGATTTGGCCAGGCCCCCCCTCCCCGGTTGCGCCACTGATTGTACTTGACAATTGTTAGTTTATCGGATCACGTGATCACAAGGCATGGCGTGCCACTTCTTTATGACAGTAAAAAACATTTAAATAGCAAAACCTACAGGGCTTTAAGTCGGCTGTTTCTCCCCATTCATTTGACCTTTCAACTCTTGATTGGATGAAGTGAGCTATGTACAAATGTCAACAGGTAAAAAATAAATGGACAGAGTTAAAGCGTAAAAAAATGTAACAATTTATGTGGTGGGGGTTTGAGAGAGAATACGGAAGTGGGGGAATATACGGAATAAGCAATAAATACAAACTATTTCTATAGACAAAGCCGTAGCTAGCTGTTGTTGTAGCGCCCTGTGCGAGTTAAAGCCGTAGCTAGCTGTTGTTGTAGCGCCCTGTGCGAGTTAAAGCCGTAGCTAGCTGTTGTTGTAGCGCCCTGTGTGAGTTAAAGCCGTAGCTAGCTGTTGTTGTAGCGCCCTGTGCGAGTTAAAGCCGTAGCTAGCTGTTGTTGTAGCGCCCTGTGCGAGTTAAAGCCGTAGCTAGCTGTTGTTGTAGCGCCCTGTGTGAGTTAAAGCCGTAGCTAGCTGTTGTTGTAGCGCCCTGTGCGAGTTAAAGCCGTAGCTAGCTGTTGTTGTAGCGCCCTGTGCGAGTTAAAGCCGTAGCTAGCTGTTGTTGTAGCGCCCTGTGCGAGTTAAAGCCGTAGCTAGCTGTTGTTGTAGCTCCCTGTGTGAGTTACTTTACTTGGTGTCGTTCTCCCAGTCTGAAAAGTGTACACAACAGCGTTCTTTCGGCGCCCCATCCTAGATAGAGAGAGAGAGAGACAGACAGAGAGAGAGACACAGACAGAGAGAGACACACACACAGACAGAGAGAGAGAGAGACAGAGAGAGAGACACAGACAGAGAGAGAGAGAGAGACAGACAGAGAGAGACACAGACAGAGAGACAGAGAGAGAGAGAGACGAAGACAGAGAGAGAGACACACAGACAGAGAGAGAGAGAGAGAGAGACAAAGACAGAGAGACAGAGAGAGAGAGACACACAGACAGGGAGAGAGAGAGACAGACAGGGAGAGAGAGAGAGAGAGACAGAGAGAGATTTGATATAGATCTTTGTATTTTGAAATGTACTTACGTGAAAAAAAGAAAACTTGTTGCTGAAATTTTTTTTTTTTTTTTTTTTAAGATTTAAGAATTTTTTATGCACCGTTTTCGCTTTGATGTAAATTTTTGGAATAATCTACGAAACTAGATTGGTTTGATTTATAACTGGAGTTTTACGAACTTATCTGGGTTTTTTTTTTTTACGAAAACCGTTCCTGTGTAAAGTAAACATTGATATGTATATGTTTCTGTATGGAAGTATTCTACCCCGACATGTAATTGTAGCCCCAGTTTACACCAGCCACTGTTTACTGACTCTGAATTGCATGTGTTAATAAACTAACGGCTTTATTGTCTTGCTTTTTTATCTGGCAGTTGTCATGTACAGACGCACTCCGAGACTTAGTATATCATTATTGTTGTAATGTACAGACGCACTCCGATACTTGATATATCATTATTGTTGTAATGTACACACGTACTCCTAGACTTGATATATCATTATTGTTGTAATGTACACACGTACTCCAAGACTTGATATATCATTATTGTTGTAATGTACACACGTACTCCGATACTTGGTATATCATTATTATTGTAATGTACAGACGCACTCCGAGACTTGGTATATCATTATTGTTGCAATGTACAGACGCACTCCGATACTTGATATATCATTATTGTTGTAATAATTATTTTTGTTTTACGCTCCTGCCGTTACACGTATACTATGGTGTATACCTTAAACCGAAAGTTATTGATTGAAGTGACGTCATTGAAATCCTGAGACCATGACTGCTCAGATTGACCCGGAGTTCTATTTGTGACGTCCAACCCAGTCTGACAGAAAGAGTCTGTATCCCAGTCTGACAGAAAGAGTCTGTATCCCAGTCTGACAGAAAGAGTCTGTATCTGTCTTCCTCCCCACCCCTCTCTCTTTCCCTAATCTCTTTTTACTCTCTGACTCTGAACTTGCGCTTTATTGGTCAGTGTAAACAATCAAAATAAATCATGTCAAAGTATCGACTGGCCTACATGACGTCTGTGATCCAGGCATGATGTTGTTTTCTCCAGAATGACTGTAGTAGAGAAAGGTGTGTGTGTAGAAAATTGTCCACCGGATACCAGTTGTCCTCACCATGAGGCTGGTCTCAGTTGTCCTCACCACGAGGCTGGTCTCAGTTGTCCTCACCATGAGGCTGGTCTCAGTTGTCCTCACCATGAGGCTGGTCTCAGTTGTCCTCACCATGAGGCTGGTCTCAGTTGTCCTCACCATGAGGCTGGTCTCAGTTGTCCTCACCATGAGGCTGGTCTCAGTTGTCCTCACCATGAGGCTGGTCTCAGTTGTGTCCTCACCATGAGGCTGGTCTCAGTTGTCCTCACCATGAGGCTGGTCTCAGTTGTCCTCACCATGAGGCTGGTCTCAGTTGTCCTCACTCTTGAATGGACTAACACATCTCTCCCTCCCCTCCCCCATCCCCCATCGACTTACCAGGAGCTCATCTCAATTCATGTCTACAGTGTGACCTTTTAGTGTTGGTTTACTTTTGTCTTCCCGACATATAGCACAGTGCGGTGGTGGACGAATGGTCGGGTGGTTGCAAATAGCTCGACTTAAGGGTGTCGGTTCGATTCTCTCATAGAGACCCTCATGGTGATACTTCCATAGCCTGTGTGACAGGAAGGCACTGCACCCCAACTATCGGCCCATTAGTGGTTTATAGGATCTCATAGATAAACATCACATCCTTACACGGACTTAATAGTACTAGCACACTGTGCTTGATTTGCTGCCATGTTCCAGTCTAGTGGTGTTTGTGTGTGTACATATGTTGGTTCCGCAAACGTTTTCAAGCTTCATTACCCTTGTCTAAGTGTGCCAGTCGACTGTCTGCATTCTGAAATTTGAACTATACGGAAGGTAAAAATAGCGTGAAGATATCTTCAAAACGGACAGTATCTTAATCTGTCAGCGGACAGTAACATAATCTGTCATCAGGCAGTGTAATATTCTGTCATCTGACAGTGTCATAATTTGACCCCCTTAATCATACTATAGACTCATGGAATTTTTCCACGTGAAATGTGTTTCAAAGTCGTCCCAAAAGTCCACCCAGTTTTAAATGGGTACCTGACTTTAAGTTGGGGAAGTAAAGGCGGCTGGGCGCTGTGCTAACAACACAATCCCTTCATATGCCGAGGTTATAGCAACATATGAATTCTACACTTTATCTGCCCCTAGGGCCCATTAGGGCTAAGGGAACTTTACTTACTTATCAAACTACTGTGCACATTACGTAGTTGTCTCTGTGTGTTGCGTCGTCGCGTTAAAAATATATGCAAGATTACCCTCAAGACTGATATATGGTTTGTGTGTGTTGGACTGTGTTTGTGGGACAATATAATAGATGTGTTTGTTGGACTGTGTTTGTAGGACAATAAAACAGGTGTGTATGTTGGACTGTGTTTGTAGGACATTAAAACAGATGTGTTTGTTGGGCTGTGTTTGTAGGACATTAAAACAGATGTGTTTGTAGGACGGTATAGCAGGTTTTTCTCAATTGCTCACAAAATGTGGAGCAAACACTTATTGATTCTTCTTTATTCTATTTTAAAGAGTCGGGCATGATAAAAAAAAGTTCAAAGGTCATGCTTGAAATATTGAACAGGATTTGTTTTAAAAGAGTGCTACGTACTGACAGTCTAAATCAGAGATGGGCAAACTACCGCCTACGGGTCTAAATCGGCCGGTCTGGTTGTTTTATCCGGCCCGCGATCCGCATCACTTCCCTCGTTCACATCAATCACGTTTACTTTCATGGAAACTTCCCGTCTAATGGCTCATGGTGCGGCCCTTCTGCCAAATTGTATAATCGGTTGTGGCCCGCGGTTCGCCCCGCCCCCCCCCCCCGGCTAGTTTTATTGTGGCAACAAACTTCACGTGACGTAGTTGATACCGTGAAACTGTGGTCGATAGTAGTTGATACCGTGAAACTGTGGTCGATAGTAGTTGATATCGTGAAACTGTGGTCGATTGTAGTTGATACCGTGAAACTGTGGTCGATAGTAGTTGATACCGTGAAACTGTGGTCGATAGTAGTTGATACCGTGAAACTGTGGTCGATAGTAGTTGATACCGTGAAACTGTGGTCGATAGTAGTTGATACCGTGAAACTGTGGTCGATAGTAGTTGATACCGTGAAACTGTGGTCGATAGTAGTTGATACCGTGAAACTGTGGTCGATAGTAGTTGATACCTGAAACTGTGGTCGATAACAAATGTCTGTCATCAGCACATGGACGACTACGACTGTCACTGACATGACATTTATTATCCCTTATGGAATGACATTGTCATAGAGTTGTCATCAGAGCTGCAACTGTCGCGACTTTACACAACGTTCTGACAAAATGGCAGTGTCTTTCACACACAAAAAAATGTTGATCCACATTTCATGACTACAATGTTCTGTAGTCTATTTCATTTGACAGAACTAACACATGAGAATGACTTGTTCATACGCAGCAGTTCATCATAAATGATTCACTTACTTCAATATAAACCCGTGTTATGGTTGTCATACAGTTTAGTTCGATACTGGTTGAATATGGCAGGCATGTCTTGACTGAACCCTGTGATACATCATATGTCTCTGTCACCAGGGCTGGGCCTAGCCTATTCGTCGCCCGGGTGCAGTGTTTTTCTGCCCCCTCCCCTCCACATCCCAATTAAGACCCCAAGTGAGAATATTTAAATTTGAGTGTAATCAATTATACAAAATTAATGAATATGAATTTATATATGCAGAATTAATTAAAAATGTACTAAATAGTAAAATAAATTAAACCATACAAATATTTATTTAATACGTCATTGCTGAAATATCAGCTTGGGTTCCTTACTAATAGGCAGTGGCTACGGTTCGGTCCGACCGAACCCGTATTTTTTTACTTAGGGTACCAGCCATAGATAATATTGCTCCACACCCTAACCCTAATCCTAACCCTATCTCTATCCCTATCCATAACCCTAATCCTGAAAAAAAAAATTCTGAAAAAAAAAAAATTATGTTGTTATATAGTTCAGTGCAGCGACTCGGCCGCTATGCAATAATAAGTAAGGCTGGTACCCGAAAAAAAAAATACGCGTTCGGTCGGACCGAACCGTACCCACTGCGTTATTAATATTACAAACATCATCTGATCAAATCATTTCTGACACACAGTTTATTACAAACATCATCAAATCATTTCTGACACACAGTATATTACAAACATCATCTGATCAAATCATTTCTGACACACAGTTTATTACTAACATCATCTGATCAAATCATTTCTGACACACAGTATATTACAAACATCATCTGATCAAATCATTTCTAACACACAGTTTATTACAAACATCATCTGATCGAATCATTTCTGACACACAGTATATTACAAACATCATCTGATCACATCATTTCTGATACACAGTTTATTACAAACACAATCTGATCAAATCATTTCTGACACACAGTTTATCCATTTCTTTATTTTATCTACAGCCCTCTACCACAGAGGCTGCTGGTTCCTTATTATTTTGGCGGTTTACTGGCGCGTACCTCCCTCTAACACACACTGCTAGATTAATGAATATATTTGGCGGTTTACTGGCGGTAACTTCGCTCTAACACACACTGCTAGATGATAATAAATTAAAAAAAAAAAAAAGCTGGAATGTAAACAATTAGAAAAACAAACAAAAACCAACATAATTGCTTCATGTATTAGCTTGCTACATTTTCTGCATTTTCCATTCTATTGTGACATATAAGCAAATACTTTCTTAAGTCCAAGTATTGATACACGTATTGTATCTTATGTTGTGTCAACATGTATCGTGTCTTATGTTGTGTCAACATGTATTGTATCTTATGTTGTGTCAACATGTATTGTGTCTTATGTTGTGTCAACATGTATTGTATCTTAAGTTGTGTCAACATGTATTGTATCTTATGTTGTGTCAACATGTATTGTATCTTATGTTGTGTCAACATATATTGTATCTTATGTTGTGTCAACATGTATCGTGTCTTATGTTGTGTCAACATGTATCGTGTCTTATGTTGTGTCCATATGTATTGTCATGGCCAAGCTCTATAGTCACTGTTAGTAGAGAGCAATTATTCTACACAATGTACTGGCCACTTAGTGTACTAGTTTTTACATTAAATGTCAAATAAATCCATATGTGAATTAAAACTGTATGAATTAGCTAACCTTATTACCTTTTTATGTTAAACTAGTGCGCGATCTTATACTTAGATACGTAATTATTGAACACATTCCCTCCTTCAAGGCAGAACTACTTCTGGATAACTCCAACTAAGTTTACAAGATAAATAACATGCCAGTTTGGCAATACTCATTCTACCGTGTGTATGTGGGTGTGTGTGTGTATGTTTTTTAACTTCATTTTGGCTTTTTTTTTCCCGACGCACGTGCAGGTATTATTAAAGTGTCGTGTGCAGCATTAGTTGTATTTCTGCTGTTGTTGTTTTTTGTGTGTGCACGATCTGATAACTGGAAAAAAATGTTTATACTAAATATTTTAAATAAGAAAATTGATTGCTTTTTATTTTATCTCACAAGAGTCAGTTATTTATCCATTATTAGAATGGCTGTTAAGCTCAAAGTGAAGCACATTGGGGAACCTCTTGCCTACTCTTGTTACTTTATATACATATCACTAGACCAGATTTTTAAGCAACTTCTAATCAAATATTTTTTTCCCCCAGTTGACGACACTTAAAAAAAAATCTGGACACGAGGGTCAAGACAGAAGACAAGAAAAGATCACTCTTTCTTGGTTTGGCTCCGTCACTAGATTTGGGATTCTGAGGGAGATTAACCTCTAAGTGTTGTTTTATTGTTGTCCAGCTGTGGATTTCTTGTGGATACTTGCTTTGGACAAATACGCTTGATGTGGATATTGTGGACTGGTGGATTCGCTTCAATGATTCATTATTGATCGACCCCAGAATTAGGCAACAGTGATTTTTTTTTCTAAAGTCAGCCTTTAACAGGGGCCCATATACCTACGTAACACAGCGGGGCCTCGCCCACACGACTGTCGTGGATTCTCCTAACCGCCCGCACGTCGAATCCCAAGGGTCCCCGGAGCGGAGCCGCCAGTGCCCTTGCCTTTGGCTCTTGGGCCCCCTGGCCAACTGTAAGTTTACGCGCACGTCCATTCGATGTCTGAGAAGCCCCGGCAAAATGGTGAAAACTTTCCAGGCCTACCTGCCCACCAAGTGTCACCGCACCTATAGCTGCGTGCACTGCCGGGCCCACCTTGCCAACCACGATGAGTTGATTTCAAAGGTGAGTACAATCTCAGGTGAGAACTTCCTTTGAATGACACGTGGATTCCACTTGTTTCTCACACTTGTGTTGTGTGGAGGGAATTGGGGAGGTGGGAATGAGAGGCATAGGTTGAGGTGCTGAGAGAGAGGGAGAGAGAAAAAGATAGCGTGTTTGCTATAAATATTTTAATCCAGACATTTCAAACTTAAAAACTAGTCATAAAAGTGTAAATTACCGTTTCAAATATAGCACCAAGTCATGTGGCATTCTGATTATTGTTTCTTTATTCGTATACAATTAAAATAGAAACATAAAGATATCTTAAAATATACTTCACTGGCTGTAATGCCCAGGAAATCTTAGTGCCAGTTAACACCCATTCTATCATTTTAACCGTTTTTTAAAACACATACATTGAAGGAATATTATAAAGTAAAAAAAAAAACGAAATAATACGTAAATTGTTGACAAAAGTTCAACATCCTATGCAACATTTCATTTAACAATGTTCTACAAAGTCAGTAAATAACATAAACACCATCATATAAAGGTGTAGTGAAATCAATATAAAGAAAACGGTCACCGAATTATATGCATTAGTTTAAATATTATATCTATGAAGCGCTACTAGAAGACTATTCACATACAAGCTCGGTTAAATGCCCTGGTGCTACACAATCCTATACAACATTTCATTTAACATAGTTTCACAAAGTTGGTAAATAAGCACCATTATATTCAGGATATAAACATTAATTTATTGTGATAATAGAAATCACAATGTATTGATTCTGCATACAAACATTAATGTATTGTGATAATAGAAATCACAATGTATTGATTCTGCATACAAACATTAATGTATTGTAATAATAGAAATCACAATGTATTGATTCTGCATACAAACATTAATGTATTGTGATAATAGAAATCACAATGTATTGATTCTGCATACAAACATTAATGTATTGTGATAATAGAAATCACAATGTATTGATTCTGCATACAAACATTAATGTAAAGAAAAGCGTACATTAAATTGTATGTATTAGTTTAAATAGTATATCTGTAAAGCGATATTAAGTATTAAAAATCCCTTAGAAATGTTCTCAACTAAAAAGTATAAAGTGAGCCGAATCAATTCCCCTAAATCAATTCTCCTGAATCAATTCCCGACTCTAATGTATAATATGAAGACATCAACATGAACTATAATTTATTTATTTTTTGTTTTGCTACATACAAATGAAGGTAAATGTTGTAATAAATTTTTGCTTAAGCTATTAACTATGTATACCTAATACTACTTTTACAAATATCCAATATTTACCACAAATATTGAAAACTTTGTGTACCGAATTGATCGATAGTTTTATATTCAAGAAAGGGAATTGTTTGTACACAAACATTTCTATTCCCAAATAAACAAACCAACAATGGGAATTATGTTTGTACACAACATTTCTATTCACAAATAAACAAACCAACAATGGGAATTATGTTTGTACACAAACATTTCTATTCACAAATAAACAAACCCACAATGGGAATTATGTTTGTACACAAACATTTCTATTCACAAATAAATAAACAAACCCACAATGGGAATTATGTTTGTACACAAACATTTCTATTCACAAATAAATAAACAAACCCACAATGGGAATTATGTTTGTACACAAACATTTCTATTCACAAATAAATAAACAAACCCACAATGGGAATTATGTTTGTACACAAACATTTCTATTCACAAATAAATAAACAAACCCACAATGGGAATTATGTTTGTACACAAACATTTCTATTCACAAATAAACAAACCCACAATGGGAATTATGTTTGTACACAAACATTTCTATTCACAAATAAATAAACAAACCCACAATGGGAATTATGTTTGTACACAAACATTTCTATTCACAAATAAATAAACAAACCCACAATGGGAATTATGTTTGTACACAAACATTTCTATTCACAAATAAACAAACCCACAATGGGAATTATGTTTGTACACAAACATTTCTATTCACAAATAAATAAACAAACCCACAATGGGAATTATGTTTGTACACAAACATTTCTATTCACAAATAAATAAACAAACCCACAATGGGAATTATGTTTGTACACAAACATTTCTATTCACAAATAAATAAACAAACCCACAATCCTATATTTAGATTGTTGTTTTTTTTTCCTTTATCTCTCCCCCCTACCCCCCCCCCCCTAAATTGAGTACCCTTCTTTGTCTGTTCCCTCTTGTCTCTGAGCGTTGTCTGGCTGTGAATTTAGCCAGAAGTTTTGTGATAAAAAAGTTATTTTCAGAGTGGCAGAGTGAAAGGCCAAAAAAATAACAACACAAGTAGAAAGGGGTGGGTGTTACAGCAGTGTGACCTTTTGATGCCATCATTCAGTATAGTGAGAGACTTTTTGAAACCACTCTACTGTATGTCTCGCCATATATCTCTTGTGTTTAGTTGAATCACGGCCTTGTAAATGTTTTACTTTCTAGGGTGTTTAGGTTTGTTTACATGTTTGTGTGTGTTTTACTTTCTAGGGTGTTTAGGTTTGTTGATATGTTTGTGTGTGTTTTACTTTCTGGGGTGTTTAGGTTTGTTTACATGTTTGTGTGTGTTTTACTTTCTAGGGTGTTTAGGTTTGTTTACATATTTGTGTGTGTTTTGTGGATTACTTCCACAATTATTAGTTGTTTTTTTTTTTAGATAGTGCTTTAGTTGTTTGTTTTTTTTTGTATCACCGATTGGAAATAAATAGCTTTCATCTTTGAAAACGACAGAATCATCTCATTATTACTAAAAGCAAGTGTGTGTTTCGGTTCCACCAATAGCATTTGATAAAGTAATCACGCGACTTGCTTCCGACCTAACCGATCACGTGACTTGCTTCCGACCCGGAAGAGGATAAACACCACGAGATATAGTCGCAAATAAAATATAAAATTCCGCCCGCCGTTCGAAGGGCTTAAACATTTATTGAATACAACGGTATTTTTTAGAAAATATTAAATAAAATGGTATTTTAAAGAAATATTTAATAAAATGAGGGAACCAAAACCTTAATTTAAACGTTAGTGATTCTATCAGTAAGCAGACTGTTTGTGGTTTGAGTTGCCGTTCATCACTCGCTCACAATTGTTTTGTGGTTGTTGACAGCTGAGTTTAATTGGTTGTTGACAGCTGAATTTAATTGGTTGTTGACAGCTGAGTTTAATTGGTTGTTGACAGCTGAATTTAATTGGTTGTTGACAGCTGAATTTAATTGGTTGTTGACAGCTGAGTTTAATTGGTTGTTGACAGCTGAGTTTAATTGGTTGTTGACAGCTGAGTTTAATTGTATTGAACAATGGACGAGCCTTGCTTTTCAGAAAATGGCCGTCTGTTATCTATTGTGATTATATATTAAGATTTTGTTTTTGTGTGCACATTATTTCAAACAAAAAATTATAAAAAATAGAAACTTGTTAGTAATAAAATCAATCTTATTGATGAATGTATTTAATTGTAAGGGAAACTTCGCCACAGTCTGCTTGAATGTTTATGTAGTGCACCAGTTAATGGACTGTGTGTGGTGCGCAGAGAAGGGGGGGCATGACTAGAATAGTAACTCTGACATGAGCTACTCTAGCTACTGTGGTGCTACTTCCTAGGAGAAGGTCAAGTTGATGTCCAAGTGGACACTGGTGTCGTGACATCCTCTCTCTCAGGTCGGACAACTTTCCTAGTGGCTGCCATCTCGGGTTTTTTTTAAATCGTTAATCCGTGCATTATGTCATCCGTGCATTATTTCAACTGTGCGTTCACGTCTTTCTTCTCTACTGAGCAAAATTTCATTTTATATTTGCCTTTATTGACACCCATTAGCAATGACATGACATGAGCAATCTGAATGACACCCATTAGCAATGACATGACATGAGCAATCTGAATGACACCCAGCTGCAAGCATTCATTTGTTTCAACACAGAAGCAGTGACCTATTTGACACATCTACTTAACCTCCCCCCCCCCACCACTCGTTCTCTGTGTACATAGGTATAAATTGTATTTATTTCCTGAAGTTGTATGCCATTGCTTGTATTTATCTGTTTAGTCCTGTAAGTGTCAATTGCTCTGTCGGAGTCCTTGTACACAAAAACACACTTGTTACAACCATTTAGCTTATATTACATAATCGGGTCGCGTCTGTCACCCACCATGTCCAATGGCTGACACGCAGACAAATGTTCCTGAGCTGTACGTTTGATGTACATAAACTGCGTCATTTGTTTGTGTGTATGTCACCATGACAACAAATTACACCCATCTTCTTTTGACAGGGGGGAAAAAACAACAACAAGAAAATGTAAAAAAAACTAATTTGTTAAACAACCATTAGCTGCAGCGCCGATGCTCTATGGCGGTCGTTCTCACACTATGGGTCGCTATCCACTGATGAATTGCAGTGGGTTGACAAAGAATATTATTAATTACTACAGAATAATTACAGTTAATTGAAATTTTCTTTCCTGACAAGTCGGTCCGCTAAAAGCGAACACGTCTCTTAATGGGGTGACGAATTGAGAAACTTATGAGAACCATTGCTCTAGGATGGAGTTTTATTTTTCTTTTTTTTAAAAAGATGAACTGTTGTTGTTTTGTTTAATTGTACCCAAGTCGTGATTTCTGCTTCGTGCGTCATTACAGAGTGACATGGTGCGACCGACTCGTGTTGAACTGTTTTCTCCTTGACACTCCACTGCATAAGAGATCAATCACGTTCAGACAGGAGTTCAGGTCCGTGTTCAATGGCAGGCCTGTTGCTGTTTACACATTGTGCCTGTTTGGGCCGGTGGATGCTTTAGCATTGTGCCGCGCTGACAGCAGCAACACCATCTACTCCAGCCGCAACAACAAAACTATAGCTACAGTAATAGCAACGACAGCATCATCAGCGACCATTTTAACTTCACACTTGAAAACCACCCATGTTACAAATTAATCCATGTTTACAAAAACAGTACATTTTACAAAAAACATGTTACTAAAGCATGTTACTAAAACATGTTACTAAAACATGTTACTAAAACATGTTACTAAAACATGTTACTAAAACAGTCCATATTTGACCAAACATTTAGACACGATTGCCCCTATTCATCCTGTTTCTACTAAGAAGATATACTTTAGATAATAATAACTTTCATCTGTTTTAAATATATGTTAGTCAGGTAGCAAAGTCGACATGTAACTTAATTCCAGGACATGTCCAACCCCCCCCCCCCCCACCCTCTGTCATCCAACGCAGCAAAACGTGTTCAATCTAGCATCTAATATTGCACACAATATAATTTTCACAAGTCTGTGTGTCGAAAAATATATTGTTATTTGTGCACATCTTATGGCAGAAATGTATGTCTGTGTGCACTATAGAAATGTATGTATGTGTGCACTATAGAAATGTTAAATAAGCAGCATACTCATTGAAGCGTTTTTTTTTATAATGTGTGTGTGTGCTATCTGGCGAGTTGTGTGCGCACCTACACGGGCACAGCTTAGAGGTAACACATGTGTGCGCCAAAGTCGAAGGCTCTGGTGTGTATTTACAGTGTCAGTAGAATTTATCTGAACATTGCTATTGGCTTTTAATTTTTTTTTAAATCTAAATGAGCATGTTCCGGGTCAAAGGTCACCGCCTTACATGCCTGGCATGCTTATATGTATGTGTGTGTGTGTCATTGCATGTTTACCTAGCTTACATCGTTGTTGACCAGGTTCAAGAAGTATCAAGGTAGCAGCCTTATCCTCCTGGCCTTGTCTAATCATGACCCGGGGGGGGGGGGTAAAAAAAACCCACCACCACACACCAACCACACACACCACTTACCGCGAACGTCCTTGTTAACGGTTTTGCTTTTTCTGGTGTCGGCCTCTTCACCGCTGGATGTTGTTGCTAGGGCCAGGTAAACAACTTATTTGGTGTCGGCCTCTTCACCACTGGATGTTGTTGCTAGGGCCAGGTAAACAACTTATTTGGTGTCGGCCTCCCCGCACTAGATGTTGTTGCTAGGGCCAGGTAAACAACAGCTTCAACAAGCAACTCTTGCGACATTTATTTTGATATACACAACGCAATCTGTTGTTGAGCTGTGACTGTTGCCCTTGTGAAGATCAGACATCGGCCGTGTCACATGTGTTGTGTGAAGTCTTTTCTGTTACTGCCGTATTTTTCTATTACTGCTGTATTTGCTGATCACTATCATGGTTTTCTAATTTTCAAGTTTCTTCGGGTCGTCCCACCTCACCCGTTTGTTTTTTTAAATCGTGTTTTCAGATGTCATCATCTATTCACAGTGTTTAGTAAAACGAAACCATGGGGGGGGGGGGGGTTAATGTGTCATCGTTATAACGTCCGTATTGTCCGTATCATAACTCCACTAGTGTAACCTTGATATTATAATTTTACTAGTGCAATATCTCATATCCCGCCTACAGCACACAAGAAGGCCCACCGCGAGGGGGCGGAGGGGGGAGGCAACTATTCAGGAGCCCTCAACCGTGGCGCCCCGTGGTTCACCATCATTTCCTCTACAACACATTTGGCTCATTGGGAGATACACCCCGGTGACATGCGGGCTAAACTACGGGCTCTCGCCTTGAGCCCCGAGTGGCCCCCAGAAATGTAACGGGATGTGTACCACTATTGAATGTCAGTAGTTAGGGGCCCGTTGTTGTGTTCATTGCCGTACCCAGCCCGCCCCTTACCCCGGTTATTGTCAGGGATAGTGTTGTTTTAGTCCCGGGTCATATTTTAGTTTGTTTTTATTTCGTTTTTTCTCGTTGAAGAAAAGTCAACAATTTCGTCAACGAAGGTTTTAGTTTTAGTTTTCGTCAACGAAAGCAACACTATATTTTAGTTTCAGTGTTTATTTCGTTTTTTCTGTAATCATTTTAGTTTTCGTCTAGTTTTAGTCTTGCTGCTAATTTTAGTTTTAGTTCTCGTTGACGAAAAGTCAACAATTTCGTCAACGAAGGTTTTAGTTTTAGTTTTCGTCAACGAAAGCAACACTATATTTTAGTTTCAGTGTTTATTTCGTTTTTTCTGTAATCATTTTAGTTTTCGTCTAGTTTTAGTCTTGCTGCTAATTTTAGTTTTAGTTCTCGTTGACGAAAAGTCAACAATTTCGTCAACGAAGGTTTTAGTTTTAGTTTTCGTCAACGAAAGCAACACTATATTTTAGTTTCAGTGTTTATTTCGTTTTTTCTGTAATCATTTTAGTTTTCGTCTAGTTTTAGTCTTGCTGCTAATTTTAGTTTTAGTTCTCGTTGACGAAAAGTCAACAATTTCGTCAACGAAGGTTTTAGTTTTAGTTTTTCGTCAACGAAAGCAACACTATATTTTAGTTTCAGTGTTTATTTCGTTTTTTCTGTAATCATTTTAGTTTTCGTCTAGTTTTAGTCTTGCTGCTAATTTTAGTTTTAGTTCTCGTTGACGAAAAGTCAACAATTTCGTCAACGAAGGTTTTAGTTTTAGTATTCGTCAAAGAAAGCAACACTATATTTTAGTTTCAGTGTTTATTTCATTTTTTCTGTAATCATTTTAGTTTTCGTCTAGTTTTAGTCTTGCTGCTAATTTTAGTTTTAGTTCTCGTTGACGAAAAGTCAACAATTTCGTCCAACGAAGGTTTTAGTTTTAGTTTTCGTCAACGAAAGCAACACTATATTTTAGTTTCAGTGTTTATTTCGTTTTTTCTGTAATCATTTTAGTTTTCGTCTAGTTTTAGTCTTGCTGCTAATTTTAGTTTTAGTTCTCGTTGACGAAAAGTCAACAATTTCGATCAACGAAGGTTTTAGTTTTTCGTCAACGAAAGCAACACTATATTTTAGTTTCAGTGTTTATTTCGTTTTTTCTGTAATCATTTTAGTTTTCGTCTAGTTTTAGTCTTGCTGCTAATTTTAGTTTTAGTTCTCGTTGACGAAAAGTCAACAATTTCGTCAACGAAGGTTTTAGTTTTAGTTTTGGTCAACGAAAGCAACACTATATTTTAGTTTCAGTGTTTATTTCGTTTTTTCTGTAATCATTTTAGTTTTCGTCTAGTTTTAGTCTTGCTGCTAATTTTAGTTTTAGTTCTCGTTGACGAAAAGTCAACAATTTCGTCAACGAAGGTTTTAGTTTTAGTTTTCGTCAACGAAAGCAACACTATATTTTAGTTTCAGTGTTTATTTCGTTTTTTCTGTAATCATTTTAGTTTTCGTCTAGTTTTAGTCTTGCTGCTAATTTTAGTTTTAGTTCTCGTTGACCGAAAAGTCAACAATTTCGTCAACGAAGGTTTTAGTTTTAGTTTTCGTCAACGAAAGCAACACTATATTTTTAGTTTCAGTGTTTATTTCGTTTTTTCTGTAATCATTTTAGTTTTCGTCTAGTTTTAGTCTTGCTGCTAATTTTAGTTTTAGTTCTCGTTGACGAAAAGTCAACAATTTCGTCAACGAAGGTTTTAGTTTTAGTATTCGTCAAAGAAAGCAACACTATATTTTAGTTTCAGTGTTTATTTCATTTTTTCTGTAATCATTTTAGTTTTCGTCTAGTTTTAGTCTTGCTGCTAATTTTAGTTTTAGTTCTCGTTGACGAAAAGTCAACAATTTCGTCAACGAAGGTTTTAGTTTTAGTTTTCGTCAACGAAAGCAACACTATATTTTAGTTTCAGTGTTTATTTCGTTTTTTCTGTAATCATTTTAGTTTTCGTCTAGTTTTAGTCTTGCTGCTAATTTTAGTTTTAGTTCTCGTTGACGAAAAGTCAACAATTTCGTCAACGAAGGTTTTAGTTTTCGTCAACGAAAGCAACACTATATTTTAGTTTCAGTGTTTATTTCGTTTTTTCTGTAATCATTTTAGTTTTCGTCTAGTTTTAGTCTTGCTGCTAATTTTAGTTTTAGTTCTCGTTGACGAAAAGTCAACAATTTCGACAACGAAGGTTTTAGTTTTAGTCAACGAAAGCAACACTATATTTTAGTTTCAGTGTTTATTTCGCTTTTTCTGTAATCATTTTAGTTTTCGTCTAGTTTTAGTCTTGCTGCTAATTTTAGTTTTAGTTCTCGTTGACGAAAAGTCAACAATTTCGTCAACGAAGGTTTTAGTTTTAGTTTTAGATCAACGAAAGCAACACTATATTTTAGTTTCAGTGTTTATTTCGTTTTTTCTGTAATCATTTTAGTTTTCGTCTAGTTTTAGTCTTGCTGCTAATTTTAGTTTTAGTTCTCGTTGACGAAAAGTCAACAATTTCGTCAACAAAGGTTTTAGTTTTAGTTTTCGTCAACGAAAGCAACACTATATTTTAGTTTCAGTGTTTATTTCGTTTTTTCTGTAATCATTTTAGTTTTCGTCTAGTTTTAGTCTTGCTGCTAATTTTAGTTTTAGTTCTCGTTGACGAAAAGTCAACAATTTCGTCAACGAAGGTTTTAGTTTTAGTATTCGTCAAAGAAAGCAACACTATATTTTAGTTTCAGTGTTTATTTCGTTTTTTCTGTAATCATTTTAGTTTTCGTCTAGTTTTAGTCTTGCTGCTAATTTTAGTTTTAGTTCTCGTTGACGAAAAGTCAACAATTTGGTCAACGAAGGTTTTAGTTTTAGTTTTCGTCAACGAAAGCAACACTATATTTTAGTTTCAGTGTTTATTTCGTTTTTTCTGTAATCATTTTAGTTTTCGTCTAGTTTTAGTCTTGCTGCTAATTTTAGTTTTAGTTCTCGTTGACGAAAAGTCAACAATTTCGTCAACGAAGGTTTTAGTTTTCGTCAACGAAAGCAACACTATATTTTAGTTTCAGTGTTTATTTCGTTTTTTCTGTAATCATTTTAGTTTTCGTCTAGTTTTAGTCTTGCTGCTAATTTTAGTTTTAGTTCTCGTTGACGAAAAGTCAACAATTTCGTCAACGAAGGTTTTAGTTTTCGTCAACGAAAGCAACACTATATTTTAGTTTCAGTGTTTATTTCGTTTTTTCTGTAATCATTTTAGTTTTCGTCTAGTTTTAGTCTTGCTGCTAATTTTAGTTTTAGTTCTCGTTGACGAAAAGTCAACAATTTCGTCAACGAAGGTTTTAGTTTTAGTTTTCGTCAACGAAAGTCAACACTATATTTTAGTTTCAGTGTTTATTTCGTTTTTTCTGTAATCATTTTAGTTTTCGTCTAGTTTTTAGTCTTGCTGCTAATTTTAGTTTAGTTCTCGTTGACGAAAAGTCAACAATTTCGTCAAACGAAGGTTTTAGTTTTAGTTTTCGTCAACGAAAGCAACACTATATTTTAGTTTCAGTGTTTATTTCGTTTTTTCTGTAATCATTTTAGTTTTCGTCTAGTTTTAGTCTTGCTGCTAATTTTAGTTTTAGTTCTCGTTGACGAAAAGTCAACAATTTCATCAACGAAGGTTTTAGTTTTAGTTTTCGTCAACGAAAGCAACACTATATTTTAGTTTCAGTGTTTATTTCGTTTTTTCTGTAATCATTTTAGTTTTCGTCTAGTTTTAGTCTTGCTGCTAATTTTAGTTTTAGTTCTCGTTGACGAAAAGTCAACAATTTCATCAACGAAGGTTTTAGTTTTAGTTTTCGTCAACGAAAGCAACACTATATTTTAGTTTCAGTGTTTATTTCGTTTTTTCTGTAATCATTTTAGTTTTCGTCTAGTTTTAGTCTTGCTGCTAATTTTAGTTTTAGTTCTCGTTGACGAAAAGTCAACAATTTAGATCAACTTGAAGGTTTTAGTTTTAGTTTTCGTCAACGAAAGCAACACTATATTTTAGTTTCAGTGTTTATTTCGTTTTTTCTGTAATCATTTTAGTTTTCGTCTAGTTTTAGTCTTGCTGCTAATTTTAGTTTTAGTTCTCGTTGACGAAAAGTCAACAATTTAGTCAACGAAGGTTTTAGTTTTAGTATTCGTCAAAGAAAGCAACACTATATTTTAGTTTCAGTGTTTATTTCGTTTTTCTGTAATCATTTTAGTTTTCGTCTAGTTTTAGTCTTGCTGCTAATTTTAGTTTTAGTTCTCGTTGACGAAAAGTCAACAATTTCGTCAACGAAGGTTTTAGTTTTAGTTTTCGTCAACGAAAGCAACACTATATTTTAGTTTCAGTGTTTATTTCGTTTTTTCTGTAATCATTTTAGTTTTCGTCTAGTTTTAGTCTTGCTGCTAATTTTAGTTTTAGTTCTCGTTGACGAAAAGTCAACAATTTCATCAACGAAGGTTTTAGTTTTAGTTTTCGTCAACGAAAGCAACACTATATTTTAGTTTCAGTGTTTATTTCGTTTTTTCTGTAATCATTTTAGTTTTCGTCTAGTTTTAGTCTTGCTGCTAATTTTAGTTTTAGTTCTCGTTGACGAAAAGTCAACAATTTCGTCAACGAAGGTTTTAGTTTTAGTTTTAGATCAACGAAAGCAACACTATATTTTAGTTTCAGTGTTTATTTCGTTTTTTCTGTAATCATTTTAGTTTTCGTCTAGTTTTAGTCTTGCTGCTAATTTTAGTTTTAGTTCTCGTTGACGAAAAGTCAACAATTTCATCAACGAAGGTTTTAGTTTTAGTTTTCGTCCACGAAAGCAACACTATATTTTAGTTTCAGTGTTTATTTCGTTTTTTCTGTAATCATTTTAGTTTTCGTCTAGTTTTAGTCTTGCTGCTAATTTTAGTTTTAGTTCTCGTTGACGAAAAGTCAACAATTTCGTCAACGAAGGTTTTAGTTTTAGTTTTCAGTCAACGAAAGCAACACTATATTTTAGTTTCAGTGTTTATTTCGTTTTTTCTGTAATCATTTTAGTTTTCGTCTAGTTTTAGTCTTGCTGCTAATTTTAGTTTTAGTTCTCGTTGACGAAAAGTCAACAATTTCGTCAACGAAGGTTTTAGTTTTAGTTGTCGTCAACGAAAGCAACACTATATTTTAGTTTCAGTGTTTATTTCGTTTTTTCTGTAATCATTTTAGTTTTCGTCTAGTTTTAGTCTTGCTGCTAATTTTAGTTTTAGTTCTCGTTGACGAAAAGTCAACAATTTAGATCAACGAAGGTTTTAGTTTTAGTTGTCGTCAACGAAAGCAACACTATATTTTAGTTTCAGTGTTTATTTCGTTTTTTCTGTAATCATTTTAGTTTTCGTCTAGTTTTAGTCTTGCTGCTAATTTTAGTTTTAGTTCTCGTTGACGAAAAGTCAACAATTTCGTCAACGAAGGTTTTAGTTTTAGTTGTCGTCAACGAAAGCAACACTATATTTTAGTTTCAGTGTTTATTTCGTTTTTTCTGTAATCATTTTAGTTTTCGTCTAGTTTTAGTCTTGCTGCTAATTTTAGTTTTAGTTCTCGTTGACGAAAAGTCAACAATTTCGTCAACGAAGGTTTTAGTTTTAGTTGTCGTCAACGAAAGCAACACTATATTTTAGTTTGTTATGTGGATATCTTCAAGCACCACCTCACCCCTCCCCCGGGCCGAGTTTGTTATGTGGATATCTTCAAGCACCATTATTGATCAGATGCGGATTTATTTATAGCAAAATGTGACGTTGTTAGTTGGTGAGTAGTTTCAGTTATATAGTCTCAGGTCTGTATATTTATTTTATGGTAACCACATCTCTCTGGACCTGTTCAACGCGGTCATCATTGGTATTTTCCTTTTGGTGGATGTCAAGAGTCGGGAGGTACACATAGTCTGCATAGTGTGCTCTTGTTTAACATCATCCCATCGTTGTCAGTAGGTACGGTCATGATACAGTAGTTTCAGCACTGTACATCCACGGAATACAGTACAGTGAAACTAGTGACTAGACTGTGTTTAGTTCAAACTAACTGATACAAGTGGTGCCCCCCCCCCCCAACCGTCATTCGAGTTAATTTAATCCCTAACAGGATTTTTATTTAGGTCATCTATATTTAGACGTGACTTGGTCTCTGCACCACCTTCCCATTTCCTTCTGTACTTGACACTGGTAAACTTGTTCTGGTTAGTTACTGTTTTGGAGGATAGAACAACGGTACTTAGCGGTCAGTTGACAAAACATGCACTGCACACAGTGCACACTAACCAACGTCGAAATGTGTGACATCAGTTGACAAAACATGCACTGCACACAGTGCACACTAATCAACGTCGAAATGTGTGACATCAGTTGACAAAACAATGCATGCACACAGTGCACACTAACCAACGTCGAAATGTATGACATCAGTTGACAAATTAATGCACTGCACACAGTGCACACTAACCAACGTCAAAATGTTTGACATCAGTTGACAAAACACTGCACTGCACACAGTGCACACTAACTAACGTCAAAATGTGTGACATCAGTTGACAAAACATGCACTGCACACAGACCTTTAGCAATAGTTTAAAACATTAATATTGGCATGAAATGTAGGTTAGTTCTACAACTCTTTGTCTTCTCACCTGTTTTAGACCCTCATAGACGTAGGCTTTCATATGGTTGTCTTCTATCTAGCTATACCAACCATTGAACCGTAACATGTGTCATTATAACCCGACTCGACTCTCGTATGATTTTATATTTTAATGACATACAAAGAAAATAAATAGATCGACCTTCAAACCCGTCATGAAACGATGTCATAGTTTCACCCCCCCCCTCCCTTCAGTCGCTTCCCCAATGTCTGGAGTCACGGCCTGCCTGTTGAACAGATCCATACACCTTGTCACAATGTACACGTCATATGGTTGTATTGATTTGATCGTCTGTGTATTTGTTCTTTGCAAAAAAATCTTTGCACGATATGGCGCACATATTACCTGTAAGGATGGGATGAAATGTATTAGATCCTATAAACCAGTGGTCCCCAACCCCCGGGCCGCGGACCGGTGCCGGTCTCCCCTTCCCCCCCCCCCCCACAAGCGGGCCGCGGTGAAATTTTAAAACGTCGACCGGTCCGCGCCGAGAAAAAGGTTGGGGACCACTGATGTAAACCACTGGTGCGACGGTTTTTATGGTGCCCTCCATTCATCACCACCATAGCCAATTGTGCAAAGACTATGGGGGCACCACCGGGGAATATAGCAGGGTACTTTCACCATGACCTGAAATAGCATCTGGTCCTCACCGAAGATCGAACCAGTGACACTCACATAAGACCAATCTACTAGTGTGGTACAGCCAAGCTAAATTACAGCAGCTTTAGTTATTGAAATATAGGCCATGTTTAAAGTTGCACTTCTACACTTTTAATGTATATGATGTACACTATAATGATGTAATCATTCTTGAAGTTAATGAAGGTTACACCAATGAGATGTTGACCAGGGGTGTGAGGCTGGTTCTTAGCATTGACTGATCAGAGTTTTATAAATTAAGATGAATAGAATTTAAATCTCGTTATAAAACAAGCACGGGCCGGATCAGTCATACTGACACACTTGGGCCGCGGGCCGGATCAGTCATACTGACACACTTGGGCCGCGGGCCGGATCAGTCATACTGACACATTTGGACCGCGGGCCGGATCAGTCATACTGACACACTTGGGCCGCGGGTCGGATCAGTCATACTGACACACTTGGACCGCGGGCCGGATCAGTCATACTGACACACTTGGGCCGCGGGTCGGATCAGTCATACTGACACACTTTGGCCGCGGGCCGGATCAGTCATACTGACACACTTGGACCGCGGGCCGGATCAGTCATACTGACACACATGGGCCGCGGGCCGGATCAGTCATATTGACACACTTGGGACGCGGGCCGGATCAGTCATACGGTATTAGTATACTCTTGTTTCACTATCCCAATAGGACGGTATTAGTATACTCTTGTTTCACTATCCCAATAGGACGGTATTAGTATACTCTTGTTTCACTATCCCAATAGGACGGTATTAGTAAACTCTTGTTTCACTATCCCAATAGGACGGTATTAGTAAACTCTTGTTTCACTATCCCAATAGGACGGTATTAGTAAACTCTTGTTTCACTATCCCAATAGGACGGTATTAGTAAACTCTTGTTTCACTACCCCAATAGCAGAGTGGCTGTTGATTATGTAGCCAAACATCTGTAGGCGACTGGGATTTGAACACATAAACTACAGCATGCTGATCAGGCTCTCGGCCAGTGCGCCATGGATTCAATCATATTTGATGAATAGCCAGATGAACCAGTTAGTTTTGAAGTATATACCATCAGTCAACAAATAGCCAGATCAACCAGTTAGTTTTGAAGTATATACCATCAGTCAACAAATAGCCATATCAACCAGTTATTTTTGAAGTATATACCATCAGTCAACAAATAGCCAGATCAACCAGTTAGTTTTGAAGTATATACTACCAAGTTCGATGTGCGACGTGCCTACTCGATCACAGAGTTCACTTTGACCTTGTAGTGTTTACGTTGTTATATTTCTCAGATTGCTGGCCAGTTATCAGTTACACTGGGTTAGGGGGGAGGGGGTAGTGGTCAAGGGAGGTAAACACGCATCACACTAGACCACCGATATCTCTATATAACTGAGAAATGTTTACATTTTTTAAATTGTGTATTATCTCCGTATCATGTGAATGAGATCATCACAAGTCCAACAACTCAAGAAATAATTTCTTGGTATGAGACTGTTCTAGTGAAATTATTGACATTAATTAGCATATTTCGTTTTGTTTTGTGAGTTTTGAATATCAGTCAACTATAATGTTTACATTCCGTATTTTGACAGATTTTATCGAGTTATGCGATGTATGGCACCTAAGCCTTACTATAACGGACCAATGTTTCAAGCCAATATTTTTTTTTCCGTTTAGGGCCCATGTAGACCGTTTGGGATTGTTTGTCCGATAGTGTCCACTTCAGATATGGTCAACACCGTGTCCTAGGCAGATATGGTGATAGTGTGTCCCGTTGTGTCCACGGCAGATATGGTGATAGTGTGTCCCGTTGTGTCCACGGCAGATATGGTGATAGTGTGTCCAGTTGTGTCCTCGGCAGATATGGTGATAGTGTGTCCAGTTGTGTCCACGGCAGATATGGTGATAGTGTGTCCAGTTGTGTCCACGGCAGATATGGTGATAGTGTGTCCAGTTGTGTCCACGGCAGATATGGTGATAGTGTGTCCAGTTGTGTCCACGGCAGATATGATGGTTGTGTGGTCAAAACCATGTCCACGGCAGATATGATGGTTGTGTGGTAACGCCTTGTCCATATCTAATGTCAGCTATGTCAAGTAATGTCAACCACTAGTTTTATGCTCAGAAGTGACTTGCATTGTTTAAAAATGTAACTAGGTCACAACAGTGACAGTCAGCAGTGAAGTAAATAATATATGTCACTCTATACGTTAGCTCACCGTAACGACTGACATTAAAATATTGGAACTGAATCGCCTCCTTTTATTGATTCACCATCAACCCCTCTCCCACCCTCCAGCCACCATAAATGGAATATACTATTTAACAATAAGGAATATTAACGTCAATTACGTCATGTAATTTGGGTTTGTGTTGTCAATATTTCGTCATGGGGTCGAGTGATCAGAGCACTGGCTAACGTTAAAAGACATTGAGGTTTCTAGTCTCTGTCAAATACCCGAACCTATAAAAGACTTTACCAAGATGCCGAGGCCCAGGGGGACATTGTATCCTGCGCCAAACATTATATACAATTTTCCCCCTTTACATTTCATGTTCTGAATGGCGGAATACAAGGTTCAGTAAGAGTGCACAACTCATGCAACTCTGTCTGGATTGTGCTGGAGTTACTGGGCTTTGTTTACAACCGTTTCCAGAATGTTTTGTTTATTGGTGTGAATATAAAGTGCATGGCGAGGATTCTAAATTTGTTTCTCTCACACACTTTGTTTTTTGTTGTTTTAATATTTTTTTAAAAATTTCTCTCTGTTTTCTTTCTTCGGTCTGAGGTTTTATCCCCGTGGGAAACAAAGGGGGTGGTGGTGGAGGTTTCGTTTTCCTCATGGACTATTAATAATTCATTTTTGTTTTTTTTTTTGGTTGTTGCTGATGTCATTATTTTGTATTAACGTCTATAGACTGTCTACTTAATAACTGATCATTAGACTAACCCTAGGTAGCAGAAACAGGTATTAAAGGGGGTAAAAAGCAAAGCATATACTATAACTATAAGAGTAGCTCTACAACCCCACTTCTTACCTGGCAATTTATGCGTCATCTGGTTGGCCTGTCTACTAAAGATGTATGCCATGGCCGTGGTATTTGCCACAAGTCCCCCCCCCACCCCCCTTTTCAGTGTGCTCGCGACTCTTGGAGATATTTTGTACCAAGATAACAATGTCAGGATGACTCTTGTCGTTTCGTTCGCGTGCGTTGGTTCATTTAACCAGGTCATTAACCACTGAACTGCTTAATGGAGTTTTGTCTGGGTGTCAACAAGTTTGACCTTGTTGTAATAGGTATTTATGTGTGCTGAGTGAGATACACAGGAGGGAAGGGGTGGTGTGAGAGGAAGTGAGTGAATGTATGAGTTGGGGAATTAATTGGTGAGTGAGTGACATTAAAGAATGGCTGAATTAATGAATGAGTGAGTGAATTAATTTGTGAGTGAATGGCCTTAAAGAATGGCTGAATTAATGAATGAGTGAGTGAATTAATTTGTGACTTTAATGAATGAGTGGTTGAATTAATACGTGTCAGTGAAAAGGTGAATTTCTATGAGATTCAATGGAGGAGATAGTGAATTAGTCATTGTCAGTGACAGGGGTGAGTGATTGAGCTATAAATGAAGTTGTAGAAGATCGTTAAGACCTCGTTAGTGAGTGATGAAATTTACGATGGGCCGCCAGGACTCCCCGGCAGACGTAAAACACCTCCGCCGACCTTCATATATGTATATAGTTGTGAAGGTTTGTTAGGTCTCTTGATGTTATGGGGGTCTGACTGCAGTTGCAGTCAGACTGAACCTGGAGGCGTTACTGTGGTAGCGTGTCACTTAATTTTTCACACACAAACACTAGTCCAATCAATGCACAATTCAATGTTGCTGATTCATTATTTTATTATCGAACGTAGACATTAACAATATTATAAAGTTTCATACGAAGGTATATGACATAGGCACATCTTAGAAGTATCTAATAAACTATCACTGGTTAGTCTAAATCAAATTAATAACTTCTTCAAAGTTGAATAAAATATCTGTCCTACACGTATAGGATCTAATATGTAACTCAATCTACAAAGTACATCTTATATGTTCAAGAACTAGAAAGCAACTTCTCAATCTACCAAGCTTGTCTCTAAGCAACTTAATATGACGTCAACTAGAAAAACTACGTCACATAGTAATATAAAAATTAACACTCTCTTGAGTTACTAGAAAAGTGTGATTAACACACATGCACAAACCAAAATTAATTAATGAATACTTAAATCAACTTTAAATACTCGACACCTCCCCTCCCTCCAAAAATGTGCAACATTTCTTTATAACTATAATCCATCATAAATAACAACTCATCAGTATTTCAATATCAACCTACTATTCAATAATATTCAACCATATTCAATAATAATCAATGATATTCAATAATATCCAACCATATTCAATAATAATCAATGATATTCAATAATATCCAACCATATTCAATAATAATCAAAGTGAACAAAATCAATTTTTATGTGCCAATTATAAGATATCAATTCAACCAATATGATTAATTCAATTAAATAATCAATATAAGGTTTGTTAGGTCTCTTGATGTTATTGGGGGTCTGGCTGCAGTTGCAGTCAGACTGAACCTGGAGGCGTTACTGTGGTAGCGTGTCACTTAATTTTTCACACACAAACACTAGTCCAATCAATGCACAATTCAATGTTGCTGATTCATTATTTTATTATCGAACGTAGACATTAACAATATTATAAAGTTTCATACGAAGGTATATGACATAGGCACATCTTAGAAGTATCTAATAAACTATCACTGGTTAGTCTAAATCAAATTAATAACTTCTTCAAAGTTGAATAAAATATCTGTCCTACACGTATAGGATCTAATATGTAACTCAATCTACAAAGTACATCTTATATGTTCAAGAACTAGAAAGCAACTTCTCAATCTACCAAGCTTGTCTCTAAGCAACTTAATATGACGTCAACTAGAAAAACTACGTCACATAGTAATATAAAAATTAACACTCTCTTGAGTTACTAGAAAAGTGTGATTAACACACATGCACAAACCAAAATTAATTAATGAATACTTAAATCAACTTTAAATACTCGACACCTCCCCTCCCTCCAAAAATGTGCAACATTTCTTTATAACTATAATCCATCATAAATAACAACTCATCAGTATTTCAATATCAACCTACTATTCAATAATATTCAACCATATTCAATAATAATCAATGATATTCAATAATATCCAACCATATTCAATAATAATCAATGATATTCAATAATATCCAACCATATTCAATAATAATCAAAGTGAACAAAATCAATTTTTATGTGCCAATTATAAGATATCAATTCAACCAATATGATTAATTCAATTAAATAATCAATATAAGGTTTGTTAGGTCTCTTGATGTTATGGGGGTCTGGCTGCAGTTGCAGTCAGACTGAACCTGGAGGCGTTACTGTGGTAGCGTGTCACTTAATTTTTCACACACAAACACTAGTCCAATCAATGCACAATTCAATGTTGCTGATTCATTATTTTATTATCGAACGTAGACATTAACAATATTATGAAGCTTTATACGAAGGTATATGACATAGGCACATCTTAGAAGTATCTAATAAACTATCACTGGTTAGTCTAAATCAAATTAATAACTTCTTCAAAGTTGAATAAAATATCTGTCCTACACGTATAGGATCTAATATGTAACTCAATCTACAAAGTACATCTTATATGTTCAAGAACTAGAAAGCAACTTCTCAATCTACCAAGCTTGTCTCTAAGCAACTTAATATGACGTCAACTAAAAAAAACTACGTCACATAGTAATATAAAAATTAACACTCTCTTGAGTTACTAGAAAAGTGTGATTAACACACATGCACAAACCAAAATTAATTAATGAATACTTAAATCAACTTTAACTCCTCGACAATAGTATATTGCTGTCTCCTCACTCACAGCACACACACACATAGATGGTGACAGTGTGTATATAGGTGTCTCCTCACTCACAGCACACACACACATAGATGGTGACAGTGTGTATATAGGTGTCTCCTCACTCACAGCACACACACATAGAAGATGACAGTGTGTATATAGCTGTCTCCTCACTCACAGCACACACATAGAAGATGACAGTGTGGAGTTGAGAGCCGTTCGCGAATTTCTTCCTGAAATCAGGTCAGCGGTTTTTTTTTCTTAAGTCAATGTCAAGGTCAGAGAAAGTCGGTAAAAAGATTTGACACACACAAAAAGAAAACGATTGGCTTTAAAGGTCAGAGGTCACAGTTTCAACCTTAGTTTTATCTTTTATCATTTCTTGTTGTTTTACATTTAACCTATATGAGTCGTTGTTTATCTGAAATTGATTTATTGACTATTTGTTTACTTTCTGCATCTTTATATCAAATCTTTATCTATTGAAACAGTTCTTCTATCCTAACACCATACCAATATTGTTGTCTCACGGGCACACAAATACACACTCTCAGACACAATCATACACTCACATTCACACACTCTCAGACACTCACACACACACACAATCATACACTCACATTCACACTCACACACTCTGACACTCTATGACACACAAACACATAACACTCACACACACTCACACACACAATCATACCCTCACATTCACACACACTCTGACACTCTATGACACACAAACACATACACTCACACACACACACACAATCATACCCTCACATTCACACACACCCTTGACAGTCTGTGACACACAAACACATACACTCACACAATTGTATCCTCACATTCACAATCATACCCTCACATTCACACCCATACACTCTAAGAAAGTGGTCCGCAACGTTTATCTCGCCATGGACAGGTAAGCGTTAATCATTTCACCGCGGCCCACGGGAAAGGAGGGGGGGGCGGCGTTGATTATTTCTCGTCTATAGAAGATCGCACAATACCGAGAGAAATACATCACCATATTTTTAAAGGTAATAATTTCATGCTTCTTGGGCGGCCCAGTATCATTCGGTGGTTGAGGACCACTGCTCTAAGACACACACACACGCGAATAGACTGATACGCACACACACTCACACACATTCTCGCACAGACTCATACACATACACTCAAACACACACCTACACACACACACGCGCGCGTACACACAACTAATAGGCAGATAGCATGTTCAAATGTTTAACTGTACACATCGCGGTATCCGGACAAAACCTTCACTTTTATTATTAAATGTAATATATATTCCCTGAATGTAAGAATATCAAAATACGTTTTTAAAGTGGATTTTATTTCCTCAGAACCCAATAAGCACGTTCATATGCTGTGCATACATCCCGCTCATATTTTGTATACTGTACACACATCCTGCTTATATGTACATACAATCTGCTTATTTCTTGTATACTGTACACACAACCTGCTTATTTCTAAAATACTGTAAACACAACCTGCTTATTTCTAAAATACTGTACACACAACCTGCTTATATCTAAAATACTGTACACACAACCTGCTTATATCTAAAATACTGTACGCACAACCTGCTTATTTCTAAAATACTGTACACACAACCTGCTTATTTCTAAAATACTGTACACACAACCTGCTTATATCTAAACTACTGTACACACAACCTGCTTATATCTAAAATACTGTACGCACAACCTGCTTATTTCTTGTATACTGTACACACAACCTGCTTATATCTAAAATACAGTACACACAACCTGCTTATATCTAAAATACTGTACACACAACCTGCTTATATCTAAAATACTGTACACACAACCTGCTTATATCTAAAATACTGTACACACAGCCTGCTTATATCTAAAATACTGTACACACAACCTGCTTATTTCTTGTGTTCTGTACTGTGTGCTGTATTTCACAATTTGAAGTTGAACTCACCTAGAGAGTGAACGTTAAATAAATTGAACTCACCTAGAGAGTGAACGTTAAATAAATTGAACTCACCTAGAGAGTGAACGTTAAATAAATTGAACTCACCTAGAGAGTGAACGTTAAATAAATTGAACTCGGTGAAATCGATAAGTTGACATTAAACCTTTGGTCCATTTTGATTCATATTTTAGTGGACAGCCGTACACCATGTGTCTGTGTGTGCATGTAACAGAAGCTACTTTATGTCTAGTATTGATTGATACAAGCGATTCAACTTCAAAGTCATCCCTCTACACGTGGTCCGGCTCGTAATTGAGTTTTTATCATCGTGTATTAGTTCAAATGTATTAAATGCTGCTGTATACCTTCCTTTAAAATATTATCAATTGACCAGGTGTAGCACACTCACACATAATCACAGGTGTAGCACACTTTCACATACAGGTGAAGCACACTCTCACATACAGGTGTAGCACACATTCACAGGTGTAGCACACGCACACATAATCACAGGTGTAGCACACACATAATCACAGATGTAGCACGTGCTCAGCCTTTCTTCTCCTGTGATGTTATCTCTTAATACAATAACACCAACCCATAATTATGCGACCTTAATCCACTGGCATTTATTACGTTGGTTTTTTTTTGTAGGTAGCAATGAAACTGGACTATGAATGCGACAGTTGGTGTATAACTGGACATTGAATGGTATTGGGACATACGGAGAGTGTGTGCGACTGGACATTGAATGGTATTGAGACATACGGAGAGTTTGGCTGAGACTGGACATTGAATGAGATGGGATATTTTCAAATAACTCTGTCTCTGGTACACGTCTTTTAATGATAATGAACATGTAGGACTTGCTGTGAGCTGGTAATTAAGTGCATGACGTTGAGTCGTGAGTCAGAGATTGTGTTACTAGCTGTGAGTCAGTGATTACATATATGATGTAGTATATAGTTAAATGTAAATAAAAAGCTTCCTAAAGTATCCATGAACAAGTATATAATTTAAGAGTGACCATTTTATTAACATTTTACTTAATGTATTCATTTTCGTTTCTCTTTTTACAGTCTTTCCAGGGAAGTCAAGGCAGAGCCTATCTGTTCAATTCAGTGTGAGTATATCTTGTGTTGTTGTTTCTATCACCTCATCACTCATCTCACTCTCTCCCCATCATTCATCTCACTCTCCCATCACTCATCTCACTCTCTTCCGATCACTCACCTCTCTCCCCATCACTCATCTCACTCTATCCTCATTAGGGGTGTGCCGGAATCCGGTCCGGAATCCGGTTCCGCCGGATTTTGCACTATCCGGTGAAATCCGGTTCTGCCGGATTTGCATGTATCCGGAATAACCGGATTCCGGAATCCGGAATATACCGGTTTTGGAATTTGACAGATTTTGTGACTCACCGGATCATAATCTGAAATAAAAGTAATTCTCTTTCCCAAATTTCACACGATCACGGTACATTAATCGATTGTTTCGATCGTTGAGCTTGTTTAATGTTTTGAACATAACAGAGGCTAGAGTCAGCACCGCTAATAGTGGCCAATCGGCCCAATCCCATACATGATAGTGCGGGGATGAGTAATTATTATTCGTGACGACATCTTAACCGCAATCACAAATGACGTTGTAACAGAAATAATAGGCAACTGTACTGCCCAAGCGCCTGGCCACCAGCCCGCCACCTTCATAAGAAGATAAATAACAGAAATGAATGGTTTTTGATAAATTCAACATTTAAGTGATTTCGATTTCTCTGAGAGATGGAAATATGTCTTCTTTGTTATTAAATAAAAATGCATCACCCACGAGATTTCCTGTTGAAAAAATAGTTCAAATATGAATCTTAAATATTGTAAAATGAAAAATAGAATATTTTTCCATTCTGAAATTTCCGTGAAGAAACACTGATTCTCTAACACTAATTAATATAACAAGTCACTGAGTTGGTAATCTAACCCTAACGTAACGTCTTCCATTAAAAGCAATTCCTTCCCAATTTTTAGAGCATTTTCGAAAAAAAATACTCTATTGTCCCCGTTTTGTCTGTCTGTCTGTCATCACCCTAGATCTCAACAACCATAAGTCCTAGACCCATGATGTATATATCATTTTGTAGGTCTTGGCCTGCCATGTGTGCAGCAAAAGTTCATTTCGCGATCTGACCTCTGAGGGCCGTAAAAGGGGGCTTAGTACCGTTTTTACTATATAAGCTATATTAATAAAGGAGCGCCTATATCTCAGCAACTATAAGTCCTAGACCCATGATGTATATATCATTTTGTAGGTCTTGGCCTGCTATGTTTACATCAAACGTTCATTTCGCTATAGGACCTCTGAGGGCCGGGCTTCAGGGCTCCTAAGGGGCTTATATCTCTATACTTATAAGACGCATTTGTTGTCTGTCTGTCTGTCTGTTCCCTTATAACTCAAGATCCAGACAATCAAATAACGTGAAATTTGGTACAAGTACACATAATTACATGGGGAAGGTTATAGGACAGGTTTCGTTTCATCTCGATGGGTAGTTGAATTGTAATAAATTATTTTTATTTTAGTATATTTTACTATATAAAAGTAATCTTGACGGCGCCATAGATAAAACTCTTCTGTGACGTCATTTCCCGATGATCCAATAGAACTTGCACGCTGGTGCTGTATTGTGCCTTTGTGATGCGAAGAATTGTTGATGTTTTTTTCATGCTTCCCGATTTGTACAGTTTGAGGAAGGTAAATGAATGAGGAAGGATTTTAGAAGAAGTGTGAAGCCATAATAATATGTATATATATATATATATATATATATAGAGAGAGAGAGAGGGGGGATGGGGGGAGAGAGGAGGAATGGGGTGAGGGAGAGAGAGGGAGGGAGAAAGGGAGGGAAGGAAAAAGAAAGGAAGGGGGGGAGAGTGGGAGCAGAGAGGGTGGGAGAGAGGGAGGGATAGAGATAAAGAGAGAGGGGGCAGGGAGGGAGAGAGAGGAAACTAGGGTGGAAGGAAGGGGGAGGAGGGGAGGGAGAGAGGGGAATGGGAGAGGGGGGATGGAGAAAGAAGGGAGGGAAGGAGGGAGGGAGGATGGGAGAAATGGGAGGGATGAGAGATAAAGAGTGAGAGGGGGCAGGGAGGGAGAGAGAGGAAAGGAGGAAGGGGGAGAGAAGGGGGTGGGGAGGGGGAGGGAGGGAGAGAGGGGGTAGGGAGAAAACAAAAGGTAAACAGAAAACCTTATTTTAAACCCGGGCAAAGCCGGGTACTTGCAACTAGTATTATATATACACCTTGTACGTTCAATAACCCATTCATTTGGTGCGAAATACTGCAGCACGTAGTTTCACCAAGATTTATTAAGAAACTCATCAAATGAAATAGTAAGCTTGTGTTCTGAGTTTAATTGAAAGTATCAGAGCTATGCAACAATTGACGGAGTTTTCGGACGATTAAATGACTATAATTTCGAATGTTTTCAATTATAAGTCCTATTTCAGTAACCACAAACCACTTGTAATTAGATTTAAGAGACAATAATTTTTTTTCAAATATAAAGAAACGTCTTTATAATTTTTTTTTACAGATATATGCATTACACAATTGAATTTATAAACAATTACAAAATTTACAAATATTTACTGAAAGCTAACAAACGTACTGATACATAACACGAAAATGCGCTAACACGTCCTGTGTCCAGAGTGGAACAGGCTTAATTGCTTGTTTTATTTTTAATTCTATTTTACAATAAAGGTTATTATAATTCTATTTAAACAAGGAATAAAAAGTCAAATATGCTTTAAAAAAATTACTGTAATTTTAATTCATATTTTGATTTATATTATCGTTCACTCAATTGTTAAAAATGCGTATCATTTTTGAGTAAAAATTAACATTACGTTAGCGGTCTAGTATAAATTTATAGGTCTTTGGTGATCTCTATGGTGTCACCAAGCCATCTTCGGCGATTCTCGCTTGCGCTATGATCTGTGCTCTTTGGTTTAAACCAGTGCTTCTCAAACTTTCTGAAGTCACGGCCCCCTTGGAACGCCAATCAATATGTCACGGCCCCCCTATTTTTGGTTTAGATTGCTTAAATTTATAATTTTAAACTTCTATATGCAAACTTTTACTAGTCAATACATGCTTTTTCTAATGTTAACAATAAAAGAGTGAAAGGATGCAACATATAAAATAAGATAAACTAGATTTTATTTTAAACATATATTAATACTATTTACATACAATACATTTTATGTTTCACATTTTTCGAAATTCTACGGCTCTCCTCCGGACAGTCCACGGCCCCTTAGGGGGCCGCGGCCCACCACTTTGAGAAGCACTGGTTTAAACGACGGTGTGACGTAGCCGCGACGCTCAGCTGTGATTGTGTGGCATCACTGGAATGTGTACATTATTTGGCTGTGGACTTGGAGTAACTTAACACTGTTAACAAACTAAAAGTCATTAGTTAGTTATGAACATCTTATTCTTACTTCTTTAGGCTTGAATAATGGCTTTGTCAAATGCCAATTGAATTCATTAAAATTTGTATTTCAATTTTCAAACTTGTAAAGTACAGAAATACAGAATTATTGTTCTCAAATCTCAATTCAATTCAATCTTGTTATTTGTTTTGTCCAATTAATTATCCATTTCAATACACATCATAAACTATTAACATTTGAACAATAAGCAATAAGCATCCATCATCCAATGAGCCAATGACAAGACGAGATGAACTCAGATGATGAGTCTGACTTTCTCCTCAGATTCAAAACAATTAGTGCACTACAATAGTTAAAAATTACACTGCCAAGTGGCAAGTGCCAAAGTAATAAAAGTAATAGACTAATAATAAAGTTGTTTTCCTTTGACCTTGCAGCGAGTTAGAACTTAACAGCGAGTTTAGTTACATATGGATAATAACTTATTATCAATCTGCGTTATATTCTGATTTCAGTGATTTCTTAATAATTTCTATTTTCTAATTTATTTCAAAGTTCTTCACTTCCAACTTCCAATCAGCCAATGTCCTTTAGCCATTTTTGTTCAGAAGGCATCCAACCCCTCAGATTTACCGGTATCTGCAAAGCACCAAAATCCGGATCCGGTTGGAAAAAACGGATCCGGCAAACCCCTAATCCTCATCATTCACCTAACTGTCCCCATCACTCAGCTCACTCTCCCCATCACTCACCTCACTGTCCCCCTCACTCAGCTCACTCTCCCCATCACTCAGCTCACTCTCCCCATCACTCAGCTCACTCTCCCCACCACTCATCTCACTCTCCCCATCACTCAGCTCACTCTATCCTCATCATTCCTTCCTCCCCATCACTGTCCCCATCACTCAGCTCACTCTATCCTCATCATTCACCTCCCTCTCCCATCACTCAGCTCACTCTCCCCATCACTCAGCTCACTCTCCCCATCACTCAGCTTACTCTCCCCATCACTCAGCTCACTCCCTATCCATCTCACTCTCTCCCCATAACTCATCTCACTATACGTCGCCTATTTAATTCACTTCTTGTATCTCAACAATTATTCCTTATACCTACTGGTATCAATAGGCTACCGTATCAATCCAGTGTATGTTTATGTGTTTCCCGTGAGTTAGCGTTATGTCTCGCACACTGCTCACCATCCCTAAGCTTCTTATTATCTCGTCATCAAACCCCTCCTCATTGATACGACCACTCAACCAGTCGCCACTCACGTACACATCACAGAAATGATTCACTCAAGTAGAACACTGTGTTGATTAAATTAGTTCCTATAAGCTGCACGCGAGTGTGCACGTGAGTGTTGTTCACGTGCGTGCATGCATGCTGCCTTTCCAGTGTCGCCATCTATGAGAACATAGTTTTCCGAATATTTTTCTCTGCACCTAATTCACCTTTTTACCTGAACTTTCTCTTAGGTTTCAGCTCTTTCTAAAGTTCGTTTGTTTGTCACTTGTACTCACAGATCCTTCAGTTACACTTTCTACATACTCAACCATCAGTTATACTTTCGACACACTCAACCATCAGTTACACTTTCTACACACTCAACCATCAGTTGCACTTTCTACACACTCAGCCATCAGTTACACTTTCTACACACTCAACCATCAGTTACACTTTCTACACACTCAACCATCAGTTACACTTTCTACACACTCAACCATCAGTTACACTTTCTACACACTCAACCATCAGTTACACTTTCTACATACTCAACCATCAGTTACACTTTCTACACACTCAACCATCAGTTACACTTTCTACACACTCGACCATCATTTACACACTCAACCATCAGTTACACTTTCTACACACTCGACCATCATTTACACACTCAACCATCAGTTACATTTTCTACACACTCAACCATCAGTTACACTTTCTACACACTCGACCATCATTTACACACTCAACCATCAGTTACACTTTCTACACACTCGACCATCATTTACACACTCAACCATCAGTTACACTTTCTACACACTCGACCATCATTTACACACTCAACCATCAGTTGACATTTTCTACATACTCAACCATCAGTTACACTTTCTACACACTCAACCATTAGTTACACTTTCTACACACTCAGCCATCAGTTACACTTTCTACACACTCAACCATCAGTTACACTTCCTACACACTCAACCATCAGTTACACTTTCTACACACTCAACCGTCAGTTACACTTTCTACACACTCAACCATCAGTTACACTTTCTACACACTCAACCATCAGTTACACTTTCTACACACTGAACCATCAGTTACACTTTCTACATACTCAACCATCAGTTACACTTTCTACACACTCAACCATCAGTTACACTTTCTACAGACTCAACCATCAGTTACAATTTCTACACACTCAACCATCAGTTACAATTTCTACACACTCAACCACAGTTACACATTTTTTAACAGCCCCCATAAAATGTTTGGCTTTTTATATTGTATTTTATTGCATCAGCTATATTTGGCCCAAGTTGAACGTTTTGAATGTATGAAGTCTATTTATTTATTTTTAATCTAAAACTTACTGAGTTGACATGAGCTATTTTGGATGTTAAATGGTCTATTAAATTTTGAGTTCAATTTTCTAAGTCTCTATCGCTTGTCCTGAAACAACTATCCAAAATGTTTTATTGGTCCATGTATATTTCCCCCTATTTGATTCTCTTTAATGTACCAGCCCCTCTACTATATCCCACCCTTCTCGCCCCTGGGGCTGAATTGCCCAATGGACAATGAGCTACGTACATGGTGTTCAGATAGAGACTATGTCTGTATTTAACATATTATTAAAATAATATCTTTATCTAATTCAGACATACAACTAAACATGAGCATATTGTTGTATCAGTGTTGACATTGACCTACTAGAGTGTCCAGTACAGACCAGTGTTGACATCGACCCACTAGAGTGTCCAGTACAGACTAGTGTTGACATCGACCCACTAGAGTGTCCAGTACAGACTAGTGTTGACATCGACCCACTAGAGTCTCCAGTACAGACCAGTGTTGACATTGACCCACTAGAGTGTCCAGTACAGACTAGTGTTGACATTGACCCACTAGAGTGTCCAGTACAGACTAGTGTTGACATTGACCCACTAGAGTGTCCAGTACAGACTAGTGTTTCCTCTGTATTTTGTTACGTTAAACCTATATCAGTTGTTGCCTATATCAGTTGTTACTTTCACATTGAAAGGTTAGATAAATGCACATAGAGTCTGAACAACCCACCCAAACTTCAATCAAATTTATATTTGATATAAAAAAATAAACATTTTGATCTATTGGTACTTCTGTAAATAAAGTACAACATGTTATGTTAAATGATATTTCAAAACTTGTCTACACTATTCTGTGAACTCTGCCCCTCCCCCCTTCCTCACACACACATCGTTAGTCTCCATCTGTTGAGTTTGTGTGTGTGTGTTTTATTATCTGGACTGGAGACGTTGTCAAGTGTTAGTTTTGTAAATTGACTTCATGGGAAAATGTTCCAATACTGTTTGGGCACATTGCCAATATCAGTCTCTGGAACATTTTATTTAAACCATCATCTTTCTCTCCCACGCTTTTTTTTATGTTCGTCACTTCCCCAACCCGGTTGGCTCCAATAATTCTCCCGTCTTTAAAACTTCAGTATATATCCTGGTGACTGAGAAATGTCTAGTATTGAGATGAGAATCGATCTTAACCTAAGGATGCGGCTTGTGGCTATAAATCGCGACTTGTGGCTATATACCGCCGCTGGTGGCTATATACCGCGGCTTGTAGCTGTATACCGCGGCTTGTAGCTATATACAGCGGCTTTGGGCTGTGGATTTCGGAGATCGTGGACGTTGATCCACTTAAAGGCGTCGTCCTCATTAATTTCAACGGAGTCTTTCTTTGTTTTACCATGCACAAGTAAGGTCGCGCCCACACACGTACTTACTATCCCCCCGCCACACACACACACACACACACAAATAGCCATCACAGAGCCAGTGTATTCATGACCTGTTGAACCTTGTCTAGAAAATGATGAAGAATTTGCATCTTGGTGGGGGGGGGGGATATTGAGCTGAATGATTATGAGAGATGATAAAGTGCAGTAAGTTTAATGGTTGTTACTTTCATGGCCTGTGGTAAGTGACGGCCTCCACACCAAAACATCTGCTATTATTTATATAGACTAGCTGTACCCTGCAAAACCTTTGCCATGAGTTACATTCCCTTTGGTTTGATCTGTAGGCTAGGTTATTTTTGGTTTCGGACAGATCCGATATTTTCATGATTTCATTACAATTTAAAGATGCAATATGTTGTAGCAGTACTAAAATAGGAAAAATAAATATTTAAATGGAATAATTTCACACATTGGGTTTTATGTTTAAAAACCGAAGAAACTTTTCAAAACTGTACATTTAAAAAAAAAAAACATTTATCAAATCGAGACGCGAGCAATACGCCATTTGGAATTCTTGATTTTCGCTTTCAATTTAACGCAGAACCCACACCGCTATTATTTATATAGATTCTGGGTCATAATGACCATCGGCCTCTCACTTCTAACTCAAATACTTGGCCGGGTAAATTGTTCATCTGTCGACATGAGTGTCATGTATTCGATCTCTGTCAGAACTAAGGGATATTTCTCAGGTCATGGTGAAATCTCCATGTCTCCCGTGGTGCGTCCATACATACTGCACTCTCTGAGATGGTGGATACAAAAGTAGGGCATTACACAAACCACATTATTGTTTTATATTATATATATATATGTATATATAGGATATGAGATAAATATGTAAACCGTACAGGGACTTAACACAAAAATATCAGTTACTTAATGTCCCTTTGAAACAGTCCGCGATGTACAGTCATTTTAGAACGAAGTCCATCATATAACTCAACTCCGTATAATAATTTGATTGGCGTTCTTTTTTTTTGTTCGATAATACCCACCAGCCAGTATGTTTGTGGACCAGAAGATAGTGATGTAATCCGTTAGACACAATCCCTGGATATACCCACCAGCCAATATGTTTGTGGACCAGAAGGTGGTGATGTAATCCGTTAGACACAATCCCTGGATATACCCACCAGCCAGTATGTTTGTGGACCAGAAGGTGGTGATGTAATCCGTTAGACACAATCCCTGGATAAACCCAACAGCCAGTATGTTTGTGGACCAGAAGGTGGTGATGTAATCCGTTAGACACAATCCCTGGATATACCCAACAGCCAGTATGTTTGTGGACCAGAAGGTGGTGATGTAATCCGTTAGACACAATCCCTGGATATACCCAACAGCCAGCATGTTTGTGGACCAGAAGGTGGTGATGTAATCCGTTAGACACAATCCCTGGATATACCCAACAGCCAGTATGTTTGTGGACCAGAAGGCGGTGATGTAATCCGTTAGACACAATCCCTGGATATACCCAACAGCCAGTATGTTTGTGGACCAGAAGGCGGTGATGTAATCCGTTAGACACAATCCCTGGATATACCCACCAGCCAGTATGTTTGTGGACCAGAAGGTGGTGATGTAATCCGTTAGACACAATCCCTGGATATACCCAACAGCCAGTATGTTTGTGGACCAGAAGGCGGTGATGTAATCCGTTAGACACAATCCCTGGATATACCCAACAGCCAGTATGTTTGTGGACCAGAAGGCGGTGATGTAATCCGTTAGACACAATCCCTGGATATACCCACTAGCCAGTATGTTTGTGGACCAGAAGGTGGTGATGTAATCCGTTAGACACAATCCCTCCATCCCTGGAGTGGTTAAGTTGCAGTTGAAATGTTTGATGTCCAGATAAAACAGGGTCCTCCACTCTCCAATAAGGTGGCCATTGATTCATTAATCCCTGACCCAAACAATTCAATGGCACGTGTGTTTTACAGTATAATGATGTGTTGCAATCTTTGTTTCAAAAAAAAATGATAAGTTTATAAACTGTTTTGAAGAATGGGTAGGGCAGTATACAATAAACGCATACGTGTATCTTAAGTGCACGCTGCTGATTACGCTGATATCCAATGCTTCCATCACATTAAAACGTTTAACTAAGGGGGAAAATAATTCAGTAAGGTCTGCGACTACTGAGTGACCTGCCGTAGATCGACACTAAATCTGCTGACACTTTGTTTTGTATTGTCTGTCAAGGTCACTCTTGAGTCTGACCTTCAACCCTGACAAGCCAGCTGCTGTCTGTATCGATGTGTTTACATTCTTTCTAGTTAGGCGAGTAGAGGGGGGGGGGGGTTGTCTTCCTACATAAACATACACGAGTTATTAGTGTACTGGACGCACGAGTTAAGTGTGTCTTTCTAGAAATGGTTAGAACTTCATACAACCACAATAATAATAATAATATTATGGGTGTAAAGTATAAATAAAATTTCATCCGTGATGGCAGTAAAACGTGCGGATATTTCTAACGTAGTTTTAGCGAATGTAGACTTTGACGCGGGGGACGGGTTGAGGGGTGATGGGCGGGTCTTATTTACGATGTCAATGTGTTACAGCATGTCCTTCCATGGCGCAGTTACTGTGTCGTGGATATATCTCTCTAAATTGTCTGTTTTGATGTTGATTAACCTTGACAGTTTGTGCGTCTCATAGTTCGTCCACCACACACATACACGTACACACACACACACACACACACGCACATAGATACAACCACACGCTTGACAATGAAAATTGGTATCATTTTATTTTGAAGGGAACAATAACAAATGAGCCACCCTGTTGACTAGCGTGGAGTTGTCGCACTTGTGTTTACATTTCCCCTGACCTTACCTATCTGCATATATTGCGTCATAGAATAGTTGAATAGTTTTTACGAGTTGTCTGTGACTCCGTATTGTACGCGTTCGTTTTTGAAACATTTCGGCGTGTTGAACAGTTGCACTATTTAAATACTATTATAAAAAGTTTGTTGACCAGTGTCTATTAACCAAATGTGGCAGTGGTAATAACAGATTAAATTTTAGTTTCAAATTTGTGCAATAGAAAATCATGTTTAAAAAAAAACCCCAGATTTTTTACATTTAAAAAACTAAACAAGAAAAGACTTGAGTTTCGGTTGTTGTTGTTTTTGTTTTGTCATTTTTTCCATCACAATGGCCGCAGTTATCTCAGTTTTTGTTATCCCTATAGTTATTGGCTGTACACAACCAATGTAGAGGCGCAACGTCGTTTTCTAGAAGGTGGGTGTGGAGGGGGGGCGGGGTACTGGCTTGATCACTGTAACTATATATTAGTATATGAGAAATATTTTTTTTTTAAATATCAGTGTCACTCGAGCAGTTATTTATATAATGTAGTCTGGTTTGACGCTCGCTTTTTTTTTTGTTTCAAGTGAGTTTTCGCGTGTCGCGTTGTGCTGAATGGGTCACCGGGTAGCCCAACCGATTTCCAGCGTTACCTATGCCCTCAGTGTAGCTTCCATGGCAACATCAGCCATGTTGGTGGGAACAGCCATGTTGGTGGGAACTACGATATCATGTCATGCTCACTTTCTTGTGTTGAGATATACGCATATTCCCTGTACAATCATCTAAATCAACACCTCCACAGCTTCTAGTACTGGTTCATATTGACACAACTATCTCTAAACACAGTGAACGTATTCTGTCACTGGTTCATCATATTGACACAACTATCTCTAAACGCAGTGAACGTATTCTGTCACGGGTTCATCATATTGACACAACCAGGCTTGCGGAGCCTCCAATTTTTTTTCGGCTCCGGCTCCCATAAATTTGACGGCTCCGGCACGGCTCCGGCTCCCTATTATGATAGTATCACACGAGACAAAAAATTTTGTAATTGCGCCTCGCAAACATGCCGCTGATAAAAAGTTATGCAAATTTTGCCGCGTTCACCCCCATAGTCAGAATTTTGAAAAAATATACGCATGTCGGGTATTGTGTGTGTTGAGGACTAAACTGGGTTGTTATTGTGTGTGTATGTATGTGTGTTGAGGATTAAACTCTTTATTTCTTTAGTAACAAGACGGAACTAACCATGAGGAAATCCCCGCTGCTATTGTGATGTTATTTAGTTTCAACCATCTTGTGGAAATATTACACCAGACCGTCACCATCTCCTAAATAAAAGTGGTGTGATTATATATGACATAATGTATTGACGTGATTATATATGACATAATGTATTGACGTGATTATATATGATATAATGTATTGACGTGATTATATATGACATAATGTATTGACGTGATTATAAATGACATAATGTATTGGCTACTGGAGGTTGGCGTGATTATATATATGACATAATGTATTGGCTACTGGAGGTTGGCGTGATTATATATATGACATAATGTATTGGCTACTGGAGGTTGGCGTGATTATATATATGACATAATGTATTGGCTACTGGAGGTTGGCGTGATTATATATATGACATAATGTATTGGCTACTGGGGGTTGTCGTTATTATATATGACATAATGTATTGGCTACTGGAGGTTGGTGTGATTATATATGACATAATGTATTGACGTGATTATATATGACATAATGTATTGACGTGATTATATATATGACATAATGTATTGACGTGATTATATATATGACATAATGTATTGGCTACTGGAGGTTGTCGTGATTATATATGACATAATGTATTGGCTACTGGAGGTTGGCGTGATTATATATATGACATAATGTATTGGCTACTGGAGGTTGTCGTGATTATATATGACATAATGTGTTGGCTACTGGAGGTTGGCGTGATTATATATGACATAATGTATTGGCTACTGGAGGTTGACGTGATTATATATATGACATAATGTATTGGCTACTGGAGGTTGACGTGATTATATATGACATAATGTATTGACGTGATTATATATATGACATAATGTATTGACGTGATTATATATATGACATAATGTATTGGCTACTGGAGGTTGACGTGATTATATATGACATAATGTATTGACGTGATTATATATATGACATAATGTATTGACGTGATTATATATATGACATAATGTATTGGCTACTGGAGGTTGGCGTGATTATATATGACATAATGTGTTGGCTACTGGAGGTTGGCGTGATTATATATGACATAATGTATTGGCTACTGGAGGTTGACGTGATTATATATGACATAATGTATTGACGTGATTATATATATATGACATAATGTAATTGCTACTGGAGGTTGACGTGATTATATATGACATAATGTATTGACGTGATTATATATATGACATAATGTATTGACGTGATTATATATATGACATAATGTATTGGCTACTGGAGGTTGACGTGATTATATATGACATAATGTATTGACGTGATTATATATATGACATAATGTATTGACGTGATTATATATATGACATAATGTATTGGCTACTGGAGGTTGGCGTGATTATATATGACATAATGTGTTGGCTACTGGAGGTTGACGTGATTATATATATGACATAATGTATTGGCTACTGGAGGTTGACGTGATTATATATGACATAATGTATTGACGTGATTATATATATATGACATAATGTAATTGCTACTGGAGGTTGACGTGATTATATATGACATAATGTATTGACGTGATTATATATATGGCATAATGTATTGACGTGATTAGATATATGACATAATGTATTGGCTACTGGCGGTTGTCGTGATTATATATGACATAATGTGTTGGCTACTGGAGGTTGGCGTGATTATATATGACATAATGTATTGGCTACTGGAGGTTGACGTGATTATATATGACATAATGTATTAGCTACTGGAGGTTGACGTGATTATATATGACATAATGTATTGACGTGATTATATATATGGCATAATGTATTGACGTGATTATATATATGACATAATGTATTGGCTACTGGCGGTTGTCGTGATTATATATGACATAATGTGTTGGCTACTGGAGGTTGGCGTGATTATATATGACATAATGTATTGGCTACTGGAGGTTGACGTGATTATATATGACATAATGTATTGGCTACTGGAGGTTGACGTGATTATATATATGACATAATGTATTGACGTGATTATATATATGACATAATGTATTGGCTACTGGAGGTTGGCGTGATTATATATATGACATAATGTATTGGCTACTGGAGGTTGGCGTGATTATATATATATGACATAATGTATTGGCTACTGGAGGTTGGTGTGATTATATATGACATAATGTATTGACGTGATTATATATGACATAATGTATTGGCTACTGGAGGTTGGCGTGATTATATATGACATAATGTATTGACGTGATTATATATGACATAATGTATTGGCTACTGGAGGTTGGCGTGATTATATATATGACATAATGTATTGGCTACTGGAGGTTGGCGTGATTATATATATGACATAATGTATTGACGTGATTATATATGACATAATGTATTGGCTACTGGAATACAGCGTTCTTTCCACCCAACCAACCGTTGTACACCGCTCCATGTCTCCTAGCTCAGAGGTAATTAGGTTACTGTGAGACAACAATTCATCCGTACACTTAAAACTTTGTAGCACCATTCTCTTGAGATATGTACGAGTCTGCGTCTCAGTCGTTCATTAGACAACAGGCCCCATTGTTTCTCGCATTACAAATAAACTCTCTACATCTATTCCTGTCCTACATTAGTTTTGTTTACAAACACTAGGGGAGGGAGGGGTTGTATTCTTGTATATATAGCCAAGAGCTACAACAAATTATTTGTGCCAGAATCAGAGGAGGATTGAATGGGGCCGCACACCTAGGGCCCTACAGAGCCCAGCAGTAAACTCTTTCGAGTGTCTCAATTTTTTTTAAAGGGACCCGATATTTTCTTCTGAGCGCGGGTCTCAACTGGCCTCTGTTCGCCTCTGACCAGAATGATTTCCTTTTTAAAATGTACATTTATCTGTTTCTATTTCGCTGTGTGTTGATGTTATTGTTTGCTTCCTACCGCATTGACCTACATTGTCTTTAAGCATATTTTGGTGTTACTTCATTGCGTCTACATTAGTTGTTAGATATTGCTGTTATAAGTATTTATATATATGTGTGTGTGTTTGTTCTGTATCTTTTATTTTTATCTTTTCACCCCCTCCCCAAAGTAAGACAGTAATATATTTTTCTGTTGTTGTTTTAATATATTTTGATACTGTGTGTATATATTTATTCTAATGTTCATCAGAAACTTGTTTTCTTCTTGTACCTCACTGTCCAAGCGGTCTTCCTTCTATACATGTTAACTCTCTAACGTGTTTGTGCATAATTATTTTTGGACGGTACATTCTGTAACTCACTTTAAAATGTGCACGAAATTCATGTATTGGGTGAATTCATCAAGACTCGCCGTCTCTTTCACTTAATCACCCATTCCGTTTGAATGACTCGGGTCTCAAGTTTGGCATGTTTGGTCAGGAAATGTTGGAAGTCTGACCAAAGTCCACTCGGAGAAAACGATAATAGTAATTGCGTCGGCTCGGACCGGGTTCAGACGTGCGGAATCCTGCAGCGGTCCGATGTGCTGGTCCTCTGGCTAGAGACGACATAACTGTAGCCAGTGGTCAGCAGTGGAGGGCCAGTGTAACATTCATTAGATGACTTGACACTCGCTACTTTCATCTGTTGTACTGTCTAATCTTGTCCTGTCTATTCTTGTTCTGTATAACCTAGTCTTGTCTAGTCTTGTTCTGTATAACCTAGTCCTGTCTTGTCTTGTCCTGTATAACCTAGTTTTGTCTAGTCTTGTTCTGTATAACCTAGTCCTGTCTATTCTTGTCCTGTATAACCTAGTCCTGTCTAGTCTTGTTCTGTATAACCTAGTCCTGTATAACCTAGTCCTGTCTAGTCTTGTTCTGTATAACCTAGTCCTGTCTAGTCTTGTCCTGTATAACCTAGTCCTGTCTAGTCTTGTCCTGTCGTGTTTAGTCTAGTCTAGTCCTGTCGTGTTTAGTCTAGTCTAGTCGAGTCCTGTAAAGTCTAGTCCTATAAAGCCTAGTCTACGTGTTCATTATACAATATAGTTGTGAGTGCTATAATTAAAACCGAATTGTTCTCACGATATTATCATTAATTTTTTTATTGTAAAGTTGGTATCACACTATATTGAACTAATTATAATAGTCCACATGTGGTGGTGTGGTATCACACTATATTGAACTAATTATAATAATCCACATGTGGTGGTGTGTTATCACACTATATTGAACTAATTATAATAGTCCACATGTGGTGGTGTGGTATCACACTATATTGAACTAATTATAATAGTCCACATGTGGTGGTGTGGTATCACACTATATTGAACTAATTATAATAGTCCACATGTGGTGGTGTGGTATCACACTATATTGAACTAATTATAATAATCCACGTGTGGTGGTGTGGTATCACACTATATTGAACTAATTATAATAGTCCACGTGTTGTGGTGTGGTATCACACTATATTGAACTAATTATAATAGCCCACGTGTTGTGGTGTGGTATCACACTATATTGACCTAATTATAATAGTCCACATGTGGTGGTGTGGTATCACACTATATTGAACTAATTATAATAGTCCACGTGTTGTGGTGTGGTATCACACTATATTGAACTAATTATAATAGCCCACGTGTTGTGGTGTGGTATCACACTATATTGACCTAATTATAATAGTCCACATGTGGTGGTGTGGTATTATTCAACATGTCCGTGTTTACTGGGATGCCTACTGCGCATTCTTCACGGAACCTTCGCAATGACCAGTTCAGCACAAAAACATGGACGAGTGCGCATGTCATAAAACCGATGTTGATGTAATCCTCTGACCGTGCGGTCTACACACCGCCCAACAAGTATTATTTGGTGGCATTCAAAGTAAATGACTTGTGTCAGTTAAATTTAAAAAAGCGATCTGTATGTTATAGTGGTTTATCATGCTGAATATAATCCGTTCTTTTGAAAGAAAAAATGACTTCGAGCTGCTCAGTTGATAAAATTAAATTTATCTTGTAACTGACCTTCAACCGTTATTGTGTCCATCACACACCGTCTAGTTTCTCTCTCTCTTTCTCTCTCTCTCTCTCTCTCTCTCACTCACTCACACACACACACACACACACACACACACAGAGAGATAGATACCACCTAGCTATGAAGTGATGTTAAACACATAAACCAGCTAGCCATAAAGTGATATTTAACACATATACTAGCTATCTATAAAGTGATACTTAACACATATACCATCAAGTGATTGCAGATATATTTTAATGAACACACTGGTACTTGGCATCTGTAAGTGGCACTTTCAGTCCCGCATTATTTATAATGTCTGATAGACTGATAAACTCGCTTCTCGTGATAAGTAAATTGAGCAGTTCTCTTACCCCTGCTCTGCCCATGTCCGTCACGTGACCTCCTGTTTTTTATCTAGATGTAACCGAGTCGCATTTTTTTACTAACCTCATCAAACGACCAAACCTGAAACTTTTGACAACGTTCTAGAGACCATAAAGAAAGAAAAAGGTTTACAAAGTCTTAATTCAGTTGTTTGGTCCATGTATGTCTGGAGTGGTCACTGTTCAGTTGTTTGGTCCATGTATGTCTGGAGTGGTCACTGTTCAGTTGTTTGGTCCATGTATGTCTGGAGTGCTCACTGTTCAGTTGTTTGGTCCATGTATGTCTAGAGTGGTCACTGACGCATGATGGGATATGAAGATAAAATTTAAATAATCGTTTCCTCTCTTGATTTTGAGAGGACCTCAGGGGGTGGGGAGGAGGTTTGAACAATCAGAATGTTGATACCAAAGTTATAATTGAACATGCCTTTATTTCACTGAGTGCATGTTTGCCCAACAATCAGAATGTTGATACCAAAGTTATAATTGAACATGCCTTTATTTCACTGAGTGCATGCTTGCCCAACAATCAGAATGTTGATACCAAACTTATAATTGAACATGCCTTTATTTCACTGAGTGCATGTTCGCCCAACAATCAGAATATGGATACCAAAGTTATAATTGAACATGCCTTTATTTCACTGAGTGCATGTTTGCCCAACAATCAGAATGTTGATACCAAACTTATAATTGAACATGCCTTTATTTCACTGAGTGCATGTTCGCCCAACAATCAGAATGTGGATACCAAAGTTATAATTGAACATGCTTTTATTTCACTGAGTGCATGTTTGCCCAACAATCAGAATGTTGATACCAAAGTTATAATTGAACATGCCTTTATTTCACTGAGTGCATGTTTGCCCAACAATCAGAATGTTGATACCAAAGTTATAATTGAACATGCCTTTATTTCACTGAGTGCATGTTTGCCCAACAATCAGAATGTTGATACCAAACTTATAATTGAACATGCCTTTATTTCACTGAGTGCATGTTTGCCCAACTACACAATAAAGGAAGACCCTAGGATATAAATTATGGGCCCGATGCTAGAGGTTTATGCGGGCCCCATATATATATATTGTCTTTTGACTAAGCCCACCTAATGCTCCTTGAACTCTGACCCTGTGCCTACCACATCTGTCAGATCCACACTGTTATACGCAATATATAAAAAACAACAACGTCTAACTGAAGTCATCAATAAATAAAATGTTCGAGGTTTGATGGCAGGGCCGACGAGAAAAATTATGGGTCCCTCATATACAAAGTTCTACACACATGAGTGTGATATATGTATAATAAACATTGATGAATTCAATGAACAATATACATTGTATATAGTACTCTATGTTTTATTATAGACATATGTTTTATTATAGACAGGCATATGTTTTATTAAAGACATGTTTTATTATAGACATATGTTCTATTACATACACATTTTTTATTTAAATAATGTGGTATATAGTACATAGAAAATATTTTTTTTAAATAATTATTCTCAAAAAATAGAAGCAACAAAAAACAACCTCTGGAATCTCGGTGGAATTTTAATTTGAATAAGATGAATATTGTGAGGCAGCCAGCAGCCTTTGATTATATCCTGACCTGTACACATTAACTCCGAGAAGTTCCTCTGTTAGCAGAGCTTCAGAAAAACAACTGATCAGTGATTATTGATGGATATCTTTATAGGTCATTTTAAAACTATTGCTGCTGGTGTTGTTGTTGTTGTTGCTGTTCAGGAGGCTGCATGTTCTGGCAGTTTATTTTTAAATCCAATTAGGCCTGTAGCACTAACATATAACAGGCGTCGCCAATAATGTATCTAGTTTATTAAAACTTGTGTTTCCATGGACAGGAAACTGTTGGACGTTTTTAAAATAGGTGTAGATGCAGAGCACACACACACACACACAGATGTACAGGCGCGCGTGCCAAAGAGGGGAAATGTCGTCGTGTTATTGGCTGCGTCCATCAGTTGGAGATTAGTGTGTATGTGTGTGTATGGTTTAAAAGTGCGTCATTGAAATCCGAGCAGACGACATTTCAGATTTGGTTTGTTCCAGTTTAATTCCAGTCATCATCCGAAAGTCTGCGACAGGTTAGCGCTGTCCCATGGTGGGGGAGGGGGGGTGGAGACATGATCAGCTCTGTGTGTGTTTGCCGACATGTGAGCGTGATTACGTGTGTGTGTGCTGGTGTGAAGGTGGTGAGTTCATAGGTGGTGAGCTTTTATATTACTGAGCTGCAACATCTCTTTTGAAGTTTTTTTTTTAATCACTCATATTGAATCACCCATATTGAATCACTCATATTGAATCACTCATATTTAATATCTCATATTGTATCATTCATATTCTCCTACAAGAAATAATGACTTACATTGCTGGTCGACATTGTTCACCCATCATTCATCTATCGAGTGTTGTAACAAAAATATTTTTAAAATCGTCTTTTATTTTAAAAAAAAATAATAATAATCATGCATACCTTAAGTCGATCTACTTTTTCACTTGGTCAGTGTTTTGATCTTTTTTAAACCAATCTGGTATTCTTTAAAATAGAATTATTTTTTTTAGCTTTAAAATTCCAAATTTGTTTGATTGTTTGCCTCCTACAATTTGAAATGTTGTCATGTTTTACGAACGCCACAACAGTAACAGCATTTAAATGATAGCGTGCACGCACATCACCACAAGAAATCTTTAATGGGGAATCGTTTTGTGTTCGTTTTAAATCTTGTTTACCCTCATCGAAATTTGTTTAATGGCATGTTATTTTGTTATATATAAAGTTAAAACAGTTTTATTTCATATAATAATTGTATCAATCATTTAAAAATAATTTTTTACTACGACGACAAATAGAACGCGTCATTTTGTATATTATTTGACCGCGAATTTGTAATAGACTAAAAACAAAATGGTCGCTTTCTGTATTTAACAATTTTATTATAAACAGAATAGCTGAAATAGAGTAGATAAATTTATAAGGCTGTGGGTCCGAACAACAATCAGACTTTATTGGGATGGGGTCCGAATAAAAATCGGAGTTTATTGGTTCCCGGGTCCGAATAGTCAATTCGAATTTAAAAATAATAAATATAAATATTGAAGTCTTTAAATTATTTTAAATAATATATCATTTCACTATTTGCTAATTTGATCATTGAAATAACTTTTTATTACTTATGAAAATGGCGACTAGTGAAACCTCGGTCGGAAATAATGATATGATTCTGGATGCACAGAAATGGTTTGTTTTTAGTAAAACCGACATGCGTATATTTTTCAAGTTCCTGACTTTAGGGGTGAACGCGGCAAAATTTGCATAACTTTTTATCAGCGGCATGTTTGCGTGGCGCAATTACACAAATTTTTGTCTCGTGTGATACTATCTTAATAGGGAGCCGGAGCCGTCAAATTTGTGGGAGCCGGAGCCGGAAAAAAATATGGCGGCTCCGCAAGCCTGGTATACCAACATGTGTCTGTTTACAAGTAAAACCAATATGTCAGGTTAATGTTAGACTATCGGTTCACACAATACATTGTTTGACAGTGTTCATTAAACCCATCATGAGAATTAGATCCATTAAACACACAATACATTGTTTGACAATGTTCATTGAACCCATCATGAGAATTAGATCCATTAAACACACAATACATTGTTTGACAGTGTTCATTGAACCCATCATGAGAATTAGATTCATTAAACACACAATACATTGTTTTTCTTTTAACTAAACTTTCACTTGATTGCACCCTTCTACTTCGCACGTGCATGGCGGCCAGGTAGACAGACTTTGCCTTCTGGGGTTGCTCGTCTGCTCCATTACGTGACAGTCTGAACCAACCCTTTTTTTTACAATACATCGTCTTATTGTGATATTGACTGACTTTCTACCCCACCCCCAACTGCAGACTATCCCCATTATGTAACGCGAGTTGGCCTTAACAGAATAACAGGTCTGAACCGTTGGGGCTCTGACAAATGTGACCCATCCAGTTGACAGAAGGAATCCCGCGGGCAGGGAGATGGTCAGTTTAGAAGATGAAGCTGATGATTAGATTGGTGGAAGTAGGGGGTGGGGGTGATGACACAGGTGAATCTATCCAAGGAGATGCTCAGATTAGAAGACAAGGCTGATAATTAGAATATATGGGATGACGACACAGATTTAATGTTTTAAATATAAATAATAATAGAACAAGCACGTCATAATTCGGTGGCGCCTTATTGGATAGTTTGAAATTGTACAATGTACAAATTGTCGGTGCCTGGTCATTATTGGACCTTTAACCGCGTGGGAGCACATCGTATGTATTCATTGTTATTTTCACTGTATGTAGTGCCTGTACACTGTGAAGCCTGTGGAAAGAGATAAACCATAGGCCAATGTAATTATATTGGTCTATTTATTTTATGAGATTTTTTTGTAAACATTTATCGAATCGAGACGCAGACAAGAGGCCATTAATATTTGAACAGGAAACAGTACACTTACTTTCGATATACAGCAGACATATGCGAGGCAAAATATATATATATATACATATATATTTTGTATATATATATATATATATATATATATATATATATATATATATATATATATATATATATATACTTACTCTAATGTTTACGGTCCTTGCAAGAAGAAAACATTGATGGTGAAATAGGATTCGTTATTGTCATTGGTCAGTGTGGTATTCAGTCAGCCTCTTGGCGCTCCTCACGTTCAGTAATGATGTTCTAACAAAGGGCTTAGCAGGAAGGAAGTGACCGATGTACTAGTTATACGCACAACAAAATTTGTTATACTGGTATCTATTAGCTGTTGTTTAACATTTATCTCTCAACAAAGTGTGTTAAACTGGTATCTATTAGCTGTTGTTTAACATTTATCTCTCAACATAGTGTGTTATACTGGTATCTATTAGCTGTTGTTTAACATTTATCTCTCAACAAAGTGTGTTATACTGGTTTATGTTAGCTGTTGTTTAACTTTCACCTCTCAACAAAATGTGTTATACTGGGTTTTTGAAACCAATAAACGTCTGTCTGTTTATGCTTGTCAGAATGTTAGTCTGATTCTTTGTATGTTGACTATCCTAACACATTTATTCTTCCTTCTCCCTCCCTCTCTCTCTCTCTCTCTCTCTCTCTCTCTCTCTTTCTCTCTCACACACGCTTATTGTTTATGCCCTGATGTTTGCAATCCTAAATTGTAATTTCAAATATGACATTGACCTAATTTGGATGTTTTCCAAAACGTATAGATGTAAACTATTTTTTCATTATTGTGGACACAATGTGTGCAGTGCACATTAGTGAACATGTTGTGTCTAGTTGACACATTGTGTGCAGTGCACATTAGTGAACATGTTGTGTCTAGTTGACACATTGTGTGCATTGCATATGAGTGAACATGTTGTGTCTAGTTGACACATTGTGTGCAGTGCATATTAGTGAACATGTTGTGTCTAGTGGGCACATTGTGTGCAGTGCACATTAGTGAACATGTTGTGTCTAGTGGGCACATTGTGTGCAGTGCACATTAGTGAACATGCTGTGTCTAGTGGGCACATTGTGTGCAGTGCACATTAGTGAACATGTTGTGTCTAGCTGACACAATGTGTGCAGTGCACATTAGTGAACATGTTGTGTCTAGTTGACACAATGTGTGCAGTGCACATTAGTGAACATGTTGTGTCTAGTGGACACATTGTGTGCGTTGCACAATGGCAAACATGTTGTGTCTGTGATGTTCTAGTCTACACCGCCATGTACTAGTCTATATTGAGTGTGATGCAGACATTCATCAAGGCTAACATTGAGTCAGGCTTTTACCAAAAAAATAACTTTAGAACCACTGTGTTGCAGTGTTTGTCCCCATTCCGAGATATCGTCCAACGTCAGAGCTGGTTGGGGGACGAAGTCAATGTCTGATTAGCTTCAACAAAACACCGCACATTGTTCAGAAGTTAATTTGACGTACTCCTGGTCTAGAATATTGTTTATAACGTGATCGGGTTGCAAGACCCTCACCAGTGCGCATGCACGTATGAACAGAATCAAAACTTACAACTGAAAATGATTTCATTAACTCCACGCAGCCCGCCAATGGGAAGTACTTCAGGTCGATACTGCCCGCTCGCGCTCGGGTGTCTCTAGCCAGATAAGGCAGCCCCCGCTCAGCTCGAACAAAGAAGAGAAAAAAATCTGGTCAACCTCCGATCGAGACCCCCCCCCCCGGTCTATTTTTGGTCGTCCTTTTGCTGACGATCTATCGACGTCATGCACCGCAGTCTTACTACTCTGGTTAAAGATTGATTCATTCTGAATACGATTTTTCATTATTGGGGGGGGGGGGTTATAAATTATACAGATACATTTGCTCTAAACATTATTATCAACTATGACATCAATACACATTATAAATTATACAGATACATTTGCTCTAAACATTATTATCAACTATGACATCAATACACATTATAAATTATACAGATACATTTGCTCTAAACATTATTATCAACTATGACATCAATACACATTATAAATTATACAGATACATTTGCTCTAAACATTATTATCAACTATGACATCAATACACATTATAAATTATACAGATACATTTGCTCTAAACATTATTATCAACTATGACATCAATACACATTATAAATTATACAGATACATTTGCTCTAAACATTATTATCAACTATGACATCAATACACATTATAAATTATACAGATACATTTGCTCTAAACATTATTATCAACTATGACATCAATACACATTATAAACTATACAGATACATGTGCTCTAAACATTATTATCAACTATGACATCAATACACATAAATGACGATTGTAAAATTTAGATGAATCAGATGACCTGGTATAGTTTCACTTGGAGGACAGATGAAAGTATTCATCATTAAATTTGGCATATGTGATGAACAGTATCTGTCAGTCGTGTGGTGAATGGTATATGTCATGTGATGAACAGTATCTGTCTGTCATGTGATGAACAGTATCTTCTGTCATGTGATGAACAGTATATGTCATGTGATGGACAGTATCTGTCATGTGATGGACAGTATCTGTCATGTGATGAACTGTATCTGTCATGTGATGAACAGTATATGTCGTCCTGTGATGAACAGTATATGTCGTCCTGTGATGAACAGTATATGTCGTCCTGTGATGAACAGTATCGGTCGTGTGATGAACAGTATATGTCATCCTGTGATGAATAGTAAATGTCATGTGATGGACAGTATCTGTCATGTGATGGACAGTATATGTCGTCCTGTGATGAACAGTATATGTCATCCTGTGATGAATAGTAAATGTCATGTGATGGACAGTATCTGTCATGTGATTGACAGTATATGTCGTCCTGTGATGAACAGTATATGTAATGTGATGGACAGTATCTGTCATGTGATAAACTGTATCTGTCATGTGATGAACAGTATATGTCTGTCATGTGATGAACAGTATATGTCTGTCATGTGATGAACAGTATCTGTCATGTGATGAACAGTATATGTCGTCCTGTGATGAACAGTATATGTTGTCCTGTGATGGACAGTATCTGTCATGTGATGAACAGTATCTGTCATGTGATGAACATTATATGTTACAAATTATTTTTAATTAGTATGATTTACTGACCCAGCGTCTGTCAAAATATGTCAAGTCTTTTTTTTTACAAAGAGTTTTTAAATAACTTTGTATGCTGTCAGTGCCTTCGTCTAGAGTTGAGACATACATTCTGATTTACATTAGGCCTGTAATGAAATGAACATCTTTATTTTTAATTGAAGTATTACGCATTGGCTTTGTATAGGTTAAGATTTTCACGGGTTCAAACCAAGACAACTTGTATTATCCATGGTCCCGACTGGAAAAAAAATGATTGAAAGTGTTTTACTCTCGATGGATAAACATTATACATGTATTGTGGTCTATATAGATAGATAGATATATAGATGAATGGATGATGGATGGATGGATAAACATTGTACATGTACTGTGGTCTATATAGATGGATAGATAGATGGATGGATGGATAAACATTATACATGTATTGTGGTCTATATAGATAGATAGATAGATAGATAGATAGATAGATAGATAGATAGATAGATAGATAGATAGATAGATAGATAGATAGATAGATAGATAGATAGATAGATGGGTGGATGGATGGATGGATGGATGGATGGATGGATGGATGGATGGATGGATAGATAGATAGATAGATAGATAGATAGATAGATAGATAGATAGATAGATAGATAGATAGATAGATAGATAGATAGACAAAGTGTGTTATACTGGTATCTATTAGCTGTTGTTTAACATTTATCTCTCAACAAAGTGTGTTAAACTGGTATCTATTAGCTGTTGTTTAACATTTATCTCTCAACATAGTGTGTTATACTGGTATCTATTAGCTGTTGTTTAACATTTATCTCTCAACAAAGTGTGTTATACTGGTTTATGTTAGCTGTTGTTTAACTTTCACCTCTCAACAAAATGTGTTATACTGGGTTTTTGAAACCAATAAACGTCTGTCTGTTTATGCTTGTCAGAATGTTAGTCTGATTCTTTGTATGTTGACTATCCTAACACATTTATTCTTCCTTCTCCCTCCCTCTCTCTCTCTCTCTCTCTCTCTCTCTCTCTCTCTCTTTCTCTCTCACACACGCTTATTGTTTATGCCCTGATGTTTGCAATCCTAAATTGTAATTTCAAATATGACATTGACCTAATTTGGATGTTTTCCAAAACGTATAGATGTAAACTATTTTTTCATTATTGTGGACACAATGTGTGCAGTGCACATTAGTGAACATGTTGATGATGGTTACTTTGTCTCTGTTATTGCTGTTGGTATTCTGGTGAGTAATTAGTTACTTGGATGTAAGTATCGCTGGTGATTTTATAGCGTGCATGTGTGTATGTGCACTGAATTCATGAATTAAAATGTAAAATAAAAATTGCTTTAAATTATAAAATGAGTTACCTAGAAAAATGTTGTTATCAATCATAATTTTAATCTTCTTTCCTGACAGACAGACAGGCATAAAGATAGATAGATGGATGGATGGATGGATGGATGGATGGATAGATAGATAGATAGATAGATAGATAGATGGATAAACATATACATGTATTGTGGTCTATATAGATAGATATATGGATGGATGGATAAACATTATACATGTATTGTGGTCTATATAGATATATAGATGGAGGATGGATGGATGGATATTCACGTACTGCTGTCTATAGTTTGATATTATGTTCTTTGATTCTTGTGCTATTGCACCCACTAAGCCTGGTGTATGTACTCGTCAATGGTATCCATTGGTAAGCCTGAGGTCTGCAGTCCTCATTGGCTGCAATAACAAATCCGCCAATTGTACGCTCCTGTCATTTTCGACACTTTAACTCCCCTCTTCCACCCTGTAACTATTTCAATGTGCGGCCTGTTTGAAAGTGTCAGCACTTGGATACACACCGGCGGTCGTTGAGTACTTCTCACGTGGGGTGGGTAGGCCGCTCCTCTTGGCCGTGTTTTAAATAATTCATGTCATACAGAGTGACAGTGAAGTACCAGCTGCAAACTTCTAAATTTAACCACGGGTTAACTCTCAAGTTTCAAAACTCGTTACGTTTGACACCCCCCCCATCGGTTATTTTGTGTGTCGTCCACAGTTGACATCATCTCCCGTCTCATGCTTCGGGTATCTCCGGACGGGTAGTTGTATCACTTAACATTAATAGAAAACCTTATTTTATCTCTCCCTCTCTCTCTCTCTCTCTCTCCCTCTCTCTCCCTCTCTCTCCACCTCTCCCTTTCTCCACCTCTCCCTTTCTCCACCTCTCCCTTTCTCTCTCCACCTCTCCCTCTCTCTATCCACCTCTCCCTCTCTCTCCACCTCTCCCTTTCTCCACCTCTCCCTTTCTCTCTCCACCTCTCCCTCTCTCTATCCACCTCTCCCTTTCTCTCTCCACCTCTCCCTTTCTCTCTCCACCTCTCCCTTTCTCTCTCCACCTCTCCCTCTCTCTATCCACCTCTCTCTTTCTCCCTCCACCTCCCCCTCTCTCCCTTTCTCTCTCCACCTATCCCCCCCTCTCTCCACCTCTCCCTTTCTCTCTCCACCTCTCCCTCTCTCTATCCACCTCTCCCTTTCTCTCTCCACCTCTCCCTTTCTCCACCTCTCCGTCTCTCTATCCACTGCTCCCTTTCTCTCTCCACTGCTCCCTTTCTACTCTCCACCTCTCCCTTTCTCTCTCCACCTCTCCCCCTCTTCTCCCTCCACCTCCCCCTCCTCCCTCCCCTCTCTCCACCTATCCCTCCTCTATCCACCTCTCCCCTTTCTCTCCTCCACCTCTCCCCTCCGTCTCTATCCACCTCTCCCTTTCTCTCTCCACCTCTCCCTTTCTCCACCTCTCCGTCTCTCTATCCACTGCTCCCTTTCTCTCTCCACCTCTCCCTTTCTCCACCTCTCCCTCTTTCTATCCACTGCTCCCTTTCTCCCTCCACCTCTCCCTCTCTCTATCCACTTCTCCCTTTCTCCACCTCTCCCTCTCTCTATCCACTGCTCCCTTTCTCTCTCCACCTCTCCCTCTCTCTATCCACCTCTCCCTTTCTCTCTCCACCTCTCCCTCTCTCTATCCACTGCTCCCTTTCTCTCTCCACCTCTCCCTCTCTCTATCCACCTCTCCCTTTCTCTCTCCACCTCTCCCTTTCTCCACCTCTCCCTCTCTCTATCCACTGCTCCCTTTCTCCCTCCACCTCTCCCTTTCTCCACCTCTCCCTCTCTCTATCCACTGCTCCCTTTCTCCCTCCACCTCTCCCTTTCTCCACCTCTCCCTCTCTCTATCCACCTCTCCCTTTCTCCACCCCTCCCTCTCTCTATCCACTGCTCCCTTTCTCTCTCCACCTCTCCCTTTCTCCACCCCTCCCTCTCTCTATCCACTGCTCCCTTTTTCCCTCCACCTCTCCCTTTCTCCACCTCTCCCTCTCTCTATCCACCTCTCCCTTTCTCTCTCCACCTCTCCCTTTCTCCACCTCTCCCTCTCTCTATCCACTGCTCCCTTTCTCCCTCTCCTCATCCACCTCCCTTCTCTCTCCTCTCCCTTCTCCACCTCCCTCTCTCTATCCACTCTCCCTTCTCTATCCACCTCTCCCTCTCTCTATCCACCTCTCCCTTTCTCCACCTCTCCCCTCTCTCTATCCACTGCTCCCTTCTCTCTCCTCCACCTCTCTATCCACCTCTCCCCTTTTCTCTCCTCTCACCTCTCCCTCTCTCTATCCACCTCCCTCTTCTCTCCACCTCTCCTCCTTCTATCCACCTCTCCACTTTCTCCACCTCCTTCTCCCCCTCTCCCTCTCATCCACCGCCTCCCTTTCTCCTTTCCTCTCACCTCCCTTCTCCACTTCTCCCTCTTCTATCCACTGCTCCCTTTCTCTCCTCCACCTCCCCTTTCTCCCACTCACCTCTCCCTCTCTATCCCACCTCTCCCCTTTCTCCACCCCTCCCTCTCTATCCACTGCTCCCTTTCTCTCTTCCACTCCCCTTCCCTTTCTCCACCCCTCCTCTCTACATCCACTGCTCCTCCTTTTTCACTTCCACCTCTCCTCTTTCCACCTCTCCCTCTCTCTCTCTACTCCATAATTCTCTCCCTTTCTCTCTCCACCCTCCCTCTTCTCCACACCCTCTCCCCTCTCTATCCCCACTGCTCCCTTTCTCTTCCTCCACCTCTCCTTTCTCCACCTCTCCCTCTCTATCCACTGTCTCCTTCTCCCTCCACCTCTCCCTCTCTTCTCACACCTTCCCTCTCTCCACCTCTCCCTTTCTCCACCTCTCCCTCTCTCTATCCACTGCTCTCCCTTCTCTCTCCACCTCTCCCTTTCTCCACCTCCCTCTCTCTATCCACTGCTCCCCTTTTTCCCTCCACCTCCCTTCTCCACCTCTCTCTATCCACTCTCTCCCTTTCTCCCCTCCACCTCTCCCTCTCTCCTTCTCCACCTCTCCTTTCTCCACCTCCTCCACCCACCCTCCCTCTCCTCCACCTCCCTCTGCTCCCCCCCTCCCCTTTCTCCCTCCACCTCTCCTTTCTCCACCTCCCTCTCCACCACTGCCTTTCTCCCTCCTACCTCTCTTCTCCACTCCTCCTCTCTATCCACCTCTCCCTTTCTCCACCCCTCTCCCCCTCTCCTCTCCACCTCTCCCTCTATCCACCTCCCCTCATCCACCCTCTCCCTTTCTCTCCCACCTCTCCCTTTCTCCACCTCTCCCTCTCTCTCTATCCACCTCTCCCTTTCTCTCTCCACCTCTCCCTCTCTCTCCACCTCTCCCTCTCTCCATCCACCTCTCCCTTTCTCCCTCCACCTCTCCCTTTCTCTCCACCTCTCCCTCTCTCTATCCACTGCTCCCTCTTCTCCCTCCACCTCTCCCTTCTCCACCTCTCCCTCTCTCTATCCACCTCTCCCTTCTCTCCACCTCTCCCTCTCTCTATCCACCTCTCCCTCTCTCTATCCACTGCTTCCTTTCTCCCTCCACCTCCTCCCTTTCTCCACCTCTCCCTCTCTCTCTATCACACCTCTCCCTTTCTCTCTCCACCTCTCCCTTTCTCCACCTCTCCCCTCCTATCCACCTCTCCCTTTCTCCCTCCACCTCTCCCTCTCTCTCCACCTCTCCCTCTCTCTATCCCTGCTCCCTTTCTCCCTCCACCTCTCCCTTTCTCCACCTCTCCCTCTCTCTATCCACCTCTCCCTTTCTCCCACCTCTCCCTCTCTCTATCCACCTCTTCCTCTTCTCTCTCCACCTCTCCCCCTCTCTCTATCCACCTCTCCCTTTCTCCCTCCACCTCTCCCTTTCTCTCTCCACCTCCCCCTTTCTCCCACCTCTCCCTCTCTCTATCCACCTCTCTTTCTCCCTCCACCTCTCCCTTTCCTCCCTCCCTCCTCTCCCTTTCTCTCTCTCCACCTCTCCCTCTCTCTATCCCACCTCTCCCTTTCTCCCTCCACCTCTCCCTTTCTCCCTCCACCTCTCCCTTTCTCCTCCCCTCCACCTCTCCCTTCTCTCTCTCCACCTCTCCCTTTCTCCACTCTCCTCTCTCTCTCTATCCACCTCTCCCTTTCTCCCTCCACCTCTCCCTTTCTCCACCTCTCCCTCTCTCTATCCACTGCTCCCTTTCTCCCTCCACCTCTCCCTTTCTCCACCTCTCCCTCTCTCTATCCACCTCTCCCTTTCTCCACCTCTCCCTCTCTCTATCCACCTCTCCCTTTCTCTCTCCACCTCTCCCTTTCTCCACCTCTCCCTCTCTCTATCCACCTCTCCCTTTCTCCCTCCACCTCTCCCTTTCTCCACCTCTCCCTCTCTCTATCCACCTCTCCCTTTCTCCCTCCACCTCTCCCTTTCTCCCTCCACCTCTCCCTTTCTCCCTCCACCTCCCCCTCTCTCCCTTTCTCCCTCCACCTCTCCCTTTCTCCCTCCACCTCCCCCTCTCTCCCTTTCTCCCTCCACCTCTTCCTTTCTCTCCCCCCCTTCTCCCTCTCTCTATTTCACTATGTTTCAGTCAGGTACCTCCAATTATCTAGATATTTTAAAGAAATATACATATATTAAAATGCTATCAAACAATATATTTAGATGACTATATATATATATATTTTTTTTAGATATCCACATTTTGGTTACTTGTTATATAATTACTATAATCTAGACATGTCATATATTTTTTGGATAGTTCTTCAAGGAAATAGTTGGCAGCCCCGTTTACTGTTCTTTAAACGTACTTGTAGATTATATCTCTAGCTGCATGTCTGCCGACTGATCCTATTTACTTCCGACAACGGCGAGATATTATTGTTGTTTTTGATCATTGAAAATAGAAGCGGATGTTTTTACTGTCTGAACTGGTGGGGAAAAGAGAGGGGGGGGGGGTAGAAATTGATTTTGTTTTGATTGGGTTGAAACTGAAATAATAATCAGTTATTATGATCGCGGTTTAATTTATTTATTCGCCTGTGTGTGTTTATAGTTCGACCATTGTCCAAACCACAGGGTCATTGTAAACTCAAAGTTAAGTCTCGACAGTGCAGTGCAGACGTATGTCTCGACTTTCAACTTACTATATAGTGCAGTGCACACGTATGTCTCGACAGTCAACTTACTATATAGTGCAGTGCACACGTATGTCTCGACAGTCAACTTACTATATAGTGCAGTGCAGACGTATGTCTCGACAGCCAACTTACTATGTAGTGCAGTGCACACGTATTGAGACCGTCACTTGTATGAGTGTACCTATCCAACAAGGTGTACTGGCTGTCATGAAAAACAGAGGTCAAGATACGCGGACAATTTAAATACAGAGGTCAAGAAACACGGACAATTTAAATACAGAGGTCAAGCTACGCGGACAATTGAAATACAAACGTCAAGAAACACGTACAATTAACATACAGAGGTCAAGAAACACGTACAATTAACATACTCTATAAAAAAATTGGATGAAGAAAATGTAAAATACAACTGCATCTTTGGATGACGTAAGGAAAATGGCCAGAGAGATGAATCCTCTTGATGGACACCTGAACATGACCACAGTTATGTTTCGGCCCGTTTCTTATGTTTACATGTTTTTTTGTTCTGGCATTCAGTGTTTTGCAGGGGCAGTAAATTGTCATGACTGATGCCAGATGTATTGTCCACTCGTCTCGCTGAAGGGCAATGCCCAGTCGTAAACATTGGCTTTATTGATATGTCTGGTCTGTGGGGCGATTGGCTGACCTCATCTGTTGGCACGTTGTTTACTGGCTGTGTGTTTGATTGGCTGAAGGGTGTCTCACTATGTGTGTGCGTGTCTTCGTGTTTATGTAACATGTTGCTTTGAGACAGTTTACTAGTATACAAGTGATCATATATCTCTCTGGATCGGACAGTTCAAGTTCCACTGGCATATTTATATGCCATGACAATATATAAATATATATTGACTGTATCTAAGAACAGGACAGAGTCTATTATAAAGGTTGTAAACAGTGCCGGTCTGAAACCCCGCCACACACCCCGGCCTACAGGCTGCTGCTAGCTTAGACATGCCCACGGAATAGCTTGGGGTGACGAGTGAAACAGAAGTGTGACGAGGTGAGCACACTCTGTGTGACAGTTCATGACAAAGTCCTGCTCGGGGTGGATGGGGGGGTCTAATTTTATCCCCCGCTAAACCGTGAGTAAACAATGACGAGGTTGGTCTGTAACCTAGCAACCGTTGTTATAAAAGTGCAATGTAAAAAAAATAAAATTGACGCGTTTAGAATGAGCCAATGGAAAGATTTCAATAGCTGGAAGAGTTCCCTCCCTCAGCGTGTGGTGTGGAGTTCCCTCCCTTAGTGTGTGGTGTGGAGTTCCCTCCCTTAGTGTGTGGTGTGGAGTTCCCTAACCTCAGCGTGTGGTGTGGGAATGTTTACAAACTGATCGTTTTGGTTTTTAATAGGTAGGAAAGGGGGGGGGGTGAGAATTGTCTTGTCGATTGACTGTCCGTTAGTTGGTTTCATGTGTTGTTGCTCAGATTTCTGTTTTGTTCTATATCTCGTCTCTCGTCTGTGTAGTTTGGTCATGTCTCCAGTTGTTTGTGATTCTAGCATTATACTCATTCCACAATGGCTAACACAAATGTGTCTCACCTTTTTTTTGTTTGTGTTTGCGCAGCCAAAACACAGAGTTTGGTTCTCTGTCCTTTGATCCACGCACTTAGCTAAACTGTGTGTTTCTGCCCATGGCAACAGTTCTAAAGATGGGGGCGGCACTTTATCTCTAGCCAGGGGCGCATCTGCCGTATTTCACACCTACTTAGCGCTTAATAAATGATGCGTACTATTCATTCCGCCACTAACGCCCTGGCTACGGCCTCGGTTATATCTAAAGGTGGCTTCATATTTTAACAAAACTAATTCACTTTCTAATAATGTCTGTCCGTTTACCGGTAAGCACAATTAGTGATGACTGCATGGGTGATACACCAATCAAAAATAACTAGTGACAAATACACAATTCAAACATAACTAGTGACAAATACACAATTCAAACATAACTAGTGGCAAATACACAATTCAAACATAACTAGTGACAAATACACAATTCAAACATAACTAGTGACAAATACACAATTCAAACATAACTAGTGACAAATACACAATTCAAACATAACTAGTGACAAATACACAATTCAAACATAACTAGTGACAAATACACAATTCAAACATAACTAGTGACAAATACACAATTCAAACATAACTAGTGACAAATACACAATTCAAACATAACTAGTGACAAATACACAATTCAAACATAACTAGTGACAAATACACAATCCAAACATAACTAGTGACAAATACACAATTCAAACATAACTAGTGACAAATACACAATTCAAACATAACTAGTGGCAAATACACAATTCAAACATAACTAGTAACAAATAGAGAGAGAGAGAGAGTGTGTGTGTGTGTAAGAGAGAGAGAGAGAGAGAGTTAGCTGTATATGTTAAAGCAAAATTTCAAACAAAATATTTCATGTTATATTTAGGTCTCACATAAAGAAACACAGATTGAGACAACGTCACACGAATCAGAAGAAATAAAACGGGGATAAGACTGGTTGAAGTCCTTGAGTTTAATACGTTGAGAACCGTTGCACTGTATCCAATATAGCACAGGGGGGGGGGGCTTGAATGTTATTCCATTCATGATGAGCGAGGTGCCTAAAATAGCAACCATCGTGTTGGCATGGCAGCAAAGACGCCAGTGGTATAACTCGCCAATTATTTAAAAAAAAAAAAAAAAGAAATTGGTCTGGGAATATCTGGAATATGTTGGGAAAACACAAACCTTCATCATGTCTTGTGTTATGTCACAAGTATTGTCCTATACAGCCTGACATTGTACATGATTGATTGTTGGACGTCTCTTGAAAAAAAGGGTTGGCAGTACTTAGTGCTGACTGGCGGGATTTGTTGGTAGTACTTGGTGCTGACTGGCGGGATTTTTTGGCAGTACTTGGTGCTGACTGGCGGGATTTGTTGGCAGTACTTGGTGCTGACTGGCGGGATTTGTTGGCAGTACTTGGTGCTGACTGGCGGGATTTGTTGGTAGTACTTGGTGCTGACTGGCGGGATTTGTTGGTAGTACTTGGTGCTGACTGGCGGGATTTGTTGGTAGTACTTGGTGCTGACTGGCGGGATTTGTTGGCAGTGCTTGGTGCTGACTGGCGGGATTTGTTGGCAGTGCTTGGTGCTGACTGGCGGGATTTGTTGGCAGTGCTTGGTGCTGACTGGCGGGATTTGTTGGTAGTACTTGGTGCTGACTGGCGGGATTTGTTGGCAGCAATTACCGGTGCTGACTGGCGGGATTTGTTGGCGTGCACTATTTGGTGCTGACTGGCGGGGATTTGTTGGCGGTACTGGTGCTGACTGGCGGGATTTGTTGGTAGTACTTGGTGCTGACTGGCGGGATTTGTTGGCAGTACTTGGTGCTGACTGGCGGGATTTGTTGGCAGTACTTGGTGCTGACTGGCGGGATTTGTTGGTAGTACTTGGTGCTGACTGGCGGGATTTGTTGGTAGTACTTGGTATCACCCATATGTACTACTATCACCCATGTGTACTACTATCACCCATGTGTTGTACTACTATCACCCATGTGTTGTACTACTATCACCCATGTGATGTACTACTATCACCTATGTGTTGTACTACTATCACCCATGTGTTGTACTACTATCACCCATGTGTTGTACTACTATCACCCATGTGATGTACTACTATCACCCATGTGTACTATCACGGTGCGTCAACAATGAATTATCGATGACATTGTTGTTATACAGGGCGCATACAGAGTATTTGTAACCAGGGCCGGTGTCTGATTTTCATTGCAAACTAGAAGTTGTACATTTGTATGGGAACATTCTCGGACCTAAACCTCCAACTAGAGGTTGTACATTTGTATGGGAACATTCTCGGACCTAAACCTCCAACTAGAGGTTGTACATTTGTATGGGAACATTCTCGGACCTAAACTTCCAACTACAGGTTGTACATTTGTATGGGAACATTCTCGGGCCTAAACCTCCAACTAGAGGTTGTACATTTGTATGGGAACATTCTCGGGCCTAAACCTTCAAAGACTGGGCCACACCCGTCTCCCTTTTCTGAACCCAACATCCATCAGTTTATAAGTCTATTTATAAGCCGACTACAGCATCTGACGTGCTCGGGTCGCACCCAGGGCTCGATTTACCGCCCGGGATATCCCCGGCACTGAGAACTGTCATCCCCGGCTCTGCTTTAGCTAATAAACCCCTGCCGGGGATGAAACCATAGACATTTATCCCGGCTCAGCTTTAGCTAATAAACCCCTGCCGGGGATGAAACCATAGACATTTATCCCGGCTCAGCTTTAGCTAATAAACCCCTGCCTGGGATGAAACCAAGGACATTTATCCCGGCTCAGCTTTAGCTAATAAACCCCTGCCGGGGATGAAACCATAGACATTTATCCCGGCTCAGCTTTAGCTAATAAACCCCTGCCGGGGATGAAACCATAGACATTTATCCCGGCTCAGCTTTAGCTAATAAACCCCTGCCTGGGATGAAACCATAGACATTTATCCCGGCTCAGCTTTAGCTAATAAACCCCTGCCGGGGATGAAACCATAGACATTTATCCCGGCACTGGTCACATCCACTTGTGGTGGCTCGGGCACATGCGCATTGGTCAATGCGGCACCCCAGTTAAATGGTCACAAAACATTTTCAGACGTGCGAGTCTGGCGTATCGTGTATTAGCCACCCATACAATAGCGAAATTCTCTTTGTTTCTGTCATGCATTATAACGCTACAGCGAAATTCTCTTTGTTTCTGTCATGTATTATAGCGCTTCAGCAAAATTCTCTTTGTTTCTGTCATGTATTATAACGCTACAGCGAAATTCTCTTTGTTTCTGTCGGCTTGTTTTTGTTTTTTAATTGAAGAAAAAAAACATGTTGGGTAACGAGAGTTGTTATCTCTTTGACAACTAGGTCATTGGGTTGAAAGGTTATTGTGTGACTTGAAGTGGAGAGTATTTGACTGAAATATAAATAAAAGAACACAGAGACAAAGTACTTCCCTTTGCCGTAGTTTGTTTTATTACCTACCAGTGCAATAAACTTAATATTGTCAAGTCAGTTTATATCAGAGAGTGAATGTTGGGTGTCATGTCTAGAGTCTAGTGAATGAGATAGTACATGTATTACACTCTTCATCCACAGAGTGAATGTTGGGTGTCATGTCTAGAGTCTAGTGAATTAGATAGTACATTAGATATTACACTCTTCATCCACAGAGTGAATGTTGGTTGTGGAGCAGCTGAGGAAAGGGTTCTCCTGACTGGCCTTCATGCTGTTGCTGACATTCACTGTGAGTGTTGTAAGACTGTACTCGGCTGGAAATATGTAAGTATGTACATCTGTGTACACGGGTATAAAGTATGCACATCTATGTACAACGTATTATAAATTATGTACATCTGTGTACAACGGATTATAAAGTATGTACATCTGTGTACAATGGATTATAAAGTATGTACATCTGTGTACAACGGATTATAAAGTATGTACATCTGTGTACAATGGATTATAAAGTATGTACATCTGTGTACAACGGATTATAAAGTATGTACATCTGTGTACAATGGATTATAAAGTATGTACATCTGTGTACAATGGATTATAAAGTATGTACATCTGTGTACAACGGATTATAAAGTATGTACATCTGTGTACAATGGATTATAAAGTATGTACATCTGTGTACAATGGATTATAAAGTATGTACATCTGTGTACAACGGATTATAAAGTATGTACATCTGTGTACAATGGATTATAAAGTATGTACATCTGTGTACAACGGATTATAAAGTATGTACATCTGTGTACAACGGATTATAAAGTATGTACATCTGTGTACAACGGATTATAAAGTATGTACATCTGTGTACAACGGATTATAAAGTATGTACATCTGTGTACAATGGATTATAAACTATGTACATCTGTGTACAACAGATTATAAAGTATGTACATCTGTGTACAACAGATTATAATTTCACTTATGAACCATCTTGTGGTTATATGCCCAGTAAACCCAATCACATAAAGTATTATTGATTTTCGAAACAACTGATAAAAGAATTTAAAACAAGCAATTAAGCCTGTTCCATTCTGGACACAGGACGTGTTAGCGCATTTTCGTATTATGTATCATTCTTTTTACTACGTTTTTCTTAACTTCACTTATTGTCTGTCCGCGAAATTTGGCAATGCAATATTCTTAATCGTGTCCGTCTAACACCTTAAATTAATAATAAATGAAAACATGTTTAATATAATTTCACTATATTAATATATTGATTCAATTGACTTTACAATTAGGCTATTACATTCAAATTTTTATATTTATTCAACTCACACATAAAACACTGTTTTACAATGGTCTATTTCTTTCCTCGTCAACCGTCTGTGTATCCTCTTTTTTCACTTCCGTCCAGTTCTTTTTTTTTCACTTCCGTTCAATAACCATTTCATTTGATGCGCGTGTTATGTATTGTTGTAACCCTCTCAATTCTAGCACATGTAGCCCTCATATTCTAACACACGGCGCTGCACCATTCATCACCTGGACAGGTGTGTAAATAAGAGATGTGGGTGGGGGTGAAACAACAGTCGTTCCCCTCCCCCTTCTCATCTGGCGCTAGGCGCTAGCATCAGGACGGTGCATCGAGACCAGTCACGTGACCTATATGTGACTGAAATAGGACTCATAATTGAAACATTCTAAATTGTAGTCATTTAATCGTCCGAAAACTCCGTCAATTGTTGTTTTATATAAAGTACGGGAAGTAAGTCATGTTGAATAACTGTTACAAAAAAAATAATGATTACGCCCCTATGATTAGCTTTTATTATTTATATTTAAAATATAAGCAAAACGGTACATAAAAAACTCTTATATTTTGGCCCTGAGAGGTCAAGACCTACACAATGATATATACATCATGGGTCTAGGACTTATGGTTGCTTAGATATAGGGCGCTCCATTGTTAATATAGCTTATATAGTAAAAAACGGTACTTTATAATCCCCCTTTTACGGCCCTCAGAAGACCTACAACATATACATCTTGGGTTCAGGACTTATGGTTGCTTAGATATAGAGCGCTCCATTGGTATAATATAGTTTAGTAAAAAAACGTAATTTATAATCCCCCTTTTACGGCCCAGAAATCAGATCGTCGAAATGGACATTTGATGTACACTTGGCAGGCCAAGACCTACACAATGATATATACATCATGGGTCTAGGACTTATGGTTGCTGAGATATAGGGCGGTCCATTATTAATATAGCTTATATAGTAAAAAACGGTACTTTATAAGGCCCCTTTTACGGCCCTGAGAGGTCAGATTACGAAATGGAAAAAGTCATTTCTTGGCAGGCCAAGACCTACAAAATGATATGTACATCATGGGTCTAGGACTTATGGTTGTTGAGATCTAGGTTGATGACGGACAGACAGACTGACAAAACGGGGACAATAGAGCATTTTTTTTTCGAAAATGCTCTAAAAAAACACAACCATATATTATCATAGTTTACCAGTTTCAGAGTTTTAAGCTTTAAATACCACTGGGTCTGGGTTTTAAATGCCACTGGGTCTGGGTTTTAAATACCACTGGGTCTGGGTTTTAAATGCCACTGTGTCTGGGTTTTAAATACCACTGGGTTCAACTGAGGCAGTTTATGACCCTCGTACATGTCAACTAAGGCAGTTGCATAAGGACTCGTACATGTCAACTGAGGCAGTTGTGATATGACCTCGTACATGTCAACTGAGGCAGTTGTTATAAGGACCCTCGTACATGTCAACTGAGGCAGTTGTGATATGACCCTCCTACATGTCATCTGGAGGCAGTTTATGACCCTCGTACATGTCAACTGAGGCAGTTGTGATATGACCCTATGTCTACTAAGGCAGTTTTGAAATGACCCTCGTACATGTCAACTGAGGCAGTTGTGATATGACCCTCGTAATTGTCTACTGAGGCAGTTGTGATATGACCCTGGTTGAGGAACTCATGCTTGCTTAGTGGACTGAAACTAAGGCAGGTGATATAACACTAGTACATGTCAACTGAGGCAGTTGTGATATGACCCTCGTATATGTCAACTATGGAGTTGTGATATGACCCCGTACATGTCAACGCAAGGCAGTTGGTATATGACCTCGTACATGTTAACTGAGGCAGTTTATGACCTCGTACATGTCAACTGAGGCAGTTGTGATTTGCCCCTCGTACATGTCTACTGAGGCAGTTGTGAAATGACCCTCGTACATGTCAACTGAGGCAGTTGTGATATGACCCTCGTACATGTCAACTGGAGGTTGTGATATGATCCTCGTACATGTCAATCGAGGCAGTTGTGATATGACCTGTACATGTCAACTGAGGCAGTTTATGACCTCGTACATGTCAACTGAGGCAGTTGTGATATGACCCTCGTACATGTCTACTGAGGCAGTTTTGAAATGACCTCGTAAATGTCAACTGAGGCAGTTTCGATATGACCCTCGTGCATGTCTACCGAGGCAGTTATGATATGACCCTCGCTGTCAACTGAGGCGGTTTATGACCTCGTACATGTCAATCCGAGGCAGTTGAAGATAATCCCTCGTACATGTCTACTGAGGCAGTTAATAACCCTCTTACGTCAACTGAAGCAGCTGTGATATGACCCTCGTACATGTCAACTTTATAAGCTTGTGATATGACCTCGTACATGTCTACTGAGGCAGTTGTTATATGACCCATGTACATGTCAACTGAGGCACTTGTGATATGACCCTCGTACATGTCTACTAAGGCAGTTGTGATATGACCCTCATGTCAACTGAGGCAGTTTATGACCTCGTAATGTCAACTGAGGCAGCTGTGATATGACTTCGTACATGTCAACTGAGGCAGTTGTGATATGACCCTCGTACATGTCTACTGAGGCAGTTGTGATATGACCCTCGTATGTCTACTGAGGCAGTTGTGATAAGGACCCTGGCTGAGGAACTCATGCTTGCTTAGTGGACTTAAACTGAGGCAGTTGTGATATGACACTAGTACATGTCAACTGAGGCAGGTTGTGATATGGACTCTGTAGTCTACATGTCTGCTGAGGCAGTTGAGATATGACCGTACATGTCTACTGAGGCAGTTTATAACCCTCTTACATGCCGTATGAAGCAGTTGTGATATGACCTCGTACATGTCAACTGAGGCAGTTGTGATATGACCTCGTACATGTCTACTGAGGCAGTTGTTATATGACCCTCGTACATGTCTACTGAGGCAGTTGTTATATGACCTCGTACATGTCAACTGAGGCAGTTGTTATATGACCCTCGTACATACAACTGAAGCAGTTGTGATATGACCTCTGGTACATGTCAACTGAGGCAGTTTTGATATGACTATGGAATGTCAACTGAGGCAGAAGGGCAAGACCCTCGTACAGTTCTACTGAGGCAGTTGTTATATGACCCCTGTACATGTCTACTGAGGCAGTTGTGATATGACCGTACATGTCGTCGACTGAGGCAGTTGTGATATGACCTCGTACATGTCTACTGAGGCAGTTGTCATATGACCTCGTACATGTCTACTGAGGCAGTTGTTATATGACCTCATACATGTATACTGAGGCAGTTGTGATATGACCCTGGTACTTTGAGGTGTAGAGCTGCATTTGATTCAATTCTAATGTTTAAATATAAAAGTTTTTGTATTCCTGAACTTAGTGTCAATTATTCCAGGCACATTTTTATTGATTGATCTATAACGTATGCCGTTTTTATATTGTGTGTGCTCACTGAATTATACCTATTATCTGCAACGTATTTACAAAGTGGATGACTACGATAGAATGTGAAGTATTGCTCGCCAGGTGGAAAGAACTGCAAAAGTCAGGATCCAAAAAATGACCTGTGCAGCCATAGATATGTGTAAACCCTGCGTGTTGTAACATTGCGAGACAACATTCTTTCGTGCATGTTTACCAATGCTGGTGGCGCTTAAGAAACTCGACCCGATAGAAGTGTTACATGTTCAAAAGGTATTGAGGAATTATTTCAAATCTCTTACTGGCGTCTTGGGGCAGTGCTGGCGAATGACAGCACGCGTGCTTACAGTCAGCACGCGACTAAAATAATTAATTTCCTTTTACTTTAATTCGAGTGTTGGCACTTTGCTATAAATATTTTGGACACACGGCCCCAAAAAGGTTGGCAATCAGTGTCGTAGGGCGTACGAGCATTACAGAAGACGAGATACGACTCACTGATGATATTCTAAATAAACTTATTACATTTCCATTCGCTTACTGTGCGGTATATGGAGGGAAATAAGCAACATGGCTAGTTAGGGACCAATGTGCCTTCAGAGTCGACGTACTCGGTGATTAAAAACAGAATGAGCAGACTAACTGCAAACGATATTGGGATCACATTTGCTCATTTCATCATGAATGCGGTGGATTTTAAAACAGTTTATCTCCGTGCTGGAATAACAACCAACGAACTAACCATTACATCCAGTTCATGATACAGTTGGACAAGAAGCATTAAAACTGACACAACACGTTGTGTGACATATTGATCCTGGAAGTTCCTACTTCCAAGAAGCATGTCAGGAGTGCTTTGTCTCTGAAACTTCTATAGGACGTTTATAGACAAAAAAGCCGACATAGTCCAGCCGCTGGTGAATCTAAGGAAGAAAGGAGAAACGGAACACATTAGGACGGCGTGACTTCTTCAATGGGTTCCCGGGCATGTGGACGTGCCTGGAAATGAACGGGCAGACTGCATTGCCAAGGCAACACAGCAGTCGATGATCCCAAAGTGCAGCCCATATGCAAGAAAGAGCTCATTTGAGGCAGCGCGTGCCAAGATCTGTCTCTTGGACAATCGAAGTGGTTCTCGAGCTGGGACAATGGGGTGAAACGGAAGAAATGTCCGTATGTTTCTGGAGCGGCCGTCCAAAACTGATCCGTGGTGGAAGCTTTGGAGAGTCGAGCAGGCGCTAATTGCCCAGTTCCGTACTGGGCACTGTCCTATTGGCGCGTACTTTGGGAGGTTGAGGCCCAATGTTTACATCCTTGCAGACACTGCAGGGAAGTGGAGGAAACTAGAGCTGCTGTTCGATTAAAAAAATTGATCGAAATTAACGCATGATTAAAATTTTAATCGCAAATTAACGCATATTTTAATCGACACAATATAATACATTTAGGGCTGTCCATTAATTACGTCAACAAAATAGGGGGGAGGGGGTCAGAAAATTTTTGACAATTGTTGACAAGGGGAGGGGGAGGTCAAGAAAAGTTGACGTCAACAATGTTACTTTTTTTTAATTTAATATAATAAAGAAAAATTAATCAGCATTTGTAGTCCTGTGTTATACACACTTGCTTAACATTCAGTATTTTAATTAAAACTAACTATATTCCTACTAATTTTGCCACATAAACATTTTTGGAAGCTACCTTTTTTAGGGGGGAATCAAATGTTGACGTAATTTTATAGGGGGGTCTACGGAAGTTTGACAAGTTGTTGACAAGGGGGGAGGGGGAGGTAAAAATCGCCAAAATTTTGTTGACATAAATAATGAACAGCCCCTTTTGTTTGTATTCAAACTAGTATGTAGTAATAATTATTGCATAATATTGGCTTAACAACAAGTCAGTTTAATTTACGAAAGAGGTATAATTAATTCAGAAAGATGTGTTAAACATTTGCACATATGTCTATTGATATATACATAATTCGGTTTATTGGCATTTATTAATCACGTCCAGGCACGCCGAGAAGGGGGCAGGGGGTCATTGCCAGGGGGTACCGCATCTGTCAATTTTTTCACGACTTATGTTTATTAATGGGCCCGCAATTGTTCCTTGTTCTGAGACCCGTGTCGGCTCTCGGCGCCACTGATTGTTTTCTTTAAATTAACATCACGCCAAAACATGCTTTTTCTCGTTCCATTGTTTCCGAACTAATGACGGCTTCAACCACTGTTTCCCCCTTCCCTTGTCATATTTTGTAACACTTCGCCACGCGTAGGGTCTTGTTTACCCTACCCTCCACTACCGCACCTACCCCCACCACTTCCCCCACCCCCCAAAAAAAATACGTCATTTGTGCCTTTTTCTTTCTCTTTTTTTTTAAATAATAGTATAGCCAGAATGTACTTGCTCCTTATTATGAACGCGTTTTTTTTTATTTTCCCTCCTCGCCCATCCCAATTTCATATTTTTGCACTTAGCATCCTCTCTCCCCCACAAAGATGATGTTACTTTATTGCTTCCCAACCACCTTTACCCTCTGTCCCAAACGGACAAAAACGTGCTGGAACCATATTGCACGTCTACAGAATGATGTTTACCAATGGTATTCAAGGTCACACATTTGAATTAAGAAATGACAATCCTATTGTTTCAAGGTCATATTGCTGTGATTTATGTAATGTACAGCTTCTGTGTTCAGGTGTTTTTTCTTGCTTTTTTAAAAATGTAGTCTGATCTGGTTATAGAATTGGTTTATTTACCGATTTTTTTCATCCTTGAAATGCTAACATTTGGGTAAAATGTAATGTGCATTTAGATGTTTGTGTTAAAAATGTAATCGCATATTTTTAACGCATTAATTATGCTTTAATTGCAGCAACCAACAGCTCTATATAAATTTAACTCAGTGTCACAATTATTCTGAAATATACAACCACTGTCTACTGTACAGATGTGTGCATAGCCTAGTCTAGACCATGTCTAGACACTCATTATAGGTGTCATGTATATGGAAATATTAATGCAGTTGCTGCAGACGTGACAAGAAAGATGCTGTATTATCCAAATGCGATACAAAATTATGTGCAAAAAAAGGATGATCTAAATTATAAACCGGGTTCATTGCACACTTGTTTTTTTAACCTTCAACAATACATTGTAGTACCTCCACCAATACACTATAGTATATAATGTAAACTAGTAAATAAAAATTTTTCTGTTTTTACATCGATCGGAAAGGGAGCAGGAGGATTACTTGTCTTCATTTTATATTACAAGGTTTTCGGTCGACATACCTGGGGGTTAGGTGTGAGCGAATTGCACAGATTGGGGTGGTAGATCTACTTAATAACGAATAATTCATAACTTTAAATTGTTGAGATAAAATTCTGTTATTTTTCGTTTTTATGAACTTTCATCATTTTGGTAAAATTAACGCATTTAGGTGTTGCGTTAAAAATTTTAATCACAAAATAATTTTTTTGACGCGTTAATCGCAAATTAACGCAGTTTAATCAGCAGCCCTAGAGGAAACCGTAGATTATTTGCTTTTTCGGAGTGCCCCGGACTGGCGGACCAAAGGGTGGACCAGTCCGAAGCTTGCTGGCCATAGGGGTTCATGGCAGTCTCCATGATGCGCTGAGAGACACAGCAAGTTCGATCTCACGGGCTCTAAGAGACTAAGTCTCAGCCCGCAGATTACTGAGAGAGTTCAAAGAGAGAGAGAGGACGCGTCAGTGGCAGTATTTGACAAGTGTTTTTCTCAAAAGGGCTAAAACTAAAAAATTCCAGACCTATGGAAAACGTATGTATTGAGCACCGCCAGGAGATTAACTGATGGGCGAGCAGCGTTAGGTTTTTTGCTTGCATTTTTTTTTATTGTAAAAAGTCAAGACCTGGACCGTTGATTTATGGTGAGAATGGGGGGGAACTGTGAGTACTGAACATAAGGGCTAGAAACATTTCAATAGGTGTGTGGCGACATGAGGGTAAACAGGAATTCATTGACATTGTACGCGTCATTTGATATCATGATAGCGATAAAACATGCCTACCTTGACGGAGGGTTTATTCTATCACGGGGCACAAGTTAAAATCATTTAGGCTAATTTATAGTCAGTGCCGGCTTTAGGTATAGCGATATAGGCAGCTGCCTAGAGCGGCATTATTTCAAGGAGCGGCAAATTCCAGCAAAATAAAATAAAATCAAAAATAAAAATAAAAAATAAAATGAATTTGAGAAAGCAGTAGAAATAAATAAGAGCAGTAAAACGTTTAGAATGGCGACAAATAAATAAGTGTCACGTGGATTAACGCTCTATCTAATTTATTACATCACTATTATGACATCACTATTTTCAAAATTATTTTCTTATTTTGCATTTAACAAAAAAATTAGATCCAGATATAATGGATGATCCTGCTAATGGCCAGATATAAGTATAATATCGTTGTTTTCTTATTCAGCATGCATCCAAAGCAGATCAATTGAGTATGGTTATCCAAAAGATGAAAGTAAGAATTTTCTAATTACCTTATACACGCAAGCTTGCTAACGGAGAAACTTTATAAAGGAAATGGTTGATGTATTCTACGTCAGTAGATAAGGTATATGTTTTGCTGAATATATAACAGGAGTAGATATGCCTTAGAAACACATGAGAGCAGACTGGAAAAACATGTCAAGTATATTGCAGCATCATAAAAATCTCCCAGGATCATTTATCCAGTTATCATGATTAAAAGAATCAAAATTATGGATAACAAATAATAAAACTATTGATGACGTGAAATCAGCGCCTTTATAAACGGGAAGCAAAACACTGGAAGGATGTATTAGAAAGAATAACATTCGGTCAGAGTACATGAAGTTCAAAATGTACTCCTGAGAGGGCAGTCTGATCGGTTATATAGGCCTACACCTCATAATGGAAACTTTTTGAAATTTGTTAAAGTTATTGCAGACTTGGATGGTAATGAAAAAGAAGATATAAAACGTTTAAAATCAGATGAAATTCATGACCATTATTTAGGAAAAATATTCACAATGAGATCATTCAACCTTTGGGTAAGAAGGTAAAACAGAAAATGATAAATGATCCAAAATGCAAAATATTACGCTATAGTTTTCGATTGCACAATCAGACGTCAGTCACAAAGAACAGAATACAATGATTGCTAGATTTGTTACAGTAAAATGAATCGACAAATGACAAACCTTCAGAAGTTTCTATCAATGATAACTTGTATTCGTATAACTTGAAAATCTTACAGGTGCAAGTATGGTGGAAATTTTACTTAAAGAACTGTTATATTCGGGCATTTGTCTATATGATAAGAGGGGACCATGTTACGATAACAGAGCGAACATGCGGGGGAAATACATAATGGTGTCAAAGCAAGAGTTAAAGAGCTAAATCATAGAGCCTTTTATGTCCAATGCAATGTGCATTTGGTGGTGAATGATGCCGTAAACTGTTGTTTGGAAGCAGTACGGTTTGAGGTAATTCAAAATATATACACCTTTTTCTGCATCAACACATCGCTGGAATGTATTGTTAGAATATGTCAAACAAAGAGGCAGCAAGTTTAACTGTTAAAGCGTGCGCATCACGCTGGAAAAGTCCAGTTAATGCTGTGAAGGTAATTCGATACCAAACAGTTGAAATTTACGATGCACTCGTTTCAATTGCTGATGACATTTCACTTTCTGGACCACGTGGAACCCAGTCCCGTGCAAAAGCTAAGGGAATTGCACAAAATGCTCGATTTCAAGTTTATTTGTTCATTAGTGATTTGGTATGATGTTTTATTTGAGATTAATATATCTAGCAAACATTTTAAGAAAAGATCTTGATTTTAAAAATCAATTCAACAATTGACTGCAACTAAAACTATGCTCCAGAATTATAGAAATAGATGAAGGTTTTGCCAAAGAATTACAACAGCTAAATCATTGGCTGAAGAATTTAGTATTGAGTACAATTTCCCCTACGGAAATACAAATAAGGATCTCGACTAAGAAAGAGACAATTTGACAACAAAGTTTCACACGATCCGACTTGAGCCAGAAATGAATTTCAGAGTAAATTATTTTTAACCAGATATTGGATACTCGCAATTCAATCAGTTAATTCTATTTGGATTTTCGTGTGCCGCTAAAAAACTGGAGAAATATTATAAAAGAGAGGTTTTCAAAGATTGCATGGACCTTCAATTAGCTTTAACATCTGAAAACGAAGATTCAGCAGACATTAATTCAATAGAACTGTGCGATGAATTATTTGCTTTATCAAGGAGAATTACAGAAAAATCAAGCCCTATAGTTCTATTAGACTATCTATGTGGAATGGGCTTGGTTGCCTAGAGTTATATTAGACTATTCAGGAAATGGACTTGGTTGCCTGGAGTTATATTAGACTATCTATGTGGAATGGACTTGGTTGCCTAGAGTTATATTAGACTATATATGGAATGGACTTGGTTGCCTAGAGTTATATTAGACTATATATGTGGAATGGGCTTGGTTGCTCTTTTTCCGAATGTGTACGTGGCATTGCGAATTTTGCTTACACTCCCGATAACAGTGGCGAGTGCAGTGAGAAACTTTTCAAAGCTCAAACTCATAAAACATATCTTCGTTTTACCATGTCTCAGCATCGTTTGGTTGGTTTTGCTACACCTATAGAGAAAACGATTGCAGAAGATTTGGATCTGACTGAAGTAATTGAAGAGTTTGGCTTCTGCAAAAGCTAGAAAAGCATATTTTTCTGTTCTCTAAATCGTTTTAATGCTTAATAAACATGACATTTCATTTTTTATATTTTTATATACTTTTTTAACCTAGCAAAAAAATCCTAAAATACACTACGTATACTAAACCTTAACTTTATAAAGTTGCCAAATTTAAATAAATTGTTATGAACAATGAAGACCAGTAATAAAACTATAATATATCATATTTTTATTTTCATAATTTGGACTTACTTCAAAATAAAAAAGCATTTATATTTTCAGAAAATGAAACTAAAAAAGGGCAGCATTTTTGTCCTGCCTATATCACAAAAATGTCTAAGGCCGGTACTACTATAGCTGGAATAACATACATTTTGGGAAAGAGTTGTTGCGGAATGTACGCATTGTATGTCCCCGAGTTTAGATTTGGGAAGGGGGAGCGTTAGTCAGGGTTCGCTGTAATTATCTTAATCAAATCACCGACTATCCACTAATGCCAAGACAGTGGTTAAACAGTTGATATATTAGCTGTAAGATTTTTATGACTCGAGAGAGCTTGACATTAGCTGGAGATGGTGGACCCGTAATATAATAGAGTGGTAGTCTACATTGGCACAAAGAAGGGTGTAGGATAGGTGGCAGATCCAAAGGAAGTCTTAACTGATGTGTTAAACTTATCTTCATGCTGTTAATAATTATGATTTATTCTTCCAATTTATTATATATGTAATAACAATTTATTATGCATTTTCTAATGTTTTTGTTTTTCTTTTTTTGAGACAAAGAAGTCGAACATCTCGCAGAAGAGATTAGTAGAGCTATGTATGTTGATTAATGTACTTGCTCAACTAAATGCTTCAATAACTCAACAAGCCATGGAAGAGGAAAGATGGACCATCATACCGTGCTAATACGTTAATAAAAAGAGCACTGTATTAAAGTAGCAATTGATTTTGTTTAATTAGTGTGTGTGAGGTGATTTTGGTGCAATGTGAGAAATCGATACAGAATTTGCAGTTTTTGTCAAAAAAAAAATTAAATCAATATAAAGTATATTTTTTACTCAGATATGTAGAATGTAGAGGCCTAATGCACAAAATTTTTTGAGCAGGGCATTATTTATATAATACATATATATATGATAATGTCACTGCATCGAAGCACAACTCCATCATACAATGATTATTAAAATGTTTTTATTGTACATGTATCATATTACTTAGTATCCTATATATTACTATTACAACAAATACAATATTTACAATTTCCTGTAACTTATTATGATCATCCGAAATTTTTCATCTGGGGTAGCTTTATAGAGATGGATGCTAAAGTTATTTACACACATTTTATTGCCAGTAATATTGGGGAATGGGCTTTCTTTTTGCGTCGTGTAATAGATATAAACAGCCCTTACATTAGAAGGGGGCTAATATATATGGTATTCTTACGGGGAAGGGGGAGGTGACTATTGATAATGGGGGAAAAGTTGTATAATATGTGATAAAATTAGTTGGACGTAATAAATGGACATAAACTTCTAAGAAAAAATACTCAATGTTTTGTTCGACATATATCAGTGCAGTAACAAATCTGAGCCCACCTCCACTTCAAATGTTCCCACCACCTAATTATGGGTCGGGATGATAAACCATCATGGCTTCAGTGCCCGAGGTGATGAACCTCGCAAGCATCAACAGCATGCAAACAGTCCTTGGCCTAGAACGACCACGATGGCCGGACCAGAGGCAAGAAAACGGGTCGCTACCTACAGGTCATGCTTGGTGATGACGTGGTGAAGGCTAGCACCACCTGGATGACCACAACTAGGGTTTGTGAATAATTGCAGGAGAGTGACGAGAGGATTCATTGGGTGCATACACCATGATATGGCTAGTACCAACTAAAATGTCTTGGATACCAATATACAATATGGAGGGTCAAATGATAAATGAAAAACCACTTACAAATGACACAAATAACTGTAGTCAAAAAACTAAGGATACCATGACAACTAACAACTAATACTATTATAATTGCTTAAGGAACTCAATAAACTAATGATATTTTAACAACTGGGAAATTTCAATAACTAATAATAACTTAATGGCAAATGATAAAATAAGAATTATACTATAACTGCTACAAATGCCAAGACAAAAGGAAGGTTACTAATGCAAAAAAGACAGTGCTATCACTGATGCAAGCAATTTAGATGATAATGTACAGCAATGTCACTTACATACCAGCACGCACTCACCCCGCCACCCCCCTATGCAATGAAAAAGAATGTATAACAAGATGAAATTGTAATTTGGGCTGTGGAATCCTCTACAAAAATTCAAATTTTATTATTAAATAATTTAGCCTTGTTTGAATGATGATAATCCAGCAATTAACTTCTTTAGTCAAATAAAAATAGGGTGACAACATTAATTTGTTCCTTTAAGTGTTTTAAAAATGTGCAAAGAATTATTTATTTGTATTTAAACCAATAATCCTGCTACACTACTTTCTCTGTATCATTTTAATATTTAAACCAATAATATTACTAAAGTTCTCTCTTCCCATGCAAAGTCTAAACATTTAAACATAATTTTATCTGTCCTGATGTTTGACAAGTTTAATTATTATTTTTCTCTCTGGTTTTTTAAATATAATTATTGCCTTTAAAGTTTTTAGTCGGCCCACTGTAAAGTTACATGGCCATTACAAGATGGAAGAACATAAGAAACTGGATAAGAGTTCAGAACTGGATAAACAGGAAACATAATTATCATACCTAATATTTTTGTATAGAAACTTTTGTGTGTTTGTAGTTAGGAACTCGAATAAATAATTTTCAACATATTTTTTTTTAAAATACGTTTTTTTGTGGTTTTTAACTTAGAAGTCATAAATTATGATTGGATGAGGGGAGGTAACCGATTAGACACAAAGATATACCCCTGATCAAGTTTGGTCTCAGGTTTAAACTTGACATCAGTGACCTTTATTTCTGTCTGATGGTAAACTGGCTACACTAAAAAATTCATTTACAATCATCTTTAAAATACATTAATATACATTTTTACTGAGATAAGAGTCATTTTGTGCATAATGCAGAAATGTTGGTGGTGGTGAGGGGGATTTAACTTATATAACTTACTAGTGATGGGACAGTAACCTGATACATTCTGGGTCTCAGTTTGTAATCACATTCGCATCAGTTAACATCTTTCAATTATATAATTAAAAATAAATTCAATAAAGTGCTATATATTTTACAATAAATTTTTTTTAATGCTGAAAATCTACTTTATAGTTTTTTTTATTCTTTCAGTGACTTGTTAATGGGGAGTGTTGTAAGCCTGATGCAGCATTTAGAATCTCAGGTTGTAGTCCCACAGACACCAACTATAACAAGTCATGACATTAGACAGAGGTAAGTAAAGGTGTCTGGGCATAGTAATGGACAGTTTGTATGGCTAACAGACGCAAAAAAAAAAAAAAGTTCAAATAGGGCTCACCTTTTACTGCTAGCCTTATGTAAACTGAGAAATAAGGTTACCAAGCAATTAAAAATTACAATAAAACTATGATGAAAATTATACAGTGAACTTAATAAATTATTTTTTACAAACATAAAAGTAAAAATGTCATTTGTATCAATCTTATTTGTGTTGTCTGTTATTTTTTTAAATTTTATTTAAATAGAAGAAAGAATTTCATGATGCTTGAATTTTGATAAAGTAAAATTTATGTTATCAATTTTTTTTTTTCATTCCACAGGTTTGAAAAAGTTTTAAATACCACTGGTTTAATTCAAATTAGTCATCTGATAAATTGAATCAAGCTTAACCATTCAAATATCCAAACTATTCTTGTTTACCACTGGGTTGTGGGTTTTTAAATACCACTGGGTTTGGGTTTTAAATACCACTGGGTCTGGGTTTTAAATACTACCAGTGTCTGGGTTTTAAATACCACAGTGTCTGGGTATGGGGGTGAGCAGAAATTCTTCCAATTACTGATTGCAGGCTCAATGAAAATCCTCACAGTGCCAGTTGTTACTTAGTGTAAAATGGTCTGGTCTGTTATTTTCATTATTCTTTTGATATGTCTACAGGAACATGCCTTTGAGTCAAGTCAAAAGTATAAAGAGGGCAAGTACATCATTGAGCTGGCCCACATGATCAAAGACAATGGATGGGACTAATAGACTGGTGGGATTAATACATTATTGTCTCAGGCACTGGCATTCAGCATTGTGTGTCTTTGTTGTTGGCTTATTTTCATTTGGTTTCATCAAGAGACATTCTCATCTTTAGTTCAGGAGTTTAAAAAATCAACTGAAAAGCCCAAGTCCAAAGTGATGCTTCTACTCTGGCCTGTATCTAGATAATGGAGTTAAAACCTTGTGGGCCACATTTAAACGAAGTGGGTTCAGTTTTAATTCAACCAAAGGAAGATGGAAATTATTTTTTTTTTTTTAGAACAAAACAGCTGAACCATTTTTTTTTAAGGGTATCTTTGGATGTTTTTTTTTTTTTAATTATTTTGTGGCCTTATTATTGGAGAAGTAAAATGTTGGATCACACAGGGTAGTCTGAGTACAATTACACAGAGAACAGATGGTGCTGTCTATAAAGATGCTGTAATGCCTGCATGATTAGTTTCATAGAAACCATCAGCACATGTGCAACAAAATATTCATTGACATCACTTTTCATATCATCAGTTTAAAATTGATGATTGCGTGTTGGAACTTAATGAAAGATCTGTGTAAACTGAATATATTTTTTTAAATTGCGCTTTGATTTAAAAAAAAAAAAGTACTTTTTAAAGAATCTCTTCTGAGTTGCATTTCTCAAACAAAATAAAAAGGATCTAAGGGAGGTAAATAGTTTTCCTTATAGTCATCAGTAGCTTCCCTTTGATCATAGACTGATGGCGGGGAAAAAAAATTAAAATTATCTTGATGCATGCATGGACATGGTCTAAGTTCCTTGAATCTTTTCAAGTGAAAATATAATTGCTGTGGCATTAGTTACCAAGAAAAGAATTTCTGTGGACAAATGGACACATCATCTTCTCCAATGTGACTCATTTACTGGACTCAGGAGATTCTTTCCTATGGATAGATAACATACAGAAAAGGAAAAAAAAGATGTTTTTTTTTTGTTGTTTTTCAAATAAATGAAAAATAAATAACTATAAATAAATACTATTAGTATGAATCACAATAAACAATAAAACTCAACACATATTAATCCCAATAGTGCTTTCAAACGTATTGATTTACAGCTTCACACATTGGTTTACACCCGTAACACAATAAATCAGTGGCTCTACCTATATATTTTTATCAGAAATTACATTTTTCATTGTATTATTGTTTACTCTCTCCAGATTTGGAACGCATTTCAAATTTTTTGGTATCATTATGTACTGATAAATATTTGAATATTTTTCTTAAACTTCTCACCATCATTAAAGGCTCGTATATTCCCAGACGGACATATCATGTTAGGTTTATTCTCTGTTGTTATCTTCAGATATAATACTGAAATAATTCTATAATATTAAATTGAACATTTTTCTGAATGTTTTTTTTTTCATGGTTATAAAAATTCTCTTTCATAGAAGCTTTAAAGATATGTAGTAGTCGTAACGACATAGAAAAAATTTTCATAATCTTCTTAGAAAAATATTTTTTCATTTGCTGTTTGATAAAATCACAGTTAATTATATTGATATATTTCTCATCCATGTACATCTTTCATTAAAGAAGTTTAATAAATATCTTTCATTATGAATGATGTTTGGTTCTTTAGTCTAATAATTTTGAACTTCTTTTTATTCAAATTATTAATATACTTTTATTAGAAGTATAATTTTCCCTATGACTAAGCAGCATAAAATTTTTTTTATTAAAAAGCAAGCAATAAAAATAATAACTATTCAACTATACTGTAAAATATTTTAAAATTTCTTACAGATAAATTATTAAATTTACAAAAAAAAAAACTAAAAATAATATTGATTATCTTTCAAAATCAAGAAGATATTTGTAACTACAAAAATTAAATGGATCTGCCATTTTGTAAATGTGTAATATATTGTATACTCTAATTAATAAAAACAAGGTTTTCTTCTTCATTTTTTTTTTTTGCACAAGGAGGTAATTTGTTCTCATTTTGATATTGTTGTATATATTTGTTCTCATTTTGATATTGTTGTATATATTTGACACATTGTGTTGTTGTTTATTTTTCATATTCTAAAAATGACCTGGGAGAATGTCATATGATATAATTTATGTTGTTTTTTTTCTTGAATCTTTTACTTGTCATTCTTGAATAATTTCACATAATGTATTGTTTACCATTAAAATTTTTAAAAGTCCAATCAATAACTTTTTCACATAGAACAAAAAATATTTTTCCAGGTATATTAGAAACTGAAATTTTTTAAAATCAGTTTAAGTATAAAATCCACTTTTCTCATGAAAGATATTTTATAATGTAAATTCTCATAGCAAAATTACAGTATTTGCTTCAAACAATATATACTGTACCATTACTTAAATCTTTTTGCTTGTATTATTAAAATAAATAATTTTCAGTATTTCTAGTTCAAAATTTGCTAAAAAAAATTGAACACAAATTTTCATCATATTAGACTGTATGACTATAAATAAGTTCCTGAATTTTCTTCTATGTTCATTGCAAGGCTTCTACTGGATCCCATTCAGTTTTCTGTGCATTCAAGCTGCGCTCATATTAGATATATATATATATATATATTTCTTTCATGTTATATTTTATATGATGAGCTGTACTACTTTGCCCCAGTCTCTAGAAGTAAAGCTTTGGGGGAAAGCAAACCATTTTAGCCTATAACTTTCAAGACAACAGTATTTCCTTCAATAGACATTTTATTAATTATAGAGGTAAAAAAACAGTTTGTTTTTCCTTGTATATTGTCTAAAGTGTTTAGAATCAGTTTGATGTCATTCCATATAAATATACATATATATATATAAATGTATGTCATAGTGTAAAGATGTGGCTATTTTAATACTGTTATATACTTTGAATTATAATTTTACTCTACTCTGTATGTGTTTTATAAAATGTGTCTGTATCAAACTATTTTCTTTATCCAGGGATTTCCACTAAGTGCAGAGCTTGAGACATTAACTAGAATATAATTCATATTTAATTAAATTTTTGTTAAGTCAAGCTTTTCTTTTCTCTTGTAAGACATGCAGTACACAGAGGCAGATCTAGCGGTGGATGCACTAGGAGCTCACGTAAAACCCCAAATTGTGAAGGCCCCTACTAAGCCCAACTTCATCCTTTTTGATGTCTTTTTTTATTTAGGAGCCCAATATTTTTTTCAGCGCTATGGGCCTCATCCAACCTTAGTCTGCCTCGGACAGTAATAAGGCAATAACTTTATAAATAGAGCAACAATAAACTTTGTTCAATTTAATTACCAGTTTGCTGTGTACTTAACATTTCTAAAATATTTACTCATATGCAAAAGACAAAAAAAATATAAGGGAACAATTACTTTGAGTTGATTGTCAATTACTTTGAGTTGATTGTCAGTTTATTACAAGTTTTTATTATAATTTTTACGTTTGACTAGAATTAACTTTGAAACATTTAGATTGTGTAAAATTCCTTCTGTATAAATAAAAAAAACAACTGTAGGTATTGTATTATGTGCCTTAAATCCAGTTCCCTGCTAATTGTTGGTAATTATATTCTTTGGATAATTATCTTTACTGTTAGTTCAGGCCTTGATTATAATTATTTTTCTTTTATAAAATTACTTTTGAGTAAATTAAAAATCATTCACCTTTTTATATCACACAAATTTAAAAAAAAAATTGAAAAAGTAAAAATTTAAATAAGTATCGTCTTTTTAACTTGTGTAAGGACTTGACAAATAAAAATCTATGAAAATAATGTATTACACCAGCAACCAGTGGCGCAACCAGCAAAAAATGCTGAAGGGGGGGGGGCCCTGCCCCCCCTCCTGGTTGCGCCACTGCCAGCAACAACAAAAAAAAATGATTATGGTGCACCAGCTACATAGAAATTAATGTAAAACATTTCATCATCATTTTAAGTCTTGGGACATTTACCTGTGTACTAAACAAAAATAAAATATTTGTCAATTTTGGGCTGAAATCTTTCCATGCTAATTAAATGAAGGGGGAAAATTGTGTTTATATTTTTGATACAGACGATTTTAATTTTGTGTTTTTTTTTTTCTGGGGGTTGAAAATTTCACGTTGCAGCTACTCATTAAAATTTTGACATGGCGAAATGAAAAACAACTTGATCCATTATATTCATTTAAAACAATCATGCTTTCATCTTAAACACAATCATGCTTTCAACTGAAAACAGAACCAGACATTGGTCTAAAAATGCACACACTCTTTCATCTGAAAAAAAATAATGATGCATTCATCTCAAATAGTTATCTTTTCATATAAAAATACAATCATCCATTCATCTGACTACTCGCCCGTTCATCTATAACTCCATTATGTCATTGTTGCATTTTTTTTTTATTTCATTTTCTAACTATGTATCAGCTTATGTTTTCTGGATATCATAGATTACTGTTTTTCTAGATTGTAACTATACATTTGGATATGTGGAATTAAATGAAAACTATATACAATGTACAATCATCAATATGTGAAACTGATTGTTCATCTGTTTGATTCATGGCTATATAGCTATCCATATGTGTTGATTGTTTCTAAATATTTTTTTTTGTTTATTTTTTAAATATTTATCAGATGACCCCCAAACTGATTTAAACTGAAAATAATGATAATTGGTCAAATTTTAGGTTCATTCAATCAAGAGTATATAAATAAAAGGAATATTTAAATATTTCTAATTTCACAAACTGTGACAAAGTATATTCTTTCATTCTGTCCCATCAAAAGTAGTACTTTTGAGAATTCATCCTCTGTAATACCTAACATAGTGGTTATTTTTGAGAATACATCCACTGGGTTACCTATCAAAGATAGTGTCATTCCTTAGTTCAGCAGCTCTTCAATAGCTATAGTTCTCCCTGAAAAAAATATGCTTATGACAGAGCCAATAAAACTGTTTTACACTGAATTTAAATCATACATAAAGCACATCACTATTTTAAAAGTCCTCTAACAATGACTAAGTAGAATGATGCCATTTTTATTATTTTCCTTTTTATAAGTGTAGCGCCTGAATATTGATACACAGCAAGTATTCACACATTTGATGGCACATTCTATATAATATATATTCTGTGCTGTTCCACCAATTTGATGGCACATTCTATATAATATATATTCTGTGCTGTTCCATCAATTTGATGGCACATTCTATGTAATATATATTCTGTGCTGTTCCATCAATTTGATGGCACATTCTATATAATATATATTCTGTGGTTTTCCATCAATTTTATAGTTTTATATATTCTGCCTCAGTAAAAGATAAATAAATAAATAGTTTATTGTCTAACACAGTCAATCTCTAGTATAAAGAGAACTCAATCTTAACTCAACTCTCACAGTTATCAATCGATTCTTGTTTTAATGGACATTGTGTGACATGTTTTTGTTTTTTTAAATAATGACACACAATATTTGTTTTGTACTTTTGTAATACAAAATGTTGTTTGTTTGTTTGTTGTTATTTATTTTTTCATTGTTTTCTTTTTTGTTCAATTTGTTTTTTATTACATTTTGATTTCCAAGGTTATGGAGATTGTCTAAAGAAAGTTGCTTGGTAAGGGAGAACCTGTTTTTCCCCTGTTTATTTTGGTTCAGGGAACATTTTTCTCCCTTATGTTTAAGTTTGGTTAAGGAAAGCTGTTTTTCCTGTGTAGGCAAGGTCCTGTAGTTTTGTTAATTTTTTTTTTGTTTTAACTATCATGTACATAGTGTGTTTGCATTCTTATGATGTAAACTAAAATAAAAGTAAACACCAAAGTATTTATTGTTGTTGGTCATTTCTTGGTGAATTAGTGACTGTCTGTGCACACTTTTTTTTTAAATCTAAGTTAACCTTTTTTTTTATTCGCTTTTGTTTATATGAAGGCAAATTAAATACAATATATAGGCCAATATAAGCCTCTCTGTATTTAATGAATTGCTTATTACACACTTTTATGCAGAATATGATGACAATTGTTGAAATTCCCTGTAAAACATTTCATTTTTAAACCTTAAATAGTTCTAAAGAAAGCCAATTAATTACTTGGGACCAACTAACCTTAGGCCCTGGACAAACTCCACCAACTAACCTTATACCCTGGACAAACTCCACCAACTAACCTTAGGCCCTGGACAAACTCCACCAACTAACCTTAGGCCCTGGAAAACTCCACCAACTAACATTAGGCCCTGGAAAACTCCACCAAATTGAGGTCTTATGACCACACAAGTGTTGTATAGCAGTTGACTATAACTGATTGGTGAGGTCCATGTCAGGATGAGATGTTTACCTTCTATATTCTATAAGCCATTACTGAGAAACATGGGACAGTTAGTATCCTTCATTCTACTCCACCATGGCCGAGAGTGATAATGGCCACCACGGGAAACATAAAAGAAACTTTCACCATGACCTGAAAATTTCCTGGGTACAGGAGATCAAACCAGTGTTCCTCAGGTTGACAGTCAAGCCATTTACACCGATGGACGATCAGGCACCTTCACAAAATAGATAGAGTCCCTGTGGTTGCACCCTTTCCTTCTTTGGTGACTCCCTTGGGGTTGCACCCTTTCCTTCTGTGGTGACTCCCCTGGGGTAAGGGTTGCACCCTTTCCTTCTGTGGTGACTCCCCTGGGGTTGCACCCTTTCCTTCTGTGGTGACTCCCCTGGGGTTGCACCCTATCCTTCTGTGGTGACTCCCCTGGGGTTGCACCCTTTCCTTCTGTGGTGACTCTGCATGGGGGGGGGGGCGGTCTTGTATTTACATACATAATATATTAAATATGTTTTTTTTTGTTTACATTTCAAACATTGAAATATAAGCCTTAATAAAATATTTAGAACAAGTCATGCAACCACCAACAAGTGAGTGCTGTCTCGGCTTGTCAAATCCGTTAAAAATATATAGCAATTTAAACATGTATAAAACATTGTTAATTTAATTTGATCAGCTCGCTGTATTAAATCCGTCTCTCACTTCTAAGAGAAAACTTTTAAAACATTCAAAATGAAAGAAAGGAATGTTTCATATATTTCACAAATGTATGTGATTGATTCATTGATATATTATGATGGAAGGTTTTAGAACAAATACTTTTTATGATAATAATAAAGATTATGGCATTAGCATTGACCTAATTCCTTTATTTGTCATTTTTTGAAGAAGATCTTCCTGAATACCAATGTAGTTCTGTGAAGATCTTCCTGAATACCAATGTAGTTCTGTGAAGATCTTCCTGAATACCAATGTAGTTCTGTGAAGATCTTCCTGAATACCAATGTAGTTCTGTGAAGATCTTCCTGAATACCAATGTAGTTCTGTGAAGATCTTCCTGAATACCAATGTAGTTCTGTGAAGAGCTTCCTGAATACCAATGTAGTTCTGTGAAGATCTTCCTGAATACCAATGTAGTTCTGTGAAGAGCTTCCTGAATACCAATGTAGTTCTGCAAACACTGCATCCGCTCTAGCTGACCATCTTGTGTCCATAACTTTCTTTATGGTGCATCCATTTTTGACTAGATGACTTTTAAGGATGTTCCACCTGTGTGTGGATGCTGAGAACCAAACATAAACATGTTGAATAAAGTCAAAGTATGATACTGCTGAAAGCGACGATTCTGCAGCCGCATTACCAACTAGATTCAAGCTATGGCTGGAGCAGGGAATGTAAACTGCATTGGGACTGTGTGCCTTGATTCGAGCCTGCAAGCCCGAGTATCTGCCAGACATGTTAGAAGCATTGTCGTAGCTCTGTCCCCTGCATTTTGTGATATCTAATCCCCAGTTCTTCAAAACGTCTAGTATCACTTGCTCAAGATTTTGAGCGTTATGAGCATAGATGTCAACAAAAGTTAAAAATCTCTGACAGCATTGTCCATTATTTTAATAAATTCGTCACAAGTAGCATGTGACAAATAACTGACAGAACCACTTCCCTTGTTACGTACCGTGCAATATGATTTGCTAAGAAAGGGTCAAATTTTGACAAGTAATTCAAGCAACTGGTAAAAATACCGTCATTGTTGCCATGACCACGAAAGGCCAAGCCTTCAGAGGAAAGAAACTGTACAGTTGCTACAATCCTTCGTAGAACTCTCCAGTATTGCCTTCCATCATCAAACTGTTTGGCCATCTGTTCGTCAATACACCCTTTTGCGTTCAAGCGTTTAGCGAAAGTGCACATTGCTTGAACGTGGCCATACGAATTCTCATGTTCAGAAATTTTGGCGGCAATATTTTTCCAATCAGAACACCCGTTTGTTGAAAATTGACTAGCTTTATTTGGAAACAGTTTGCATACATAACAATACACGCTTCCACTAGTTTCACTGAACACTAACCATTCACGTCTTTCTTTTTGGCCATTCGCCTTGGTTAAGTAAAAGTTATGTTCAGACAAATGACGAAAATATTTTCTGCCACGATCTGTCATCAACATGCCAGCGCGTGAAAGGTCGCCAACATTTTTTGGTTTGAAATCCAAAACATAATTACGCATGGTTTCTGTCAAATTCGCTGGCCACATAGCAATATCTGTCAAAATTTCACCACAGTTGTTATCATCAACAGTTTCACTACTCACGACCTCCAGTATAGGACCTTCAGCCGGCTGTTCAGGTTCTGGCAAGTCTGTTGGCTCGGGCTCAGAATCCATACTGGCTGTTGCCGAGACGACTGGTCTTGGATCATTAGCTGTTATTTCTGTTTGAGTAGTTTCTGATGGTGGGATTACCGGTCGTTTCGCTAAAAATGTCAACAAGGCGCCTTCGTTTTTCGCATCTTCTGCTTTTCTTTTCTTTTGGATATCACGCTTTTTTTGCACCTGAGGGATATTGTCTCATAGACATAGTTTTAATGAAACGATTGTGTCGCAATCAGCTACAACAGTAAAGGAAAAATGATCAATGATCATTCATCCACACAAAGCGTAGCGGGTAGCAAGAACAAAATTATCAAAATAGTGTAATAAACTGGCAATAAACAATTAGTTATTGCAATTTGCAAAAAATTAAAGTTTGAATTATAGTTATTAATTAAAATCTGTGACGTAAGGTGCGCCAACTACTGGTACGTATCGTACGTTACTTGTCACTTCGAACACTAGCGCCAACTTTATTAATACGTCACAGCAAGCAAGACACAGTCAACCACCTTCGACAACTCGCATTGTTTACCAGTCTGAAAGACTATTTATAGATTTGTGGAATTCCCAAAACCTTTACAGCAAGCGGGTTTTTTTTATTTCTTTTATAAAACCAGGTTTTTTGGGGCCCCTAAATTATCTGGGGTCCTAGGCGCGCACCTAGGCCTAAATTCGCCACTGCTATCACAGGGGAGTCATAATATTTTTAGAGATTACGCCATCGGTTAATTTATCCACACAGTGGCGTAAATGGGAGGGGGTTCCCACACAGGGGATTGGTATTTTTGGTGTTAGCAATTTCCTAGGGTATTTCCTGCCACCATGGCAGGAGGTCGTGGGGTAGTGTACATACTCGCTGCCAGAAATGGCAGGCTGCGAGATAATGCTTGAATGTTACAGAATGGAAGATTGAATTGTTGTGTGCCGGCCATTCGCCAAATGCGAGTGCCAGGGTCTCGTTTGAACCTCAATGTTAATGACACTGCCATTGTCACAAAAAGTTGTTTTATTTTTACTTGGCCAGGAAACCAACAACGATCACCCCCCCCCCCACACACACACACACAGAGATTATGGAATGTCTCCTGGTTCAGGTAAACCACCCCCGATTATAATTGTATAATTTGGGAATCCATTTGTTTCCTCAATGCGGGACTTAGTCACAACAATCATAACTTGAAATATTGTCACCAAACCTCCAGCACCCTCTACCCATACATCCAGTAGGGCTAGTGTGTCAACAAGAACCCATGGAAAAACCCTTCTCTCCCCCTTTTCCCCCCACACATGGTTGAAACGTATATTAGAGTGAATAGCTTGGGCATATGTAAGTTTCCCCTATCCTTGAGCAAGATGATGTCGCCTAAACCAGTGGTCGGCAAACTTATCAGCCAAAGAGCCAAATATGAACATTACAAACAATTAAATCTCTTCTTAAAAATTAAAATATATGATTTTTAAATAGAATTTTTACCAAATAATACTCCTCAAAATAATTATTTTTAATAAAAAAAAAAAAAGTAATCATATTGAAAAATATTACCGAAAATGCTCTAAAAAATGGGAGCCAAATCTGCATGTTTAGTAAACTTTTATTACACTAAATTTTATTACACTAGATAAGTAGTACCGGTACATTAAATAAAACTAAATGCCAGAGCCGCACTTAATGAGCCAAAGAGCCACATGCGGCTCTGGAGTCGCACTTTGCCGACCACTGGCCTAAACCAAACAAGAGGGACGATGTAAATGGGCTAGTTGGGAATATTTCACCAACCAATACCCATAAAATAAGCGAAAATTCATCCTTATTCAAATATTACATAATGTAAGTGCGTCATGCATATAGCGTGTATTTTATCATTTTTGCACCAGATTTGTGATGCTTCATAATAATAAATAACCCACTCCTTAACTTTTAACTGTACCTCGAAGTTTAAAAAGTGCTTTAATATATAAGGTGATCATCTTATGAAATATATGGTCTTTCTGATATGAAATAATAAAAAAAATCTACCAGCTATCTGGCCATATTGAAATAGAAAAATCTGGCAAGTGTTCGAGAACATTATTCCACTTCCGTTTATCGGCATCTTGCATGTGCTTGACAACTGATTATCTATTTACTTTAGAATGGCTGCCATTAAAACTCTTAACCCTAAAGCTGAAGTAGCAAGGGCCGCTCAGGCATTAGCAGTAAATATAAGTGCTGCCAAAGGACTACAGGATGTTTTACGGACAAATCTAGGCCCTAAGGGGACAATGAAAATGTACGTTGGTTGGCTGCGTTCTGTGACTGTGTCAATAGTTTGTGTTGATTGAATTTACTAAATAAATTAGTCCATAAACTGGGAAAAGTTTAAAAACTAACGACGAATAAATATCGTTAAATTTATTTAAGTGTTCGTTCATAGTATTATACATTCTGCCTTCGACTAGGAAAGCTAAAGGATTTTGTTGCGCAATAAATGGCCTAAATGGGGCATACTTTTTTCGCAGTGGTTACAGTTACGGCCGGCCGTAATCCGTATTTTTTTTCCGGGTAACAGCCATAGATATTGCTCCACACTCTAACCCTATTCCAAACTCTAATATACTGGCTGTTAACCGGAAAAAAAAATACGGATTACAGCTATATTCCTAACCCTAATATAATGGTGCTGGCTGTAACCATAGCCACTTCATACTTTTTTTAGTTACTTAATCATAATAATATATAATTAATGTTTTAAATAAAATGCATTTTTTCATTGTTGTTATAATCTTATATATTCTGACGAATAAAACAAAAAATTATGCGTTAAATTTGTATCTATCGCACCCCTCCCTTTATTCGTCCGACTTTATTAGGCTTGGGCAGACCCCAAAAAAAGTAATAAAGAATAACTGCTGTGCATGCGCACATCTTTACTCTTATTTTTAGACATATATCCTGACAACTAAAAGGATACATTCTGAAAAAAAAAAACAAAAAAATATGTCTCTCAGAGGAATCGAACCTCTGGATATAGTCAGCATAAAGATGAGTCATGGCCAAACGTCTAAACCATTCTGCTAGAGCGCCACACACACTAAGCAACAATTTTAATGTACTATTGAAAAAAAATGTGCTCGGTTATGTTTTCACTTTAATTTGACCTAGTTTTAGGCCTATATTCTTATTTTGTAATTTAAAATAATTCAAAACCGTATTTATTTTAAAAAAAATAAATATTATAAAAGCTGAGAACTTAATTTGCATAGAAATTAGCAGAATTTCTTTTTTTTAACATTATATCACTAAAAATACGGAGTCCCGAAAGTCGCGCATGCGCACATATATGGATGGTACCTGGACAAAAATAATACAGGTTCTGAACAGACAGAACCGTAGCCACTGCGTTTAAAATAATGGATTTTTTTATCTATAATATGTTTGACGTTGGATATAAAAGTTGGTTTATTTTTTTGTTATATTAGATCGTTTTCCTCACTTTTTGTTTCATAATGGGATTTTAAATCTCCTGATTTCTTTAAGTGTCCAATATCTTGATGATAAATATGTTTTAAACTTTGATTTATCAATTAGAAATTACGATTAATTAACATCAGTGATGTATGAACTTACACCATGAAGTTAAGTATTGACAAGACGAAGAGTGTTACTGAAACAAGGGTTTCTTAAAATTTATCACTAGAAAGTAGCTTGATTGATTACTTCAAGGGTATGCAGAACCTTAGCAGGCAAAAAAAACAAAGTTTGTAAAGGGTTCTAAAGGGTATTATTGTATGCTATTTCTGTACATTAATATGATGTTCGGTTTTTATGTTTTGATGTACTAAGCTCAGATACTCACAAGATGTGGAAAGGATTTACTTTTTTTTTGTCAAGAATCGTTTAAATTTCAGGACAATAGAATTTAAAAGGTTTTACAAATGCACTTTAACTTTTATGGTTATTATTCTTTTAATTGATACAAAAAACGAGGCTTAACCTTATATTTCTTGATAGCCTGTCCAGTTTAAAACAAAATTTTTTGTGTGATACTTAAATATTTACGAAATCACTCAATAATGATTAATTTTTAAACATATATATAACAGTTAAAAAATGAACTTCCTGTCATTGTCTTATATCGAATGAGTTAAAGCTCTATTTGAACTTTTATTATACTTAGACTTAGTTCATTTTTGCCGAAGTTTCAAGCATATTAACTGCTTGTTTTGTTACTTGAAGAATCAAGAAACTCCTTATTCTATGATGCTGTCAGGCACATTTATATATATATATGATATTAAAATTATAGAAATAATAGTTGATATAAGGAAAAAAATACATAAGTAAAATAAGTAAAATCGATCAAAAAAGAATATTCATTTCTTAAAATTTCTAAAGAATGTTCATGTTAACACTGCATAATATTTTTGTTACAAATCATTAAATCTCATTTTTTTAATGCTAGAAAAGATTTGCATTGGTAATCACATAGTATAAATAATAAGTATAAATGATATTTGATATGAAATCCATAGTTGAGCATTATGATAATTAATTGACTTATATAGACACACAAAAGTTCATTATTAATTTTATCAGTATCTTCAGAAGCATTTCAAGTTTAATATAACTAATAAAAATTTCAAATTTAATTATCCCTGCTACTTATGTTAACCCCTTTGCAATTAAATATGTACACTAGTTGCTAAATAATACTACATTCAAGTACATACCAACTTAAAACCATTTTCTGAGATTGCAAACTCATTTTTTGCAAATGTATTGTTTTTATTTACTCCCATCCCCAATTAATCCATTAGTAGTATATTTATTTAGCCATTAGTTTGATGTTGCCAAAAATTTTCTCCTGAAACGTCTACAATGGGGATAATTGAAAATAAGCCTCTTTTTGGACTAAAAAATATTGGCACATATTATCAAACTGTACATTATTAAAAATATAACTTCTTTTAATCATTTATCTTTAAATATTGTTCAATATTCATAAAATTGAGAAAAAATGCATTGTAAATGGTCTCATTATTATTAGTTTTTTCTTTTATATTGTAATGATTGTACAAAAATAAAATGGGTATAGAATTCGTTTTTCAGAAGAAACTTCATTTGTTTAAATTTGTTTAAATTAGCAGTCTAGTCTATCTCTATTCTTATGAGTCCTGAAAGAAATTTAGGAATTAATGTTAAACAAACTCTGCAGACTGCTAATTGAATATAATATTAAAAATATTCTTTTTAGGTTGGTATCTGGATCTGGTGATATTAAATTAACAAAAGATGGCAATGTACTTCTTCATGAAATGGTAAGAATAATATTCATTTGACAGTTTGACTGAGTTGGTATTGAGGGCATGAGTGACTGATCCTGGTATGCCTGATAAAGGGAGTAGCAGTGGGTAACTGGAGACCCTAAAATTTTTTCTATGTTATAGTTGAACTGTCTGGTAGAACGAGATGTGTAATTGTGGCAGTTGTGATTGAACACTAATACAGTGAGTTTGTGTTGAGGAATAGTTATGTATTAAACAATTGTTCATTAAAGAAATAGTGTGTATTACTTAAACGAGGACTAATGTATTAATTTCTCAAGTAGTGTATGTGTTTATTGAATACCTATCCCAAAAACCTACAACGCAATTATGCTTTGATGTTTTTTAATTTTTAGCAAAACATTTTTCTTTTAAACAAATGCATTTTTTATTACTTAAAACCTGAATTTTTAAAATTATATTTGAACCAATTCAGCAAATTCAAAACCCAACTGCATCCCTGATTGCGCGTGTGGCCACTGCACAAGATGACATTACTGGCGATGGCACAACTTCCAATGTATTGATTATTGGTGAGCTGTTAAAACAAGCTGATCTCTACATCGCAGAAGTAAGTTGGTTAAATAAACTCTTCGGTTTTTACCACATGGAGCTTGACTTTCTTGCTGTGTTTTTCTAATTTAATTTTATTTTTATCAGGGTCTTCATCCTCGCTTAATTACTGAAGGGTTTGAACTGGCTCGAAATAAATCACTTGAGGTCTTGGATCAAGTGAAAGTGAAAAGAGAAATTGATCGGGACACTTTGATTCAAGTTTGTAGAACATCCCTGCGCACTAAAGTTTACCAGGAACTAGCTGACCTTTTGACCGAAGTGAGTCCTTACAGAATACCTCAGTGTTTTTTTAATGTGACAAAAAAGTGTCTTATAATTTAGCGCTAAAATTACTCAAATTAATTTTTCTAGCATGTTGTGGATGCCGTGCTAGCCATTAAACAACCCAGTGGTGCAATAGACTTGCATATGGTGGAGATTGTTGAAATGAAACACAAGACTGATATGGACACAGTGTGAGGCTAATTTTGAATATTCTCTTTGTAATAAATTATATAAAAAATGATAGTATTTAACAGGCTTGCGGAGCCGCCAAATTTTTTTCCAGCTCCGGCTCACACAAATTTGACGGCTACAGCACGGCTACGGCTCCCTATAAAGATAGTATCTCACGAGACAGAAATTTTTGTAATTGCGTCACGTAAACATGCCGCTGATAAAAAGTTATGCAAATTTTGCTGCGTTCACCCCCATAGTCAGGAACTTGAAAAATATACGCATGTCGGTTTTACTAAGAACTAACCATTTCAGTGCATCCAGAATCATATCATTATTTTCGACCGAGGTTTCACTAGTCGCCATTTTCATAAGTAATAAAAAGTTATTTCAAATTAGCAAATAGTAAAATGATACATTATTTAAAATATTTTAAAGACTTCAGTATTTATATTTATTTATAAATTCGAAGTGACTATTCGGACCCGGGTACCAATAAACTCCGATTTTTATTCGGACCCGTGGCAAATATTCACTTAGCTTAGCTATACATAAACTTTATTATAGTTTTTTTTTTATAATTGTTTGAATTGTATGATTTAATCGTGACTCAGTGTCTAGGGTTCCACTAAGCGGACTCTGTATTATTATTTTTTCGGGTTCCGTCTAATAAAGTTTAAATATAGCTAAGCTTAGTGCATATTTGCCACGGGTCTGAATAATAATCATATTTTATTGGGACACGGGTCCGTATAGCCACAGCCTTATAAATTTATCTACTCTATTTCAGATATTCTGTTTATAATAAAATTGTTAAATACAGAAAGCGACCATTTTGTTTTTAGTCTATTACAAATTTGCGGCAGCCCCGTAGCGTGAAAATTTTACAGCAGGGGCCAGGCATTCTACAACAGGGGCCAGGCAATAGCAGGGGGGGGGCAGGCAATATATTTTACTAAGTAGAGCAAATAAGCAGAGGGGGCCAGACAAAACGCAAGGGGGGGCCTGGCCCCCCGCACGCTACGGGCCTGATTCGCGGTCAAATAATAATACGAAAGGATGTGTTCTATTTGTCGTCGTAGTAAAAATTTATTTTAAATGATTGATACAATTATTCTATGAAATAAAACTGTTTTAACTTTATATATAACAAAATAACATGCCATTAAAAAAAATTCGGAGGGTAAACAAGATTTAAAACGAACACAAAACGATTCCCCATTAAAGATTTCTTGAGGTGATGTGCGTGCACGCTATCATTTTAACGCTGTGTTTGTTGTGGCGTTCGTAAAAATGACAACATTTCAAATTGTAGGAGGCAAACAATCAAACAAATTTGGAATTTTAAAGCTAAAAAAATATAAATTCTGCTGTAAAAAAAAAAAGCATTTGGGAGCCATGGAGCCGCCAGATTTTTTTCGGCTCCGGCTCCAGCAAAAAGTAACGGCTCCGCAAGCCTGGTATTTAACTGTTAAGATTTTAAATTATTTTCAGAAATTTTTGTGTGTAATATTAACTTTTTTCTTGATACTTGTATTGTTGGATACAATGGTGGTCTTTATTAGAAATGGGGCATATATTTAATTTGAATTTACTGTGCATTTCTTGAAAATTTGTGGAATAATTTTCTCAATCTCTAATCATACATATGATTTTTAAAAATTTAACTTACTTAATTGAATGCCACATAACGAGCGAGTTTCACAGTCTCTTATTATTTCTATTTCTCCCTCACTATAACCTCACTTATTTTAAAGTTTGATATTTGAGAAGGCACACTTGAAATTTCTCACCCAAAATTGGCTGGTGTCCTTTAGATTTTTTAGGAACATCTCAGTTTTTTCATAATTGTTGTCCATTTTCCTACATGATGGTATTATCTTTCCGGTTCAAATGAATTTTTTTATATTAAAGAAAAATGTTCAGGAGCATCCTCATTTTTTCATTTTCTATAGCTTGGTTGTACGACAGTCACAATTACCTTGTATAGGAAGGCTTAAAATGGGTTGAGGGGGGGGGGGTATTTCTCTGCTAATTTAGCACTTTTCATTTTGATAGAAATGCTATTAGCTGAAGCAGAAATTAACATAATAAAAATAAAACTTCAAAATTTACTCCTAAAATTAGAGTATGCATTTGAAATTTTTTTTATATTCTGTTCCCTTTTAATCTAAAAGACCCCAAATTTATGAATTGACTATTTTTTTCCTTAAAAAAAAAACATTTGCGGACAATTATAATAAAACTAGTTGTTCCTTCCAAAACTTTTGAAATACTTTATCAGTAGAAAAGTTAATTATTAACATATTAATTTTATTAACATTGCTGGAATTTTTTCATTTCGTGTCTGGCTATTTTTATATTTGTTACAATAATTTAGAGTAATTTAGATCATAATTAAGAGTAGCTGTCTCCTAGTTGAGGGTGAACTTAATGAAATAATATTACATGTTAACATATAAACCTAATTTTAAATTTGTTGAAAACAAAAATTTCTGAATACATGTATTATTGTTGTGTTCCTATTGTATATCATAACATATTTTAAATCACCTAAACTATTTTAAGAAATAAAAAATTGACCTAATTATGTCTTAGAATTGCACACCATCAATTAGCTTTTGGATTGTTATCCTGTTGATGCAGACAGTTTACACAGACATAGAATACAATTATTTATATTTCTCTTTTCAGCCTTGTACGAGGCATGGTCCTGGATCATGGTGCTAGACATCCTGACATGAAAAAGAACATTGAAAATGTCTATATCCTTACATGCAACGTTTCTCTGGAGTATGAGAAAACGTAAGTTAACATTTTTCTATTTCATTTAAAATCTAGTTGGCACTGTGGGAAAATATTATTAGAATAATTTCATTTGTGTATAAATAACTTGAATCCTAAAGCTGTTTCAGGTATTTTCAAACATTTATAAAAAATGTATCATTATTTTGTTTTTAAAAGTCCATTTTTTAAAACTATTCCAAACTACTTTACAGTGAGGTGAACTCTGGATTCTTTTACAAAAGTGCACAAGAGCGTGAGAAATTAGTTGCTGCTGAACGTGACTTTATCAATGATAGAGTTAAGCGTATTATTGAGATGAAAAAGAAAGTTTGTGATGGAACAAACAACAACTTCCTGGTTATTAATCAAAAGGTAAGATATATAATTTCATTATTAAATAACTTATTTTATTGATAACTGTAAAAAAAAATGAATCAACTTCTTTCATCGATGAGAATAAAAAACACTTAAAATTTGGAGAGCATTTATTTTATTTAAGATAAGTTAATTGTGATAATAGCCAGAATGATGATTTTAATTGACTTTAGCAGAACCTTTATTTATCTTTTACACTATCTAGGGCATAGACCCAATGTCCCTTGACATGTTAGCTAAAGAAGGTATTGTTGCTCTCCGCCGCGCCAAGCGTAGAAATATGGAGCGGTAAGTAAATGTTTACCCGATATTATGAGACCTTTTTTTAATTGCTACACAAGTTGTTGTCTATTCTGTTATTTAGTGGACATTACTCTTAGTTAAGTTTGTCCTCATAAAGTGATGTAATTTGAAAAAGAAATTGCATAATTTGATGAAATAGTTTTCTTTAAACGTAGCAAATATTATTTTGGCTTTTGCTCAACCTCTTCAAAGCTCGAATATTTTTTTACAAAGTTCATTAATGCTATTCTAATATGAAGTCATTTTTCTGTATAAGAAGAAAATGATCAGCACCACTGTTGTAAGTAAAATAGTAATATTCTTGAAAAATTAGATGTTAACTGCTCCAGGTTCCTGGGTTCTGAACTCTCTAAAAGATGGAACTTGCTTATCTGAGATAAGCACCAGAATTCAAATGTTTGACAAGATCTAGAAATGCTAGAGTGTTAACATAGACGCTAAATATAGAATGATTAAGGCATTTGAGATCAGGTCTCTGAGAAAGCTTCCGAAAATTTCCTTTCATACATGATGCACAAAAGCAACACCTTTGTCAAGGACAGGATTAATGATCTGGTGGGCCCACAGGAACCGCTCCTAGCCAAATTGAAATAGCAGAAAATTACATGATTCCGTCACGTTTCTCACACAACTAATGAAGCATATAGAACTAGAGATAGTTAACATTAAAGAAGGGACAGGCCAAAATGTAGCGATTACCTCACAGACAGAAATAGCTGAGGCCAATAGCATCAATAACGCATTGAAAAATTTTTCTTTTTGTTGAAACGTCTTGAATTGATTAAAAAGTATCTGTACAGTTATTTCAGCCTGGCTCATACATTTAAGTTAATGTATTGTGTTTAAAAATGGTAGTAAGAAAATGTGTGGGTAACTAATTATAAAAAAAAATAAATTTAATGTCACTTCAGGTTGGTACATTTTTAGTTATTTAATAGTTTTTATTGTTGTTTGAGCATTGTTTAAATTTTATTTTAGTGTGGTTCTTGCCTGTGGTGGTATGGCTGTAAACTCAGTAGATGACCTAGTTCCTGAATATCTAGGTTGGGCAGGACATGTCTACGAGCAAGTTTTAGTAAGCTCCTTCACACTTAGTGAAATATAAATTAATAACATGCTGTTTATAGCCTTATAAATTAAACTATTTTTGTGTGTGGAAGCACATTTCTATTGATTGTAGTTATCATTAAATAAATAAAACCATTGTGTATAACTTGTGGTAAATGTGCATTGATTCTCATTACAGGGTGAAGACAAGTTTACATTTATAGAAGACTGTAAAGAACCTCACTCTGTAACTATTGTCATCAAAGGACCCAATGCTCACACAATCACTCAAATCAAAGATGCTATAAGAGATGGATTGAGGGCTGTTAAAAATGCCATTGAAGATAGTAAGAAAAATTATTTTTGAATTAGGTTTACCTTGTTAAAAAAGAAGTCTATATGATAGGATATTGTTTAAAAAATTGTCTATATTGTTTTGATTTTTTTAAAATGTTGTTTGATATTGTTATAAAAAAAATTGATATTTCTTCACAAGTCTTGTTATTAGTGGTTTTAAAAAAAAATTGTTGCTTGTAATGTAATCATTGTACATATGGATGTCTAAATATTTGTTCCTTGACAGATTGTGTATTGCCTGGAGCTGGGGCTTTTGAAATAGCTGCTTATCAAGAATTGATGAAATTTAAGGACACTGTAAAGGGCCGTGCTCGATTAGGTAAATTTTTTTTAATACAAGAAAAGTTACATTTCTAGATATATAGCGATAGATTTCTTGCTCTCAGCTTACCTTTCTTACCCTCTTTTATTATCCAATTTACTTAAAAACTTTAATGTGAAGTTCACATTAATGTTCAAATTTTCCATAATCGTGTCTGATGTTTATTCCTTAACTGTTTTTCAGCATTCATGTCTGTCAATATAATTTTTCTAAACCAATTAGCTTTATATATATGAACATAATTCAATTTAAAAAAAACATATTGGGTTTTCCCATTTGTTCAGGTGTGCAAGCCTTTGCTGAAGCCCTCCTTATAATAGTGAAAGTATTGGCTCAAAACTCAGGACTGGACCCTCAGGAAGCCATTGTGAAACTTCAACAAGAATATTTGGGTACTGAACAAGCAGTAGGGTTGGATATAAAGACTGGTAAATAAATGGCTAATATTTTTTTTATCTACAAATATTTAAGGAATTTGTGCTCAAATTAATATCACATTTCTTAAAATGTTAAAGTGTGTATTTAGAAGAAAATTGTTTCAAGAATGTTTCCAACAGATAATGTGAAATAGCTAGCATCAGTAAGGTTGTCAATTGAAAATGGCCAAATGGCCATTATGCACCTATGTTCATTAAAATTGAAGGTTTCTAAAAAAAAATTGAGATTTTCATCTAATTATTTATGATACTGCATTTTCCTATATCATTTGTTTTTACATTGGTTTAGGACTAATGTTGATAAAGCAAAAAAACAATCGTGAACACAAAAGTTCTAATGTAAATCAATCCACCATTGATTACCTCAAATTTTCTGATGGTTATGTGCAGCAAAAGGGGTTTGTTGTGTTCTACTTTGAAAATAACATTTTTAGCACAACTGATCAGTATATAGGCAGATTTAGCAAATCCTGTGTGCCTTTTGTTGTAATGTCTGCTGAGTTAATGTTCATACACACACTTTAAAGGAACAAAGACAATAGATCATACATAGATTCCAGTTATTCTTATAAATAATTGTGGTAATATTTCTATGTTTCGATGGTAAAAATTGACATCTTGTTAGGGAACCTTATTACTAAAGTAAAATCTGTTTCAGACATTAAAAATATTGCAGTGGATATTACCTTTTGTTTTGTGTACATTTATTCTAGGTGAAGCCATGATTCCTGTCAATGAAGGTATCCTTGACAACTTCATTGTAAAAAAACAGTTGCTTCATTCCTGGTAAGTTCATTTATAATTTCATTATTAACTTTATATACTTACAGGTTTTTGTGTCTGTTTTTAAAGATTTTATATAAAACATTTTTTTCTTTTACTAAACCGCACAACATAAATGATTTAGATATTTTGAATTTTCTTTGTAAACAAACTTCCAATTTAGAGGGAGGGCAAACTAAACACTTGTCCCTGGATCCCTCTTTTGTAGCTAATCATTAAAAAAAAAGCTTCAGAGAACCAGGATGTAAATATGTACAAAATGCATAACATTGCAGCAAGATGTACCTGATGTCTTTATTATTTATTGCACAAGAGTGTAATAGTATGTAATAGCTTTTTACGTAAAATGATCAGATGGCTTTTAAAAATATTTTTTCCAATTTTATTTATTATTGAACAGTTATGTAAGATTTCTGTAGAATGCTCTATTAACTGCACAAAAAATTCACAACAAAAAGGTTTTTAATACAAATGTTCAAAATGTTCTACAAAAATGGTTCGTTTCCACATTTCAAATAGATATAAAAATTCCATAAACTGTTCATGTTTTGCTGTAAATTTTAAAAAAGAGGTCATCAGTAAGCCCTTCCTGTTTATTGATAGCAAGTTCAGAAACTAGAGCGACCCGGGTCGTTAACAAACTACACTGTCATAAAATCTTCAGTTACTTTATTTATAATTACTGAAGTATTGATATTCTGAAGTATATTTGTAGAGTTTTGTTGAGAGCAATGTATCTGGTAAGACTCATTCACCTTGTGTTTTGTTGAGAGCAATGTATCTGGTAAGACTCATTCACCTTGTGTTTTGTCATCCCCAGCACTGTCATAGCCACCAATCTCCTACTAGTGGATGAAATCATGAGGGCTGGAATGTCTTCACTCAAGGGAGATTCTTGATTGCACCATACATTTGTTTGTACCATAATTTATTGCCTCATACAGTGCAGTTTGATAGTGAATGTTTGAACACATTTTGAACTTCTTTTTTTTTTTTGCTCTTGAATCTTTTCTTTATATTTCTTTTTTAAATAAAACAATTTCTGAAAAATAATCTTTTTGTTTTTACGTTCAATATCCTGATTTAATTTTATATAGAGATATGGACATACAAGGAGCTAACTTGCTTGTGAAATGTTATAACATTTTCAAGTTTGAGGTGTAAAAATGTTTCACTTCTAGGAAATCATGGATTTTTATTTGTCTTTATTAAAGAGAAATAAAAATGAATGTATTATTTGTCTAAACAGTCCCTAAAACATTGTTCCAACTTGGCAGTAACAGTCCCTAAAACATTGTGCCAACTTGCGCAGTAACAGTCCCTAAAACATTGTGCCAACTTGGCAGTAATAGTCACTAAAACATTGTGCCAACTTGCGCAGTAACAGTCCCTTAAACATTGTGCCAACTTGCGCAGTAATAGTCCCTAAAACATTGTGCCAACTTGCGCAGTAACAGTCCCTAAAACATTGTGCCAACTTGGCAGTAACAGTCCCTAAAACATTGTGCCAACTTGGCAGTAACAGTCCCTAAAACATTGTGCCAACTTGGCAGTAACAGTCCCTAAAACATTGTGCCAACTTGGCAGTAAGTCCCTAAAACATTGTGCCAACTTGGCAGTTAGTGAATGTTTTTTTAAAGTCATTTGTAGCCACTTTAACAATTGAAAATAATAGGACCTGTACATTTAAAACTATCATACAGACCTTTATTTTAGCAGCTAGTCTAACAGTAGTTAACTTGTTTCAGGCCCAGCCTATGTCCGTGGACCATCTCTTAAGTACCCCGGCGGTATTTAAGACATCAAAATACATTATGTACAAAATGTTAACTGGTCAAGGTGGCTGTGGGCTATCTCCTGTGATGTCTGGTCCAACTCTTCACACAAACATCTGTCAAATTCTGCATTTATTCCTGGATTAAATTCATCACCTATGTTGGACATTAAATGGGCTCCTAGTCGTGTAACTAAGGTGTTGCTGACTTCTATTTCAGAGAGAAATTCTTGGTTTATCTTTACAATCTATTAGCTCTTTTACAATAGTTTATTAGTAGTAACTGCAAAAATTGTGAAATCCAGACAAATGATACCTCTATTTTATACTCCTTATAAAGGAAACAAAACTTAGGAAAAATAAAGGGTTTGTGGGGGGGGGGGGGGTAAGTGATTATCTTCAACGAATTTTGATGTGTAACTACTGAAGTAGGGCAGCATATGGTTTATAAAGGAAATCAAAACCAAATATTAGATTTTTGAAAGGTTACCTGGAAATTGTTCAGTTAGGATTGAAAGGTTTCACTGGACGGTATTTACTGTCCCATCATTTCCCACGATAACAGAGTTATCTATTTAATTTCGGTGTCTTCACCTTGTCTGCAAAAAATGTAAATGTGGTTTAGTTGAGATCCAGCGAACGATTTTAATAGGGGAAATAACTCATTCAAAACAGATTTAGAATTTGAATGACTTCTGTACAGATTCTGTGATAGTTAAGTGTGGCAGATCCAGCCCCATACGTTGACAGAGAGTTTCACTTTAGTCTGGGTAAGATGTCGGAAAATAGTATTTGACAAAAATGTTTTCTGTGGGAATTCCATTTGTACATGGGGGGAAAAAAAAGATTTGGAATTAGAACACCAATTTCATACGGTTTGTGTTCATATTTCGGGGCATTATTCCGATGAACACCCAAAATGCCGCCTCTTCTTTGGCAGAAGATAAAATGACTCCTGGCATAGCCCTATATACGCCATTTTACGTACAGATATCACTGACATAGATATTTTTCCAGCTGTCTCAAGAAAATTAAAAAGCCTGGGTTAAATTTACGCATTAGGAGTGTCACGTTCATTGATTATTAATAAAAATAAAATGTTTCCTAACCTGAACGATATGGAATACGGACGTTATACGGATTAAGCTCGTATTCTGTGGTATTGCAGAACTGAGCACTCAAAATGCCGACAGACTAAGTACTGCCCGTGGTGATGGACCGCCAGTGCCTAGAATCTAGACAATCTGACAGCACTTTTATATTTATACATTATGTAAAGGTTGTGGTAGACATGGAAACGGTTTTTTTTTTGTTATGTATCATGCCTTACTGATAATGATATTCGATAAAAAATGTATTATCCATTGTTTAGTTTTAAAAAATTTAAAAGCATAAGCAGTAGTGAAGAATTATCTAAATATAAACGAAACAAATAATATGAATTAATATGTAGACAACATAATAATTCAAGACCATCCTTTGACAATGTCGGCTAGAGGAAATACGGGAACCGAAATGGGAACAATTTAGTTGCAATCCATATAAATTTAATTGTATTTCGTTGTAGAGAATAAGGGTTAAATTAAGTTTTTTTTTTTTACAGTAACTAAAGAACCCTTCAGGGTGTATAGAGGGCTCTGGGCAGAGGTAGTACCTTTGATGCTCTGACAGCTGCACACTCGGGTGGTCAAGCTCACTGGTCCTCGCTCATCTCTTGAATCTCTCACGTGTGGCTCCCCGCGACACACCCTAGGCAACGGTCTCAGCTGACCGGCTAAACCGCGTGAGGGGGTGGTGCTGACACGGCACCACTGGGCGTATGAACTTCCAAATTGAAGTCACCGGCCAGGGCGGACGAGATCAAATGTGAACCCAACCGGCTGTGGTCAAGCTTGGAGAGGGTTGGGCGCCGCCAAGCATTTCCTGCCCCAGATACACCATGACTGAAAACCTACTAGTTTTCAGTCAACAACGGTGTCCCAACGACCCATCCACGGGTTAAGGGATAGAAGAAGATGAAAGAACCCTTCTGTTTTAAGTTACAGTAACTAAAGAACCCTTCTCTTTTGGTATCCTGTTGTTTGCAATCGACCTAAGGACAGATATTATAGAGCAGCAGGCCAACAGTTTGTTATAGTATAACAAGAGCAGCAGGCCAGCAGTTTGTTATAGTATAACAAGAGCAGCAGGCCAGCAGTTTGTTATAGTTGAAGTAATGCGCTACGATGAGCTTTCTATGCCAAAGATGAGGATGGAATTCTCTTAGAAGAAAGATTATTTGTTCCATTATTTATGTCAAGACAGGTTTGTGAGACAGTGGCGTAGCTAGAGTAAACGTCACCTGGGGCGGTCCGTTCAAATGTCACCCCAGTTACGCCACACGACCCTTTGCTGAATGGTTAGGTGTAGCTAAATTTTCATATATACTCTACCTCTAGGCTCTACTTTACTCTACTGACCGGTACGTTACTGCTTACATGTAGGATCCAAGACAAAATCCGAATCCAATACCATAAAACAAATAGTTCAAATCCAAAGTTTTTAAAAATGCAATTGTTCACTTTCAGAACATCTAAATGCAAAACACGACAATACACAGCCCAAAAGAATGTCCTTCGACACTACAGTCCTAGAAGGAATGTCTTCTTGTTTTCATTGTGACAAACAGGTCAATGACATCGTCAACATCTATTTGTCTTGTAAGCTCACGTTTAGTGGACAGAACAGCCATATCCGACAATCTCACAATCTCGACTGGCTCATGGTTGACTGGAGGTAATGTTTTATAAGTTTCAATTTCGATAAACTTCTTTCACACAATGCCACAGAAACAAATATTGTCATAAAGAATCTTAGAGTCAGCGTAAGATATGGCAATGATTCAAAAAAGTCCCACTTGATGATAAACCGTAGGAGTTGCAGTACAATCCAGTGCTTGGCTTCCTCCAAGTTTATTTCGGCTGCTTGTACGTGTTGCCTTAAACGTGGAATTTCTAGACAAAGGTCTTCTTCAGCTCATCATACACAGTTGTGAGCTTGGTAACAGACAACTGCATTTCTTCGTCGTTAGCACAAATAATATGGTCTGGCTGAACGGCAGAAAAAGTCATCAAAATGTCATTCACTGCCTTTCCTCTCGTATCTAACTCCATATGAAAACAATCCAGACAATCTAACATTGCTCTCTTGGTCTCCTGCTGCAATGGCAATCCAGCATCTCTTGCCTCTTCTCCTGGTGGTCTTCTCTTCCTTGTGATTCTCTTCTCTGTAGGGATATCAAGTTTTCACATTTCGCAAGTGCCAGCTGGACGGCATTGTAAACAACCTTCGTACGATGCTGTTGAGGACCCCTTTGAGGGTATCCTTGGCTTGTTGCTAAGAGTATGAGGGCTGACTCAATGATGACTCGTATTTGTATTTGTGTTTCTACCACCCACAGTCTCACCAACAATTAAACGTACAACAAGTGACGATTATCAATCCAACAAGTGTGTACAGCGACACAATATATTTATTTACAGAGACACCAGTCCGTAACAGAGATCTGGTGGTCTTTAAAATCATAAGCAAAAGTAATCCAAAAATGCCAAAGATTAATCCAGTATCAATGCATAGAATCGAAGGGACGTTCTCTCGATAGATCACCCTTCTCTCTCTCTCTTTCTATCTCACTCAGAGACACATCAATCGACTCGCTATCACTCAGTCGATGTCAACCGGTCACCCTGGGACCCCTCGGTCGAATATGCGACCACACCCTGCCCGGCTCACCGGACGAATCTCTCCCAATCTATCTTTCATTCCTCATCTCATTTTTCCCACGTGACCCATCGCCAATCAAATATAATATCTGTTTCTTTCAAACTTTCAAATTAGGGGGTGGAGCCTAGATGAGGAGGGGGGGGGAGTACGTCATACCGACATAGACAGAAGTAACTGGCCATCGAGCGGGTCTCTGCCCCTTTGAAGAAGCCGACCGGAGAATAGTAGTCAGGTGGTCAGAGAGAATTCCCCGTGGAATGTAACGTGTTTCTGTTACCCGCGGCCTCGTCCACCTTCCACTGTCCACCTGGCTGATAACGAAATTACGGGGGTGGGGTAAAAAGGGTGGGTAACTTGAGAGCGGGAACGTATATTATTATACATGGTTTAATATACATTTTAACGTTAGTAATACTATTAAGTCAACGGTTGGAGTAAGGGGATGGTTTCGACAGATTAGTCACAACCCGTGACAGATGCTCTTCCACAAAGACCTTGAGAGCCCTTAGTTTGGTTGCAACCATGTCCACAGTAATACCTGGTGTTTTCATGCACTTCTGTGCTAAGTCGACTTCTTGTAAAACATCACCTCAGAAAAACAAGAACGAAATGAAAGAAAAGTCGCATATAAGCTGGCAACAGATTGTGCCTTTTGTCTCGACGCTTTCTTTGACATCACACAGAGCTTCAATGGCCTCCACAAACTGGTTAAACTTCTGTATCACTTGCTTCACTGCATCAGCATGTGCACTCTAGCAAGTTGTGGACAGTCTCTTCACTGTTAGACCTGTGTATTTCTCTAGTACATCCCAACGATCGGTCGACAGAGCAAAAAATATGTACAGCGCCTCAAGACTTCCAAAAACGTTACATAAGACGGATTGCTAGCAAACGAATGTTTGCCACAAATGTTCAAAGAATTATTCGAACAAGGTAAAAAAAATTGCCTTCGGATTAATGTCTTTAATCTTTTGTTGCACACCACCGTGAATTCCAGCCATGCTTTCTGCATTATAGTACCCTTGACCGCTACATAACTGAATATCCAATCCTTTGTTTTCTAGTTTCTCGAGGATATCGCCAGTCAAAGCAGTAGCTTTACCTTTCAGATGAAAACAAGCAATTAAGCCTGCACCGTTTCGGACACAGGACGTTTTAGAACATTTTAGTGGTATGGGTTTTGATAAACAGAGAGGGAAGTAAGTCTAGTTTAATAACTGTTACAAAAATAAATAATGAGTTACGCCCCTTTGTACGCCCCTTTGTTAATATAGCTTATATAGTAAAAAAAAACGGTACCTAATAAGTCCTTTTATTCGGCCCTCAGAGATCAGATCGCGAAAAGGACTTTTGATGTACACATGGCAGGCCAAGACCTACAAAATGATATATACGTCATGGGTCTAGGACTTAAGGTTGCTGGGTTCTAGGGCGCTCCTTTGTTAATATAGCTTATATAGTAAAAAACGGTACTTAATAAGCCCCCTTTTTCGGCCCTCAGAGGTCAGATCGCGAAATGGACTTTTGATGCACACATGGCAGGCCAAGGCCTACAAAATGATATATGCATCATGGGTCTAGGACTTATGGTTGTTGAGATCTAGGGTGATGACGGACAGACAGACAAAACGGGGACAATAGAGCTTTTTTTTTCGAAAATGCTCTAAAAATCCAAGGAATTACTTCAACTGTACCACCGCTGATGTGTACATATCTAATTAAGGTTGACATGTGACCTGAATGCGAAACGTCCGGTCACATTTCCTGTGTTGGTTCAAATGTGGTTGGATTTTTATAACAATTCTATTCAGACTATTTTTGCACTTTAGCCTGGCTGAAAAATATTGTTGGAGATGACATAGTGTCACCCTCCATATGCTGTCACCCGGGGCGGTCCGCCCTTCGCCCCCCCCCCTTAGCTACGCCACTGTTGTGAGAATCTTGAAATTAAAAAAAAAAGATGAGAAATTCAATTTAAGTCAGGCTCATCCACGGCTCATCTCAAGTTGAGAGCTATTCGAACAATTTTAAAGGGCAGTGAACTTTCCGAAAATTGCTAGAATGTAGTCTGGCAGTTGAAAAGAGTTCATGTTTTTAGTGATTGTCACGGTCACTTTTAGAAGTTTAAACTAAAAAGATGATTCCTTTTTCCTTATTCATGAACTTGCCCGGTACCATACTGTATCATGAAATGCTCATACTCTACTATGATAATATTATTATGAAACACTTATTTTGACAACAGAACTACGCTGGACGTGATAAGTCTCATAATGTTTTCAACAATGTAAAGAAGTTTTACAATTCATGCTTCAGGATCTTTTCTCTGGTATTGGACTAAGGATTGTCGGTTTTAAAAAGCGGCGGCAAAAAAAAAAACGGTTTTTTCAATCATCTCGAAGCATTTGACAACCGGTTTTTCGGGCTTTAAAACCCGGTTTTAGCCAAGAACAAAACAATTAGAAAACAAGCAATTTAAGTCTTTTTCGTATTTTTTTCCCGGGTTGTAACCCATAAATATTGCTCCACGCGCATGGATTTTGATAAATTTAGAGAGGGAAGTAATCATGTTGAATAATTATTACAAAAATAAATAATTATTACGCCCCTTTAATTAGCTTTTATTAGTTATATTTAAAATATAAGCAAAAACGGTACATAAGAAACTGTTATATTTTGGCCCTGGGAGGTCAGATCGCAAAAGGGACTTTTGATGTACACTTGGCAGGCCAAGACCTACAAAATGATATATACATCAAGGGTCTATGACTTATGGTTGCTGAGATATAGGGCGCTCCTTTGTTAATATAGCTTATATAGTAAAAAACGGTACTTTATAAGCCCCCTTTTACGCCCTCAGAGGTCAGATCGCAAAATGCACTTTTGCTGCACACATGGCAGGCCAAGACCTACAAAATAATATATACATCATGGGTCTAGGACTTATGGTTGTTGAGATCTAGGGTGATGACGGACAGACAGACAGACAGACAAAACGAGGCATTAGAGCATTTTTTTTCGAAAATGCTCTAAAAATGTTGCCTCGTCAGTCCGACCTGTGGACATTATCATTGTTAGAAAGTAATTGTTGAGCGATACAAGAGTGTAGGCCTGACCAAGTGGTTCAGTGGGTAACTTGAGGATTGGGGGGAAGAGAGGGGAGGGTATATACAACTAGAGAGATCTATTGCATCTGTTTCTTCGACCTGGAAAGAGGGCTAAATTCAAGTCGTTTGCTAATTCCACAGAAAAACCGATGGTTTTTTTAGCGCACGAATTCAGTGTTGACTTGCGAGAAGCAAACGACTTGAAACGGGCATCTCATTGAAACGGGAAAAAGGGGCGGGAGATAATAATCAGTATCTCCTTAGTTCCTTACTAAACAACAGTCACAATGAGGCTATTTTTTATCAATTTCATCCAACACCTCCACCACTGCCAACCCCTCTAACCTAAACAAGGCAGGACCGTCGTACAGCCGCTGTAATGAATATTGTAACTAATACATCACAGGGCTGAAAGGAGGGGGTAGTTGGGAGATAATTGTATAAAGGGAGGGGTGAGGAGTGAATTTAGAGTGCAACAGTGGAGGAATATTTTGAAATGGGCAATCGATGAGGATCCATAGAGGTGCAGAGGTGTTTGTGTACTGTGTAACATATACAGATAACGTTAGTAACTTAGACAGAGGATGAGAGAGAGAGAGAGAGAGAGAGAGAGAGAGAGAGAGAGAGAGAGAGAGAGGACACTGAGGAAAGAGAGAGAGAGAGTCTTATTTATGACTGCCAAAAGAAGTTGAACAGTTCAAAGGTCATGATAGACATTTGTTTAGTTTAGTCATAATGCGATTTAAAAGAATATATATGAACCCACTAGTAGTATTTTTAAAGTTATATTTATAATTTTGTTTTACGTAAAAAAATGGTTTACATAATTACATTATACTTTATTCTTTATCATACAATTTGATTAAATATGATATGAATTTAAAATAATTATTGCTAGAATGCTTCAAATATCCGTTATTTCACTTTTTTTTATTTAAAGTGAAAACCGGCTTTGGCGGGGTTTTTTTTTTTGAGAAAAAGACCTTTGACAACCGGTTTTTTAAAAAGTCGGTTTTCGTACAAACCCTATATAGGGCCATGTAATGTGTTGAAAAAAAAGTGAAAAAATACAAACATATCCACCCTCCCATCCCCATAACTACTAAAGGCCACCACTTCCTGTTGGAACTTTTAATTTAAAAGCGCACCCACCACGCAAGAGGACAATCTGAGCCTTAACCGGGGAACTAAGGCTTAAACGATTATCAGTAACGCAATCAAAGGAACCTTTTTTTAAAAAAAGTGCCTTAGTTTTAAAGAAAATTGTTGCAAGCTGCCACCGACTGGGTTTTACTTTTAGCCTACCCCCCCCCCATCCCTGGTACCCAATAAGTTTCTTGGCTTATAGCCCCCAAATATAACTCTGCCTACAGCCCCCAAATATAACTCTGCCTTGAACCCATACACGTTCAGGGCTCAGGGCTATTAGAGTTATCTATTCTAAAACACAGAGACTTTTAATAAAATATACAGGTGACCGAGAAATAATTGCATCTTTAGAAATGAATGAATTCATGAATGAGTTGGGTGTGTTACTAAAACTTAAAAGAAATGAATAATTCATCCCCCTCCCCCCCCCCCCAATCCCATTTTCATAGTTTGCCATGCTTGCTACCGGCGTCATAATCATACGCAAATGTTAATGGTGAGGGAAATTTAACCCTTTCATTGATTCATTTAATATTTTGGTCTGCTATGAGATCCAGTAAAGTTTATCGAACAAACCTTCCTCTTCGTAACCATGGCAACACAAATATTGAAAGCGAAACCAACCCTGCAGTTTAGAATTTTCATATTTTATTAGAAGAATATATGAACTATGATAAGTAATATTTCATATCATGTTTCAGAAATATGATACGAGCAAAAGCAATTTATTAGAGATTCATATAGCCTAAGTCAATAAATGAAATATGATTTCAATCTAATAATTCACAAGTCTACAAAAAATTTTTTTTTTAATCACCAGAGACCAAAACATTCTTTTTATTTTTATGAAGCAGTTTTCCTCAGTGATTCCAAATATTTTCAGTTTTAATTTCTACCCCGTCATTTTTTTGTTGGTTCTGAAATATTAACGACAAAGTTATCACTGGGTTATTTAGAATTTTAAAACAATGAGCAAATAACTTTAAAGAGAACAGAATCCAATAAAATAGCCCGTGCGTTTCAACAAATTGACATGGGATTATTGACTCTCGAATTTCTTCAAAAACTTATCATAAAGAAATTTTTATTTTAACTTGCTGTGCCTGGACGTCCTTAACGTAGACACATGGACGGAAGTGGAATATCAGGCTAGTGACCGGTGAAAGAAATCTATAAATAGTACAACACTCTCGACTAAATGGGAAGCGGGAAGAAAGTTATCACTATTTTGCGATAGATGTGAATGGTCCCTAAGTTTGTCTTCTAAGGTTGGACACTCTTTGACAAGGGGGTGGACACTCTTTGACAAGGGGGTGGACACTCTTTGACAAGGGGGTGGACACTCTTTGACAAGTGGGTGGACACTCTTTGACAAGTGGGTGGACACTCTTTGACAAGTGGGTGGACACTCTTTGACAAGGGGGTGGAGATATAAAATGTTCTAACAACTGCGCCCAGCACGTTTTTTTAATTCTTCCATTATATACATATTTGTGTGTGTGTATTTGTGAGTATATGTATACATATGTGTGTGCATATATATACATGTGTGTGTATGTAATTTTATACATGGGTGAGTGTGTGTGTATAGGCCTATATATATATATATATATATTAAAGCTGCTGTTCGATTAAAAAATTGATCGAAATTAACGCATGATTAAAAATTTTAATCGCATATTAACGCACATTTTAATCGACACAATATAATACACTTGTTTGTATTCAAACTAATATGTCATAATATCAAAGCATAACATTGACATAATAAACAAGTCATTTTAATTTACGAAAGAGGTTTAATGAATTATAACATATTTATTAAGCATTAGCATATATGTCTATTGAATTATTTATTGAGACCAGTTTATGGACATGTATCAATTACGTCAATGATGCGAATTGTTTTCTTTTTATTAAACAACAATGTCTAGCCTTTTTTCGTACCATAGTTTCTGAACTAATGACGTATGCCAGTATCGAACTGTCCCTGTCATATTTTGCTCACACTTAAGTCTGTTTACCCTACCCTCCACTTCCCATTCCAAAAAAAAAAATACACACGTCATTTATATCTCAAATGTAACTTTTCTTTCATAAAATTATACCATAGCCAGAAAGTTGTCGCTCACTTATTATTAACGCGTTTTTTTTTTCTTTATTCCCCCCCCCCCTAACCCCACCTAGTCACATTTTAACACACTCTCTCTCCACTTAAAGATGTCCCAAAAACATGTTGACACCAGTTGCATTGTTTCAAACTAGGAGCACGCGTCAGAAATGACAATCACGGTCGCCGAGTTGAAGGACAAATTTACTTTTAATCTTCTTTTGAAGTTTTTGTTTTGTGCGTCGATGTCTATAAATGTTACTCTTATATTCTTTCATTCATTTACTTTCTTATTATCAACTATTTGTTCAATGTTTTAGTGAACAACAGAAAAGAAAATTTTATTTTTTTATCTGTCTAACAGTTATATTAATAAAAAAAATATCTTGTAAAATGACACTCTTTAATGTTACCGTTTCAAACGTTCAAAGCAAAATTTTGATAGGTCGGCTTTCATTTTTCATCTTCTGTTGTTCTTTCGTGTGTCAACATTAAAACTTCTTTATTTCGTTTCATTTTGGTTATAGCAACAGTTGTATCAGGGTGTTTGCCGGTCTAACTCTTAAAGAGAATCTATTGATGTTTTTATTGCTATATACAAAGCACAAACGAAAATATGCCTTTCTTTCAATCATATCGACACCGCTAGTTTCAGAACTTTAATTAATATAAAATATTAAATTTAGCTCAGCATCACAATAATTCTGAAAAATACATACACTGTCTCGTGTACTGATGTTTGCATAGCATAGTCTACACTATGTCTAGACATTGATTTCAAGTGTCATGATACTGTTAGTGCAGCTGATGCAAGACGCTGTATTTTCAAATGCGATAAAAAATTGGGCGCAAAAAAGCGGTGATACACAATTTCTAACATCTCGTTATTTTGACCTAATTATAACACAATTCACCAAACACTTGTCGTTCTTTTACCCAACCAGTGTCCAGTACACTACATTAGCTCCACCAATATACTATAGTATAAAATGTAAACCAGTGAATGAAACTTTTTTCTTTTTATATCGACCGGGAAGGGAGCAGGAGGTTCACTTGTCGAAGGGCTATATAACAAAACATCATCATTTTATATTACTATTGGGGCTTTTGTCTACGTACCTGGGGGTGAGGGTGTGTGGAAATTCTGACAGGGTGGGGGTGGTAGATCTACTTAATAAGTGAACGGACTTTAACTTCAAATTTTGCGATAAATTCCGTTATTTATCGATTTGGTGAACTTTCAGCATTTTCGTCAAATTAACGCATTTAGGTGTTGCGTTAAAAATTTTAATCGCAAATTTTTTTTGACGCGTTAATCGCAAATTAACGCAGTTTAATCAGCAGCCTTAATATATATGGATTAATATGCACACATATATATACACACACATATAAATATGTTCTATACAACGTTGTTGTTTCTTTACATGTTACTTTGCTAGCCTCTATCCGATTTGTTTTACATTATTAAAGAATCATTTAAAAATAAATTGTCATGTAGAATGTGAACATATTCAACTTTAACCTTCTCAAAGGTTCAAAAGTGAGTTACAAGATTTGAGGAAAAACGCACAAAACCGCTGAAAGTGAAACAATTTAAAAGCCTTTACAAGTTCTCAATAAAACCCAAACAATTATTTATAGTGGACATTGTTTGTTGACGTACATTAAACAAAGAATTTATTCTACAAGATTGTCACATTGTTAAAAATAAACGAACTCTTTATTTTGTGATCTGATTTCTTCGGATGACATTAAACTTAATTGAAAGAGAAACACAATGTTAAATATTAACAAAACGAGACCAAGAACCAAGATCAATATTTTGTATTTATAGCACACGCGGTGTTCCGTACATTAAAAAAAATCATCCTTGTGACAGATTTTGTTATCTGACAATAGAAATAGTTTGAGTTTCTGGTATTTCCATGAGCAAACCTGGTTGTGTGTGAGTTGATAAGTTGATAAGTCTATAGGAGCATAATTTGTGGGTGTGTGTGTTCAGTCTGTGATTCTTATGGAAACGTATACATACAAATATGCATGTAAGGTGGTAAGAGTGAGTGTGTAAAAATATGAGGGAGATTTTAGACTCATCCTCAGATATGTATGTGTGTGTGTGTGTGCAATGGCTTAGCAAGCTTAACTCGCCCCCCCCCCCCTAATTCGAAAACCATAAAATATTATATGTAAAATATACCATTTGGCTCCCATTTGTGAGTAGCGCCCGGGGGCATGATGCCCCCTTACACCCCTCACTACGCCACTGTGTATGTGTCTGTGTTAATGATATCCTAAATATGTTCTGGTGTATCTGTGTCTGTGTTAATGACATAATGAATATGTTCTGGTGTATCTTGTCAGTGTTAATGACGTGAATATGTTCTGATGTATACGAGCTCATTATTGTGAACATCACTGCTTTATCGTTTTTAACAAAAACATGTTCACATGCAATCTAAACACGTATACATCAGTCATATACACAGAGCTTTATGTACTCAAACTATGTGTACACATCTGACATATACACAGAATATGTATACAAAGTATGTGTTCACATCTTTCATGTCACACTATGTACTCAGGTTTGTGTGCATATATGCCTTGCACACACTATGTACTCAAACTATGTGTTCACATCGCGATATGTATTCAAGGTACGTGTACACAAAACGTTATGTACTCAATGTATTATACACATCGTGATTTGTACTCAAGGTATGTGTACACATCTGCCATGTACACAGAGTGCTTTGTACAAAAGATATATATATATATATATATATATATATATACATCGCGATATGTACTCAAGGAGTGTGTACACATCGCGATATATACTCGAGGAATGTGTACACAACACGTTATATTCTCAATGGCGATTGGAACTCAAGGTATGTGTACACAACTGTCATGTACATAGAATGCTATCAAGGTATGTGTTCCATTTACAGAAGAACACTGTCAATCCATCAATATGGCAGGAGCGAAAAGTCGCCACTGGTTACCATAGAAACATTACGCTGGGAGAAAAGGGGGGTAATTATGAGCCAGCACAACAGTCAGGGAGTCACCGAGTGTGTGATTTACCTTAACCTTTGACCTCCATGAAATCAGTGATGACTCCACCAGATGTGGCTATGTGTCATTGGGATAATAAATGACTGGCGGATGACTGCAATTGATGGGAGCTACTGACTTGAATTAGAGTAGCAGGTTTGATTTACTGATTTGATTTACCGATTGAATCACTGAAGTAAATCATGTTTCTGATTTACTTAATAAGAAGCACCATGGTGCTTAAATTATGTGAGTGAATGATTTGATTTCCTAATTTAGTCAGTGATCTGATTTAGGGAAACCATTGTGATTATTAATATAAGTAATTGATTGGATTTACTGATTGTGTTACTGATAATACTTGCTGAAATGATCCACAGATTGAGTTTCTGATGCTAATGACCGAATTCTTCGACTGATAGCTTTCCTAGTAAAAGTTCTTGATTTTATTATCTACTGATACGAATTTAAACCGTGAGCAACATAATTTACTATTTACTTATTAAAAAAATGATAAGTTTTTTTAATGTTATATAAAATCCTATAATGATACTACAAGCACCAATCACCAATCATCTATATAAATACTATTAGCATCAATAATCATCTATATAAATACTATTAGCATCAATAATCAACTATATAAATACTATTAGCATCAATAATCATCCCATTTGTGGGACGGATGGTCGAGGGGTGTAGATACTCGACTGTCGACCTCAGAGTCCTGGGTTCGATCCTCAGTGAGTCCCATGGAATCTTTCCAGGTGAAATTTTGTGCAAAGTCGTCCCACAAGTCCACCCAGCTTTAAATGGGTACCTGACTTTAAGTTGGGGAAGTAAAGGCGGCTGGGCGATGTGCTAACCACACAATCCCTTCATATGCCGAGGTTATAGAAACAGATGAATTCTACACTTCATCTACCCCGATGGACCGTTAGGGTTAAGGTAACTTTACTTTATTTTTACTAATCAGCCCATTTATACTGATGCAATAATGCATTCACAACAAAACTCGTGTATTGGTTCAGAGACATCAGATCCTGGACAAGCACTTTATCACGTGGTCGGCCTCCGGTGGTCCAAGAGAATATTTTAATTGTCCCTAGAGTCCAAGTGTCACAAAAACAATTACTTGTGAAATAGAAGAAAAACGTTGACTATAACACTGGGCAACAGCCAAAAAATCGTCAGGGGTTTTTCAATTGATTTAGACTAATTTTGGTGTTCTGAGTCCGAATATCACATTGATTTTGCTCGGTCAGGTCAACTTCTTAAGATACAGCCATAGACCTACCTGACGAGCTATACGTATTCTAATATCAGGAGTTTTGAGTTCAATCATTTCTCTAAATTAGCTGCATTAAAATTAGCAGCAAAATAATCACAATTATAAAAACAGAGATAATTATATTTTATTTATAAATCATCAATCTAGATTTTCACTTGATTCATTAATGCATCAGTTCTTGATTCGGCACAGCCTCCAGTACCCCGACCTTCCACCTGCCCGTCGTCCAGCTGCTCACTGCGAAGAAATTCCTGTACCAGCGTTCAGAGATCTTCCTGACAGCGACGATGAGGCCACCACTTTAGACGAGGGAGGAGATACAGAAGAGGAGTATGGATCACAAGATAGTCCGCAGCCGTTCTCACAATGTGGTCTTAATGATCTGGTTCGGGATCTCAGCTTGTCGAATAATTCCTCCGAGCTGTTGGCCTCCAGACTCAAAGAGAAAAATCTACTTGGCAAGGGAGCGCGTATTACTTTCTTCCGTAGAAGGCATGAGGACTACATGGGCTACTTCTGCCAGGAGGAAGACCTTGTGTACTGCCAAGATGTCGCCGGTCTTCTTGATAAACTCGGCGGTCCTCAATACGATCCGAGAGATTGGCGACTCTTCATTGATAGCTGCAAGCGCTCTTTGAAGTGTGTATTTCTCCACAACGGAAGCCAGTTCGCCTCAATCCCTCTTGCGCACTCCACAACTCTTGAAGAGAAGTATGAAGCAGTGAAGTATGTGCTCGACCAAATCCAATATGAGCAGCACCAATGTATCATCTGCGTCGACTTGAAGATGGTGAACTTTCTACTTGGTCAGCAGTCCGGGTTCACGAAGTACCCATGCTTTATCTGTAGGTGGGACAGTCGTGACAGAGTCCAGCACTATGTTAAGAAAGAGTGGCCGGCGCGAGAGCAGTTAGTACCTGGGGCGAGAAACATCATAAACGAACCTCTTGTTGACCGGGAGAAGATATTGATCCCACCGCTACACATGAAGCTTGGGTTAATGAAACAGTTTACGCGCGCTCTGGACTAGGATGGGAGGTGCTTCAACTACATGTGCCGAGGATTTCCTCAACTGACCATTGAGAAGCTGAAGGCCGGCATTTTCGACGGCCCACATATACGGCAGCTCATAAAGGACACAGAGTTCCTAAACTCCATGAACACGCTTGAGTGCGCCGCCTGGAAATCGTTTGTGCAGGTGGTGAACAACTTCCTGGGGAACACGAAGGCAGCAAACCACGCCAGACTCATCAGCAGCATGATAGAGGACTTCCAAAATCTCGGGTGTTTGATGAGTATAAAGAGGCACTTCCTGTTCTCACACATGGAGAAGTTTCCTGAAAAACTTGGGGCGATGAGCGATGAGCAGGGAGAAAGGTTCCATCAGGACATCCGCCAAATGGAGGAAAGATACCATGGGAGTTGGGACGCAGTCATGCTGGCGGACTACTGCTGGTCGCTGGAGAGAGACAACCCAGCAGCTGCTCACACATGGAAATAGAAGAAACGCCGATTTATGCCTTGAACTCTGAACTTTTGTTTCACGTAACGCTCACTTCCTGGGGAACACGAAGGCAGCAAACCACGCCAGACTCATCAGCAGCATGATAGAGGACTTCCAAAATCTCGGGTGTTTGATGAGTATAAAGATGCACTTCCTGTTCTCACACATGGAGAAGTTTCCTGAAAAACTTGGGGCGATGAGCGATGAGCAGGGAGAAAGGTTCCATCAGGACATCCGCCAAATGGAGGAAAGATACCATGGGAGTTGGGACGCAGTCATGCTGGCGGACTACTGCTGGTCGCTGGAGAGAGACAACCCAGCAGCTGCTCACACATGGAAATAGAAGAAACGCCGATTTATGCCTTGAACTCTGAACTTTTGTTTCACGTAACGCTCACTTCCTGGGGAACACGAAGGCAGCAAACCACGCCAGACTCATCAGCAGCATGATAGAGGACTTCCAAAATCTCGGGTGTTTGATGAGTATAAAGATGCACTTCCTGTTCTCACACATGGAGAAGTTTCCTGAAAAACTTGGGGCGATGAGCGATGAGCAGGGAGAAAGGTTCCATCAGGACATCCGCCAAATGGAGGAAAGATACCATGGGAGTTGGGACGCAGTCATGCTGGCGGACTACTGCTGGTCGCTGGAGAGAGACAACCCAGCAGCTGCTCACACATGGAAATAGAAGAAACGCCGATTTATGCCTTGAACTCTGAACTTTTGTTTCACGTAACGCTCACTGTTATACTAATATTATGATAATCATGCTTATCAAATTTAGTGGATTAATAAAAACGGAATGATTTTGAATACGTTGAATTTTATTTATTGAATAAAACGGAAAAAATCGTCAGGGGTTTATCAGCTGATGATCCGCAAATATGTGGTTTTTTACAAAAAAAAAAAACGATTTTTTTTTAAATTTCTGTAGGAAAAATTCCTGACCTGATTGAGCAAAACCAAGGTCATTTTCGGACTCAGAGCATCAAAAATGGTCTAATTCAACTAGAAAACCCTGGATGATTTTCAAAAAATATTTTTTGTTGCCCAGTGTAATTAGGTTCTTATTGCTTCATTCAAAGTGTACATATTATTGCTTCATTCAAAGTGTACATATTATTGCTTCATTCAAATTGTATACTTTATTGCTTCATTCATATTCAGAATCTCTGTCACGTGACATTAATAATCTAAAAATGTGCCTTACGTTGAAGTATCATTCATACACATGATATCCGGTTAGAACTAGTGGGATTTGTTCAGATCATGGTAAAAGTTCCCTCTATATTTCTCTTGGTACCTCCATGGTCATTGCACCACGGGCTTTAGTGGAGATAAAGAAAGAGCAATATGAAAATTGTCCCGTTTATGGTTGAAAGGATATGATAGATAAACATCTAATATATTCATGTTATACTTACACATATATTAAGAAGGGGCCCCAAAATGTTTAGTAGTATACACAAAATGGGGCCTCAAATGTTTGTTGGCCTAGGGCCCCTAAAATTGTAAATCCGACCCTTGTTGTGTGTATATATAAGTGTATATGTGTGTGTCTGTGTTTGTGTGCATCTCTAGTTGAATAATTATACCAAAATATATTGTTAAAAAGCACTGGTAACTCATATAATAAATTACAATTACAACATAGTACATTTCATACAGAAAAAATCACAAAGTACACATCATACAGAAAACATCACAGAGTACATATCATACAGAAAACATCACAGAGTACATATCATAAGCAAACATCACAGAGTACATATCATACAGAAAACATCACAAAGTACATATCATACAGAAAATATCCCAGAGTACACATCATACAGAAAACATCACATAGTACACAGCATACAGAAAACATCAAAGAGTACACATCATACAGAAAACATCACAGAGTACACATCATACAGAAAACATCACAGAGTACACATCATACAGAAAACATCACAGAGTGCATATCATACAGAAAACATCACAGAGTGCATATACAGTTATGGCCTCTTGAACACTTTCAATAGTTATGGCCTCTTGAACACTTTCAACAGTTATGGCCGCTTGAACACTTTCAACAGTTATGGCCGCTTGAACACTTTCAACAGTTATGGCCGCTGGAACACTTTCAACAGTTATGGCCGCTGGAACACTTTCAACAGTTATGGCCGCTTGAACACTTTCAACAGTTATGGCCGCTGGAACACTTTCAACAGTTATGGCCGCTTATAGATTTAGTTCAAGAATAAATTAAATATGTTGTTATATATAATAATGAAGCCAGTTTTTCATGATACATTATTACAAATAATGGAGGCAATGAAACGGATTGTAGTCATTAAAGTTTCACCCTTGGTAGAATGTAGGTCATCCAGGGCTCTAGCCTGGCTGAAACGTCTAGCACTGATGGAATTGGAACCAACGTCTTTACTACATCATCGTACTGAGACTCGTGCAGACCGATGTGGGTTTTCATTTTACTGAATTTATTAGTTCCGACAGAATTCTATATTGTAAATATTGGACCTCTTTATATTGACGAAGACAGATAAATGAACAAATTTACAAACGCACACTCGGGATTTGTCGGGCCCCATTAGAAGTTAAGAATTAATTTGCGCAACTAGTGCGCGCGAAGTTAAATTCTGCCAAGATTTGAAGTCCACATGCAAGTAAGAAAGATCATACTCATGGAATCATGCGATGAGTTATGACTCAGATCAATGTGATGGGTTACAGCTGATAATCGCATCAAGACTTTATGATGGGAATGGGGGCATGTATCAAATATGCCCCGATGTCCACTTACTCCAACGGCGGTACAACAAACATTTTTCGTGAAACACATCCGGAATTAGGTTAATGTGAAATACCACTGAAAATATGGCCAGGATTTTAATCCACCTGCGAGCCAAACAATTCAATTTACTTCCACTCATCTTCTACTTGCCACATGGTAACTGCGTGCGTGAAGAACCCTAACGTGAGTTCGCTGTCATTCAAGAGCTAACTGGCATATTTTTGTCCTCGAAACAAATAGACGATAACCTGGTCACATGAGGTTTACTGCGTGAGGAGTTCACTCTGTGTATCTGTGCCAGGATATTGATTTCAATTTTTTCCACAACTATGTTTGTACCTCAAGCTGAACGATGATATCGTATTAAAATACCTTGTTTTGTTATTTTATTGAATACATTTTAATATCATATAGCGTGCCATTAAATAATATCATAAAAAAAAATAACTAAAGAGAATGAATATAACAAATTAGGTATTTAAGTTTATTGAAAGTTGACTTGATATTAAACTGCTGCATATGTATAGATTTTGAATTACAGTCAACAGTTTTCTTTAATATATAACGAGGTTCTATTCATTGAGATATACAGACAATCTGGGTGAGTTCAGCGTGGTATTTAAACTAATTTAATTAGCATGTTAAACATCGAATAAAATAAACACACATATACTTACACATAGGCTACACGTAGAGATATACACGTACAAACACATGCTTACATAATACACGTCGAGACACGTACAAACACATGCTTACAAAATACACACGTGTAATTCGCTCAGTAACTCAGTCTTGTTAATATTGGTTTTACAATTCTTTTCATCTATTGGTATTTCGTCTATCGGTATTCAATTGGAATTCCTCTAATTTGTATTCAATTAGAATTCCTCTATTTGTATTCAATTGGAATTCATCTATTGGTTTTCAAGTGTAATTCGTCTACTTTATTGGTACCCAAATGTAATTAACCAGTTGTTATCCCATTGCGATTCTCCTATTGATATCGAATGGTAATTCATCAATTTGTATTCAAATATTAATTCAGCGAATCTGTCTCAGCCGGTTGCCTTCTGACCTTTGTTTGCCCAGAGATTTGAATATGAAAATCGGATACAGAGAGCCAATTCATTTAACTTGCATCATAAATCATCTTTGGTTTAATTGAACAACTTTAAATTGTATCAATTCTGTCCACAGCGTTCTGTTTACCCCTTAAATGAACTACAAATGTAACAGATTCACTTCATCTGATGACATGTCTACATGCTGGATATTCTAAACAAATATATGTCTCCTAGAGGCACGAAGTATGAGTGTATAGTGTCACAACTTCCTAGACTCCCTTACATTTCAATTATTATACGTATAAGTTAACTATTCAACAGCTCTGGGGATTGTAGATTACTATTCAACAGCTCTGGGGATTGTAGTTTACTATTCAACAGCTCTGGGGATTGTAGTTTACTATTCAACAGCTCTGGGGATTGTAGTTTACTATTCAACAGCTCTGGGGATTGTAGTTTACTATTCAACAGCTCTGGGGATTGTTGAATTTTTTAACACATTACCCCGTGGCTGGATTGGGTGGAGGGGGGGTATTTTATCACCTTGAAATTTCTTTATCAATTTATCCATAATTTGAACACAAACTTATAGAGTTATTGAGTACTCATCACCCTGAGAATCACACAGGTAGGGTGATAAATCATACAGGTAGGGTAATTAATCACAAATGTAGGGTGATAAATCACACAGGTAGGGTAATACATCACAAAGGTAGGGTGATAAATCACACAGGTAGGGTAATACATCACAAAGGTAAGGTAATAAATCACACAGGTAGGGTGATAAATCAAAGATAATGTAATTGTATTTTGCTCTGAAATTCCCTCTCAACAAATGTTTTCATAGTTCCTAGAAGGGGGCGGATGGTCGTGCTAGACTGAGGGTTCTTGGAACATCCATGACCTTTGCACTCTCGGCTTTGGTGGCGATGAAGAAAAACAGTCCCATAGTGGCTTATATGATATAAGTTATAAATATCTCATCCTTACAGGTATTTGACACATTCACTCCAATAGACAAGGACATACAATATGTCAATTAAAACATAAGAAGCAGATTGATAGATGAAGTGAAGAAAGCCCCGGGAGTGAGAAAGTGCAGAAGTTAACCAAAAAAATCATTCTCCAGGCAGTGAATCAGATCAAGTAATGTGTTTAGCTATAAGAGTTTTGCAGCCCATATAGTACAATTTATATGAACATTTTCCATGTTTTGAGCTTGATAAGTTGCTGAAAAAAGAAGATACAGCTCCCGTCTCTCACACAATAAACTGTTGATTATGTAAACCCTAATTCAATGATGTACACAATGTTTGGTTCTAGACTCTAGACATTCCCATCACATATAGGTCTACTAGACGTGGACATACTGTTTGGTTCTAGACTCTAGACATTCCCTTCACATATAGGCATACTAGACGTGGACATACTGTTTGGTTCTAGACTCTAGACATTCCCATCACATATAGGCCTACTAGACGTGGACATACGTGAGATCAATGCCAGACGCTTTATGACTTTTCAGTATATCGGAAAAATACTGCGAGGAGTCATACTCTGATTAGTAAATCAAACAAATGAAATATTACAACTTTTATCTCGACATGAGCCAAAATATGAGCCACATTTAGCCACAACAGATATATTTATAATCTGTCTCATTAGTGACTTTACTTTTAGGCCAAAAATAAAATTGATCATCGATCTAACACCCAAACGTTTTAATTCAATTGTGTTTGACTTAATAACTGTTGTATTTACTTATTAACTTTAGTACTGTGATGTTTACATGTTGACTAAATTATTGTGATGTTTACATGTTGACTAAATTATTGTGATGTTTACTTGTTGACTAAATTATTGTGATGTTTACTTGTTGACTAAATTATTGAAATCTTTACTTGTTGACTAAATTATTGTGATGCTTACTCGTTGACTAAATCTTTGAGGTCAAGATCTCTTTTTTATAGTGACAGATCGCACATGGGTTATAATTTTGTTAGTCCGAGTGCCTTAGTAAAGATTACAGATTCACATCTCACCGTGAAAGACAAGTTATATTCACAATAATACTTTCTTGACCATCCGATTGTTGGCTGACCATACGGTACTTTTTTAATTGCACATGACACCATTGTACGACTATTTCGTCATCACTTCCCTCTCGTCATCGTCAGAAGAATCAGCAGGTCACGGTGACAAGTACATCTTGAAAAAAAAAAGCCATCAACAATACGAAAACATTTAATTGAATTTTTAATTATCGCCACAATTGACAACAACACAGAAGTAAAGCCTGTCACAAGAGTGGAGATCGTCACACGTTACCATGACAACCAAACGCTTCGTTCTGCCGTGCACTATTTTTAGATCACTACAATGCTTTCCCACCATATTCCCACATTTTTCGTAATTTTGAATTTATGGGTCAGTGATACGATTCCTTTCAAACTGTGTTCTGGATAAATGTCTGGGGCAGTGATACGCGTTCTTTTCTGCTGTGCTCTGAGTAAATGACAAAACATTTTTGTCCTGAATTGGGTAAAGTTAGCTTTTAAAAAAAAGATAACTTTTTAAGTTAATATGAGATAAATACAAAATAAATAAAATAAAATATATGTTATAGCCCTACACAGTAGAACAGGAGTGTGGTATTTAGTTAGGAAAGTTTTAAATATTTCTGTTTCACACATCTCCCAATCAGCACGCTCCTGATGCTGTAAGTTCTATTATTATTATTTTACTTATTATTATGTGTAAAGTGCGGAGTCAAGTTGTTGTTTTTTTTAATATTAGTAAGTACAGCCACCGGCTCCATGCCGTTGAGATTGGGGAGGGGGGGGGCGGGAAGATCGTTTTATTTTATGGTGAAAGCCCTCCTCAATACTCGGGCGGTTCATGTCCCTGCAATCTTCTGCAGTCTACATGTAACTTACTCTTTTTTTTCTAGGTGTTGTCTAGAGATGTTATATTGCACCAAGGATGCCTTGATTCTCAGACGTCTATGTTGTGTCTTTTGTGTATCAAACTGGAGATGTTATATTGCACCAAGGATCCCTTGATTCACAGACGTCTATGTTGTATCTTTCTGTATCAAACTGGTGATGTTATATTGCACCAAGGATCCCTTGATTCACAGACGTCTATGTTGTGTCTTTCTGTATCAAACAGGAGATGTTATATTGCACCAAGGATGCCTTGATTCTCAGACGTCTATGTTGTGTCTTTTGTGTATCAAACTGGAGATGTTATATTGCACCAAGGATCCCTTGATTCACAGACGTCTATGTTGTGTCTTTCTGTATCAAACTGGTGATGTTATATTGCACCAAGGATCCCTTGATTCACAGACGTCTATGTTGTGTCTTTCTGTATCAAACAGGAGATGTTATATTGCACCAAGGATGCCTTGATTCTCAGACGTCTATGTTGTGTCTTTTGTGTATCAAACTGGAGATGTTATATTGCACCAAGGATCCCTTGATTCACAGACGTCTATGTTGTGTCTTTCTGTATCAAACTGGAGATGTTATATTGCACCAAGGATCCCTTGATTCACAGACGTCTATGTTGTGTCTTTCTGTATCAAACTGGAGATGTTATATTGCACCAAGGATGCCTTGATTCTCAGACGTCTATGTTGTCTTTCTGTATCAAACTGGAGATGTTATATTGCACCAAGGATGCATTGATTCTCAGACGTCTATGTTGTGTCTTTCTGTATCAAACTGGAGATGTTATATTGCACCAAGGATGCATTGATTCTCAGACGTCTATGTTGTGTCTTTCTGTATCAAACTGGAGATGTTATATTGCACCAAGGATGCATTGATTCTCAGACGTCTATGTTGTGTCTTTCTGTATCAAACTGGTGATGTTATATTGCACCACGGATGCCTTGATTCTCAGATGTCTATGTTGTGTCTTTCTGTATCAAACTGGAGATGTTATATTGCACCAAGGATGCATTGATTCTCAGACGTCTATGTTGTGTCTTTCTGTATCAAACTGGTGATGTTATATTGCACCACGGATGCCTTGATTCTCAGATGTCTATGTTGTGTCTTTCTGTATTAAACTGGACATGTTAGTTGGTCAACGATGCAGATGGAAGTAACAGTTTCAGACTCATTGTCTGAGACTTATCCCACCCTTCTCCAGTTATCTCATGTTGTATGTGTCAACATTAATACTGTATATCATATACTATATCAAAGTGTTTATCATACAATATATCAAACTGCATATCATACACTATATCAAACTATATATTATACACTATATCATATACTATATCAAACTATATAATCATGCACTATATTAAACTGTATATTATACTACATAAATACTTTATATTATACTGTATATCATGCTGCATAAATATTGTATAGTATACTGTATAATATACTGTATATCGTAATGTATAAATACTGTGTATCAAAATGTACATCAAAGTGTAATCCATACGACAGATCATGTGCTTTGCCCTTGGGTGTTGGTGTCGCTGTGGTTGATACATGTCCGACACTTACCCTGGCTTTGAAAGACAATGTCCACCCTAGTGACCAACTGGACGGAGAATGTCACACTGACCACAGGGGTCTCCCACATCGTTACAGCTGAGGTCATCCAGCAGTCGGTCGTGGTACTGATGGTGGTGACGGTAGTGCTGGTGATCAATGTAGCAGTCAGCCTGTTTTTAAATGTCTTTCTGGTCTTGATAATATTGGTGAGTTAATTCATCCGCCCCCCCCCCCCCCAACCCATCCATTTATTGTTTTTTAACTATCTGTCTGTTTGTCTCGGTGACTTGAAGCCTACCAATCCATACACCAATCTCTCTCTCTAACATTGTTCTATCTTTACCTATTTTACTCTCCAATCATCTAAATGTATGTCTGTTTGTCTGTCTGCCTATCAAACTATGTCTATAAGTCTCTCTAGCTGCTAGCTGATTAAAGTCTGTCTATCTATTAGTCTAACTGATGAATGTTTGTCTATCTGCCTGTCTGTCAGTCATTAACACTTTTGCATTCATCTCCTGAATGAGTACTGAGTTGTCTCCTCTTCAATGACCACCTACTGTTTGTCCCTCCAGTACTCCCCGAGCCTCCGTACACCCCCGAACAGTCACCTGCTGAACATCTGCCTGAACAATCTGCTACTGTGTGTGGACATGGTGGTCTGTGTCTTCTCTATCCACTTCAACAGACTGACACTCACTGAGGGCCAAAGTAAATTCTTCAGTGGTGTACAAGTGTACCTAACATATAACAGCCTGCTACAGTATTGGGGGACATTCGCTAGCATTGGTTTCTACAGGTAATTTTAATACATAGGCAGTTCCAGTGAACCAGTGGTATGTTGGTTTACATAGTAGTACCAGTGAACCAGTTGTATGTCGGTTTATATAGGCAGCACCAGTGGTATGTCTGTTTACATAGGCAGTACCAGTGGTATGATAAGCAGGGCTCGGATTTGCATAAAATATATTTTTGTTAATTTAGTGGTGTACTTCATTCTTATATAGCCTACTTGAAACAATGTTGTACATGGTCTGAATGCAATATGCCAAATTATATTTGTCATAAGAATATTTCTACATTGTCTTTTTTAAAAACCTAAATGCTTATTTAATCAAAAAAGTGTATGACAGCATATTTTCAAGTCTTATTATGTCATTTTTTTAAAGTGCCAGCTAAAGAATGTTAATTGTATCTCAAAATATAAGATCATTTCATGTCAATAAATAAATACAATCATAGATATACAGACTAGAATGCTTATGCTTATTTAATAGAGACCGAATAAGTGTTATATGTGCGGACCCTAACTTCAAAAAGAGAAGAGTAAATTTCTTTATTTTTTTTTTGCTATCTGTTTATGCAATCTATGCGTATTTACGTACTACGTCATCATAGTAGCAAAGAATTTGTAAAAATATATAGGTTATACTCATTGACGACTCATTGCATTCGGGGACCGACCATATATCACGTTTACATACCCCGTAAGCGATCTAGTCTATATATCAATGAATACAATTGTCTTCACAATAAAGGTTTTCTTTTGATTTACGTCATAAACCTATTCTTATAATCTGATCTTTTGTTTTTTTAATAAGATTTTAATTAGCCTCACTTTATATGGGTTTTTTCCCCCTCAAATCTCGTAACTCACTTTTGGAACTGTTCTGATTTAGTGAGAAGACTCAAAGTTAACACACGTTTCGATTATACAAGACGGTACACAATTTTAATCATTTCGAGTCATGAATTAACATTTTGTACAATTACGACGGGGATACTTTTTAGTAGTTCTTATAATGGTAAAATAAAATCTGCATAATATTGAAGAATTTTTTTAGTCTTATCTAGACTTGCCAAATTTATAAAATTAAAACTGAATAATAAAGATAGAAAAGTGAATTCTTTCAAAACTAAAAGTATTAAATAGAAAATATTAGAACATCTTTCTTAATTAGCTTTTAAAAAATGCAGAACACACACCGCTGTTATTTATATAGATAGGCCTATATACTGCAGTTTAATTTGATCTTGATACATGCATTAACTCTTTTCAAATGTATAGGCCTATTTATAGATTTTTTTTCTATTGCAATATTTTCAAAATGTATTAAAAGAAAATATTAGCAGCTTCACTTGTATTTTTGTAGCTGTATGTTGTGCTCTAATCAGCTAGATATGATACAGTATTCTAGATGTAAGCACATCACTGCTATACCACACTTCACAGGCACAAGACAATCAAAAAGCCCGGATTAAATTTACGCAGTCGGAGACAACTGGTGTCCCGGAGTGTCACATTCAACTGGATTATCTCCTCCCTGCTGAGTCTGACAGTCACTCTCTCGTACACACCCACCTTTCGCTACGCCTTGACAACTTTAGATCCGTTCAGAAGGTGAGTGTGTAGATTATATGGGATGGGGGGGGGATAATGATTGTTCAGGGCCCATCCACACCAGCTGTCTGTGAATTCTCTAAGGATTTCTTCGGAGCTCTGGTGGCTGGGTGGGGTTAATGTGCATGTGTGTGGGGAGGGGGAAAGATCAGACTCTGGTAAACACAGGTGTCTAATTCATTATACTACTTATACTATATTTGACGACCTGGGATTCAACTCCTACCCATTATTGTAGACAGGCAATCTACGGGACCACCTAGTGGCAGACATTGTTTCCTCTAAACAATGCACGCACACAACACACCGGTCTCTCTCTCTCTCTCTCTCTCTGAACTCTCTCAGTGAAACTGCGGGCTGAGACTTAGTCTCTTAGAGCCCGTGAGACCAGACTTGCTGTGTCTCTCAACATCTGGAGACTGACATAAAGCTCAATGGCCAGCAAGCTTCCGGACTGGTCCACCGTGAGGTATGCCAGCCCGGGGCACTCGAAAAGCAAATGATCTACGGTTTCCTCCACCTCCCTGCAGTGCCTGCAAAGGTTGTCGACATTGGGCCTCAACCTTCCAAAGTACGCGCCAATAGGACAGTGCCCAGTACGGAACTGGGCAGTTAGCGCCTGCTCGACTCTCCTAAGCTGCCACCACGGGTCGGTTTTGGACGGGCGCTCTAGAAACTTTCGGACATTTCTTCCGTTCAGCCCATTGTCCCAGCTCGCACACAACTCACCGGCCTCTATACTCTTTCGTTTTGTTGTTGCTCAGTCATTCTTTTACCCGCACACAGCCTTCGGCTAATTAGAATAAATATTGGTACCGAAGGCGCTTGTCTGTTTCGGTTAGTGGGTCTATATAATGTTAAATTTCGGTTAGTGGGTCTATAATTCTATATACTGTTATGTTGAGAGCAGTGAGTCTATATACTGTTATGTTGAGAGCAGTGGGTCTATATAATGTTATGTTGCGAGCAGTGGGTCTATATACTGTTATGTTGAGAGCTGTGGGTCTATATAATGTTATGTTGAGAGCTTTGGGTCTATATACTGTTATGTTGAGAGCTGTGGGTCTATATACTGTTATGTTGCGAACAAAAAAAAAATAAAACCCTTCCAAAGCTTTCGGAAAATTACAGGGAAGCTCTCCATTTGTCTGTCTATGAACGGCATTGCTTCTCATCATACAACTCTGTGTACAATGGACATCATATAGACCACTGTAATATAACGAATTAAAACAAAACTTTCAACATTTACAGTTTATTTTTATTTTGTTTGTAATGTTAATTAACAGACAGACACAAATCCAACATACATCTCGGTTGATCTGTTCCTTCTAAATCATAGTGCAGTCAAAGCTTTGAAGGAACACAATAATCAATTTAAAAACAAACAGCTTTAAAGATAATAAAAAAAAAAGTTGAAGGTAAACGAATCATTCTCTCTATCTCCTATGATCAAGAGCTTTTTTTTTTCTTTCTTAGAACAAAATAATTCAGGGATACGTGTTTTTTTTTTCTGAAACTGACTGGGGTTTTTTTTTTATATAAATAGAGCCATTGATTATTTCTGCGTAAACAGTGCTTAGCATAAAAAACGGTGGTTAATCAAAAGGGAATTAACTCCGATTTCCGATTTGTTACCAAAGTCCGTATAAAGTTGTCACACTTGCTTGATCTAGAACTGCATGTAAAAGCAACTACCCATTCATCAATGGACTGATTTTAATCGAGTTGGGCACAGAAAACATCTGATTGATTGGTTTGTCTGATGTATGACACAGTACAATGGACAATACAGTGTCATGTGAATTAACTTAGGTTTCTACTCCTTGTTATTTCTTTTAATGGCGTAAGTCTCAGATTTAGAGTTGTTCTTATATGTAACAACCATTGTTCGCTATATACCACATGTAACAAATGTAACAACCATTGCTCGCTATATACCACATGTAACAACCATTGCTCGCTATATACCACATGTAACAACCATTGCTCGCTATATACCACATGTAACAACCATTGCTCGCTATATACCACATGTAACAACCATTGCTAGCTATATACCACATGTAACAACCATTGCTCGCTATATACCACATGTAACAACAATTGCTCGCTATATACCACATGTAACAACCATTGCTCGCTATATACCACATGTAACAACCATTGCTCGCTATATACCACATGTAACAACCATTGCTCGCTATATACCACATGTAACAACCATTGCTCGCTATATACCACATATAACAACCATTGCTCGTTATATACCACATGTAACAACCATTGCTCGTTATATACCACATGTAACAACCATTGCTTGCTATATACCACATGTAACAAATGTAACAACCATTGCTCGCTATGTACCACATGTAACACCCATTGTTCGCTATATACCACATGTAACAACCATTGCTCGTTAAATACCACATGTAACAAACATTGCTCGCTATATACCACATGTAATAATCATTGCTCGCTATATACCACATGTAACAACCATTGCTCGCTATATACCACATGTAACAACCATTGCTCGCTATATACCACATGTAACAATCATTGCTCGCTATATACCACATGTAATAACCATTGCTCGCTATATACCACATGTAATTACCATTGCTCGCTATTTACGACATGTAACAACCATTGCTCGTTATAAACCACATGTAACAACCATTGCTCGCTATTTACGACATGTAACAAATGTAACAACCAATGCTCGCTATATACCACATGTAACAAATGTAACAACCATTGCTCGCTATATACCACATGTAACAACCATTTATCGCTATATACCACATGTAACAACATTGCTCGCTATATACCACATGTAACAACTATTGCTCGTTATATACCACATGTAATAAACATTTCTCGCTATATACCACATGTAACAACCATTGCTCGTTATATACCACATGTAACAACCATTGCTCGTTATATACCACATGTAACAACAATTGCTCGTTATATACCACATGTAACAGCCATTGCTTGCTATATACCACATGTAACAAATGTAACAACCATTGCTCGCTATGTACCACATGTAACACCCATTGTTCGCTATATACCACATGTAACAACCATTGCTCGTTATATACCACATGTAACAAACATTGCTCGCTATATACCACATGTAATTACCTCGCGTATATATATATTAACATTCTCGCTATATACCACATGCTCGCTATATACCACATGTAACAACTATTGCTCGCTATACCACATGTAATAACCATTGCTCGCTATATACCACATGTAATAACCATTGCGCGCTATATATGCCACGTAATAAAAACATTGCTCTCACCACATTAATAACCATTACTCCTCCCTACCTTTACAACCTTCTCCTTTTACCACATTAACAAATTAACAAACATTCTCCTCTACTTAACAACCAATTCCTTACCACATTAACAACATTCTCTTTACCACATTACATTCTCTTTACCACATTATACATTCTCTTACCACATTTACAATCTCTTACCACTACAACCATCTCCTTACCACATTAACAAATACAACCATCTCCTTACCACATACAACATCTCCTTACCACCTTAACAAATTAAACTTCCACAACCATCTACCACAACCACTACCACAACCACTCCACAAAAAAAAACTACCACAACCCAACCACTACACACCCACAAACCCACACATAACACCATAAACCACTTACAAAACACCTAAAAAACACAAATAACACAACCTTTAAACCAAAAAAAAACAAAAAAAAAAAAAAAAACAAAAAACAACAAAAAAAAAACAAAAAAAAAAACACATGTAACAAATGTAAAAACCATTGCTCGCTATATACCACATGTAATAAACATTGCTCGCTATATACCACATGTAACAACAATTGCTCGCTATATACCACATGTAATAACCATTGCTCGCTATATACCACATGTAATAACCATTGCTCGCTATATACCACATGTAAAAACATTGCTCGCTACATACCACATGTAATAACCATTGCTCGCTATATACCACATTTAACAACCATTGCTCGCTATATACCACATGTAACAAATGTAACAAACATTGCTCACTCTATACCACATATAACAACCAATGTTCGCTATATACCACATGTAACAACATTGCTCGCTATATACCACATGTAACAAACATTGCTCGTTATATACCACATGTAATTACATTGCTCGCTATATACCACATGTATTAACAATTGCTCGCTATATACCACATGTAACAACCATTGCTCGCTATATACCACATGTAACAAATGTAACAACCATTGCTCGCTATATACCACATGTAACAACATTGCTCGCTATATACCACCTGTAACAAATGTAAGAATCATTGCTCGCTATATACCACATGTAACAACCATTGCTCGCTATATACCACATGTAACAACCATTGCTCGCTATATACCACATGTAACAACCATTGCTCGCTATATACCACATGTAACAAATGTAACAATCATTGCTCCCTATAAACCGCACGTATCAATCATTGCTCGCTCTATACCACATGTAACAACCATTGCTCGCTATATACCACATGTAACAACCATGCTCGCAATATACCACATGCAACAACCATTAATCGCTATATACCACATGTAACAAATGTAACAATCATTGCTCGCTGTATACCACATGTAACAACCATTGCTCGCTATATACCACAAGTAACAACATTTCTCGCTATATACCACATGTAACAACCATTGCTCGCTATATACCACATGTAACCACTATGGCTCGCTATATACCACATGTAACACCATTGCTCGCTATATACCTTATGTAACAATCATTGCTCGCGATAAACCACATGTAACAAATGTATCAACCATTGCTCGCTATATACCACATGTAATAACCATTGCTCGCTATATACCACATATAACAACCATTGCTCGCTATATACCACATGCAACACCTATTCCTCGTTATATACTACATGTAACAACCATTGCTCGCTATACACCACATGTAACAAATGTAACAACCATTGCTCGCTATATAACACATGTAATAACATTGCTCGCTATATACCACATTTAATAACATTGCTCGCTATATACCACATGTAATAACATTGCTCGCTATATACCACATGTAACAATATTGCTCGCTATATACCACATGTAACAACATTGCTCGCTATATACCACATGTAACAAATGTAACAACCATCGCTCGCTATACACAAGTAGTAACAACATTAGTCAATATATACCACATGTAACAACATTGCTCGCTATTTACCACATGTAACATGTAATAACCATTGCTCGCTATATACCACATGTAACAACATTGGTCGCTATATACCACATGTAACAATATTGCTCGCTATATACCACATGTAACAAATGTAACAACTATTGCTCGCTATATACCACATGTAACAACCATTGCTCGCTATATACCCCCATGCAACAAACATTGCTCGCTATATACCACATGTAACAACATTGCTCGCTATATACCACATGTAACAAATGTAACAACCATTGCTCGCTATATACCACATGTTACAACCATTGCTCGCTATATACCATATGTAACAACCATTGCTCGCTATATACCACATGTAACAGCATTGCTCGCTATATACCACATGTAATAACTATTGCTCGCTATATACCACATGTAACAACCATTGCTCTCTATATACCACATGTAACAAATGTAACAACCATTGCTCGCTATATACCACATGTAACAAATGTAACAATCATTGCTCCCTATAAACCGCACGTATCAATCATTGCTCGCTCTATACCACATGTAACAACCATTGCTCGCTATATACCACATGTAACAACCATGCTCGCTATATACCACATGCAACAACCATTAATCGCTATATACCACATGTAACAAATGTAACAATCATTGCTCGCTGTATACCACATGTAACAACCATTGCTCGCTATATACCACAAGTAACAACATTTCTCGCTATATACCACATGTAACAACCATTGCTCGCTATATACCACATGTAACCACTATGGCTCGCTATATACCACATGTAACACCATTGCTCGCTATATACCTTATGTAACAATCATTGCTCGCGATAAACCACATGTAACAAATGTATCAACCATTGCTCGCTATATACCACATGTAATAACCATTGCTCGCTATATACCACATATAACAACCATTGCTCGCTATATACCACATGCAACACCTATTCCTCGTTATATACTACATGTAACAACCATTGCTCGCTATACACCACATGTAACAAATGTAACAACCATTGCTCGCTATATAACACATGTAATAACATTGCTCGCTATATACCACATTTAATAACATTGCTCGCTATATACCACATGTAATAACATTGCTCGCTATATACCACATGTAACAATATTGCTCGCTATATACCACATGTAACAACATTGCTCGCTATATACCACATGTAACAAATGTAACAACCATCGCTCGCTATACACAAGTAGTAACAACATTAGTCAATATATACCACATGTAACAACATTGCTCGCTATTTACCACATGTAACATGTAATAACCATTGCTCGCTATATACCACATGTAACAACATTGGTCGCTATATACCACATGTAACAATATTGCTCGCTATATACCACATGTAACAAATGTAACAACTATTGCTCGCTATATACCACATGTAACAACCATTGCTCGCTATATACCCCCATGCAACAAACATTGCTCGCTATATACCACATGTAACAACATTGCTCGCTATATACCACATGTAACAAATGTAACAACCATTGCTCGCTATATACCACATGTTACAACCATTGCTCGCTATATACCATATGTAACAACCATTGCTCGCTATATACCACATGTAACAGCATTGCTCGCTATATACCACATGTAATAACTATTGCTCGCTATATACCACATGTAACAACCATTGCTCTCTATATACCACATGTAACAAATGTAACAACCATTGCTAGGTATATACCACATGTAACAACATTGCTCGCTATATACCACATGTAACAACTGTAATAACCATTGCTCGCTATATACCAATATAACAACCATTGCTCGCTATATACCACATGTAACAACCATTGCTCGCTATTTACCCCCATGCAACAAACATTGCTCGCTATATACCACATGTAACAACCATTGCTCGCTATATACCACATGTAACAAATGTAACAACCATTGCTCGCTATATACCACATGTTACAACCATTGCTCGCTATATACCATATGTAACAACCATTGCTCGCTATATACCACATGTAATAACTATTGCTCGCTATATACCACATGTAACAAACATTGCTCGCTATATACCACATGAAACAAATGTAACAACCATTGCTCGTTATATACCACATGTAACAACCATTGCTCGCTATATACCACATGTAACAACATTGCTCGCTATATACCACATGTAACAAATGTAACAAACATTGCTTGCTATATACCACATATAACAACCATTGCTCGCTATATACAATATGTAACAACCTATGCTCGCTATATACCACATGTAACAACCATTGCTCGCTATATACCATATGTAACAACCATTGCTCGTTATATACCACATGTAATAACCAATGCTTGCTATATACCACATGTAATAACTATTGCTCGCTATATACCACATGTAACAACCATTGCTCGCTATATATCACATGTAATATAATTGCTCGCTATATACTACATGTAACAAATGTAACAACCATTGCTCGCTATGTACCACATGTAAAAACCATTGCTCGCTATATACCACATGTAAAAACATTGCTCGCTATATACCACATGTAATAACCATTGCTCGCTATATACCACATGTGACAACTATTGCTCGCTATATACCACATGTAACAAATGTAACAACCATTGCTCGCTATATACCACATGTAATAACCATTGCTCGCTATATACCACATGTAACAACCATTGCTCGCTATATACCACATGTAACAACATTAATCGCTATATACCACATGTAACAAATGTAACAACCATTGCTCGCTATACACCACATGTAACAACATTAGTCGCTATATACCACATGTAACAAATGTAACAACCATTGCTCGCTATATACAACATGTAACAACATTGCTCGCTATATACCACATGTAAAAACTGTAATAACCATTGCTCGCTATATACCACATGTAACAACATTGGTCGCTATATACCACATGTAACAACATTGCTCGCTATATACCACATTTAATAAATGTACCAAACGTTGCTCGCTATATACCACATGTAACAACATTGCTCGCTATATACCACATTAACAAATGTAACAACTTTTGCTTGCTATATACCACATGTAACAACCATTGCTCGCTATATACCCCCATGCAACAAACATTGCTCGCTATATACCACATGTAACAACATTGCTCGCTATATACCACATGTAAGAAATGTAAGAACCATTGCTCTTTATATACCACATGTTACAACCATTGCTCGCTATATACCAGATGTAACAACCATTATTCTCTATAGACCACATTTAACAACATTGCTCGCTATATACCACATGTAACAATATTGCTCGCTATATACCACATGTAACAAATGTAACAACCATTGCTCGCTAGATACCACATGTAACAACCATTGCTCGTTGTATACCACATGTAACAACCATTGCTCGTTATATACCACATGTAACAACCATTGCTCGTTATATACCAAATGTAACAACCATTGCTTGCTATATACCACATGTAACAAATGTAACAACTATTGCTGGCTATGTACCACATGTAACACCCATTGTTCGCTATATACCACATGTAACAACATTACTCGCTATATACCACATGTAACAACCATTGCTCGTTCTATAGCACATGTAACAAACATTGCTCGCTATATACCTAATGTAACAAATGTAACAACCTTTGCTCGCTATATACCACATATAATAACCATTGCTCGCTATATACCACATGTAACAACATTTCTCGCTATATACAACATGCAACAAACTTTGCTCGCTATATACAACATGTAACAACCATTGCTCGCTATATACCACATGTAATAACCATTGCTCGCTATATACCACATGTAACAACCATTGCTCGCTATATACCACATGTAATAACCATTGCTCGCTATATACCACATGTAACAACCATTGCTCGCTATATACCACATGTAATAACCATTGCTCGCTATATACCACATGTAACAACCATTGCTCGATATATACCACATGTAATAACCATTGCTCGCTATATACCACATGTAACAAATGTAACAACCATTGCTCGCTATATACCACATGTAATAACCATTGCTCGCTATATACCACATGTAATAACATTGCTCGCTACATACCACATGTAATAACCATTGCTCGCTATATACCACATGTAACAACCATTGCTCGCTATATACCACATGTAACAAATGTAACAACCATTGCTCGCTCTATACCACATATAACAACCAATGTTCGCTATATACCACATGTAACAACATTGCTCGCTATATACCACATGTAACAACCATTGCTCGTTATATACCACATGTAATTACATTGCTCGCTATATACCACATGCAACACCTATTCCTCGTTATATACTACATGTAACAACCATTGCTCGCTATACACCACATGTAATAAATGTAACAACCATTGCTCGCTATATAACACATGTAATAACAATGCCTGCTATATACCACATTTAATAACATTGCTCGCTATATACCACATGTAATAACATTGCTCGCTATATACCACATGTAACAATATTGCTCGCTATATACCACATGTAACAACATTGCTCGCTATATACCACATGTAACAAATGTAACAACCATCGCTCGCTTTACACAAGTAGTAACAACATTAGTCAATATATACCACATGTAACAACATTGCTCGCTATTTACCACATGTAACAACATTGCTCGCTATATACCACATGTAACATATGTAATAACCATTGATCGCTATATACCACATGTAACAACATTGGTCGCTATATACCACATGTAACAATATTGCTCGCTATATACCACATGTAACAAATGTAACAACTATTGCTCGCTATATACCACATGTAACAACCATTGCTCGCTATATACCCCCATGCAACAAACATTGCTCGCTATATACCACATGTAACAACATTGCTCGCTATATACCACATGTAACAAATGTAACAACCATTGCTCGCTATATACCACATTTTACAACCATTGCTCGCTATATACCATATGTAACAACCATTGCTCGCTATATACCACATGTAACAGCATTGCTCGCTATATACCACATGTAATAACTATTGCTCGCTATATACCACATGTAACAACCATTGCTCTCTATATACCACATGTAACAAATGTAACAACCATTGCTAGGTATATACCACATGTAACAACATTGCTCGCTATATACCACATGTAACAACTGTAATAACCATTGCTCGCTATATACCAATATAACAACCATTGGTCGCTATATACCACATGTAACAACCATTGCTCGCTATTTACCCCCATGCAACAAACATTGCTCGCTATATACCACATGTAACAACCATTGCTCGCTATATACCACATGTAACAAATGTAACAACCATTGCTCGCTATATACCACATGTTACAACCATTGCTCGCTATATACCATATGTAACAACCATTGCTCGCTATATACCACATGTAATAACTATTGCTCGCTATATACCACATGTAACAAACATTGCTCGCTATATACCACATGAAACAAATGTAACAACCATTGCTCGTTATATACCACATGTAACAACCATTGCTCGCTATATACCACATGTAACAACATTGCTCGCTATATACCACATGTAACAAATGTAACAAACATTGCTTGCTATATACCACATATAACAACCATTGCTCGCTATATACCATATGTAACAACCTATGCTCGCTATATACCACATGTAACAACCATTGCTCGCTATATACCATATGTAACAACCATTGCTCGTTATATACCACATGTAATAACCAATGCTTGCTATATACCACATGTAATAACTATTGCTCGCTATATACCACATGTAACAACCATTGCTCGCTATATATCACATGTAATATCATTGCTCGCTATATACTACATGTAACAAATGTAACAACCATTGCTCGCTATGTACCACATGTAAAAACCATTGCTCGCTATATACCACATGTAAAAACATTGCTCGCTATATACCACATGTAATAACCATTGCTCGCTATATACCACATGTGACAACTATTGCTCGCTATATACCACATGTAACAAATGTAACAACCATTGCTCGCTATATACCACATGTAATAACCATTGCTCGCTATATACCACATGTAACAACCATTGCTCGCTATATACCACATGTAACAACATTAATCGCTATATACCACATGTAACAAATGTAACAACCATTGCTCGCTATACACCACATGTAACAACATTAGTCGCTATATACCACATGTAACAAATGTAACAACCATTGCTCGCTATATACAACATGTAACAACATTGCTCGCTATATACCACATGTAAAAACTGTAATAACCATTGCTCGCTATATACCACATGTAACAACATTGGTCGCTATATACCACATGTAACAACATTGCTCGCTATATACCACATGTAATAAATGTACCAAACGTTGCTCGCTATATACCACATGTAACAACATTGCTCGCTATATACCACATGTAACAAATGTAACAACTTTTGCTTGCTATATACCACATGTAACAACCATTGCTCGCTATATACCCCCATGCAACAAACATTGCTCGCTATATACCACATGTAACAACATTGCTCGCTATATACCACATGTAAGAAATGTAAGAACCATTGCTCTTTATATACCACATGTTACAACCATTGCTCGCTATATACCACATGTAACAACCATTGTTCTCTATAGACCACATTTAACAACATTGCTCGCTATATACCACATGTAACAAAATTGCTCGCTATATACCACATGTAACAAATGTAACAACCATTGCTCGCTATATAACACATGTAACAACCATTGCTCGTTATATACCACATGTAATAACCATTTATCGCTATATACCACATGTAACACCATTGCTCGCTAGATACCACATGTAACAACCATTGCTCGTTGTATACCACATGTAACAACCATTGCTCGTTATATACCACATGTAACAACCATTGCTCGTTATATACCACATGTAACAACCATTGCTTGCTATATACCACATGTAACAAATGTAACAACTATTGCTGGCTATGTACCACATGTAACACCCATTGTTCGCTATATACCACATGTAACAACATTACTCGCTATATACCACATGTAACAACCATTGCTCGTTCTATAGCACATGTAACAAACATTGCTCGCTATATACCTAATGTAACAAATGTAACAACCTTTGCTCGCTATATACCACATATAATAACCATTGCTCGCTATATACCACATGTAACAACATTTCTCGCTATATACAACATGCAACAACCTTTGCTCGCTATATACCACATGTAACAACCATTGCTCGCTATATACCACATGTAATAACCATTGCTCGCTATATACCACATGTAACAACCATTGCTCGCTATATACCACATGTAATAACCATTGCTCGCTATATACCACATGTAACAACCATTGCTCGCTATATACCACATGTAATAACCATTGCTCGCTATATACCACATGTAACAACCATTGCTCGATATATACCACATGTAATAACCATTGCTCGCTATATACCACATGTAACAAATGTAACAACCATTGCTCGCTATATACCACATGTAATAACCATTGCTCGCTATATACCACATGTAATAACATTGCTCGCTACATACCACATGTAATAACCATTGCTCGCTATATACCACTTGTAACAACCATTGCTCGCTATATACCACATGTAACAAATGTAACAACCATTGCTCGCTCTATACCACATATAACAACCAATGTTCGCTATATACCACATGTAACAACATTGCTCGCTATATACCACATGTAACAACCATTGCTCGTTATATACCACATGTAATTACATTGCTCGCTATATACCACATGTAACAAATGTAACAACCATTGCTCGCTATATACCACATGTAACAACATTGCTCGCTATATACCACATGTAACAAATTTAACAAGTATTGCTCGCTATGTACCACATGTAACAACCATTGCTCGCTATATACCCCCATGCAACAAACATTGCTCGCTATATACCACATGTAACAACATTGCTCGATATATACCACATGTAACAAATGTAACAACCATTGCTCGCTATATACCACATGTAACAACCGTTGCTCGCTATATACCATATGTAACAACCATTGCTCGCTATATACCACATGTAACAACATTGCTCGCTATATACCACATGTAATAACCATTTCTCGCTATATACCACATGTAACAACCATTGCTCGCTATACACCACCTGTAACAAATGTAAGAATCATTGCTCGCTATATACCACATGTAACAACCATTGCTCGCTATATACCACATGTAACAACAATTGCTCGCTATATACCACAAGTAACAACATTTCTCGCTATATACCACATGTAACAACCATTGCTTGCTATATACCACATGTAACCACTATTGCTCGCTATATACCACATGTAACAGCATTGCTCGCTATATACCACATGTAACAACCATTGCTCGCTATATACCACACGTAATAACCATTGCTCGCTATATACCACATGTAACAATCATTGCTCGCTATATACCACATGTAACAAATGTATCAACCATTGCTCGCTATATACCACATGTAATAACCATTGCTCGCTATATACCACATGTAATAACAATACTCGCTATATACCACATATAACAACCATTGCTCGCTATATACCACATGCAACATCTATTCCTCGTTATATACCACATGTAACAACCATTGATCGCTATACACCACATGTAACAAATGTAACAACCATTGCTCGCTATATACCACATGTAATAACCATTCCTCGCTATATACCACATGCAACAACTATTGCTCGCTATATACCACATGTAACAACCATTGCTCGCTATATACCACATGTAATAACAATGCCTGCTATATACCACATGTAATAACTTTGCTCGCTTTATACTACATGTAATAACATTGCTCGCTATATACCACATGTAACAACATTGCTCGCTATGTACCACATGTAACAAATGTAACAACCATCGCTCGCTATACACCACTAGTAACAACATTAGTCAATATATACCACATGTAACAAATGTAACAACCATTGCTAGCTATATACCACATGTAACAACATTGCTCGCTATATACCACATGTAACAAACGTAACAACCATTGCTCGCTATATACCCCCATGCAACAAACATTGCTCGCTATATACCACATGTAACAACATTGCTCGCTATATACCACATGTAACAAATGTAACAACCATTGCTCGCTATATACCACATGTTACAACCATTGCTCGCTATATACCATATGTAACAAACATTGCTCGCTATATACCACATGTAATAACCATTGCTCGCTATATACCACATGTAATAACGACTGCTTTGCGATATGCCACAAGTACAGGTCTTAAAATAAAATTGTTCACTAACTGTAGGAAGTATAACAAGTAGACAATATTGCAATCGACTTATGGCCAAGTTACGTTGAAATATGTTTCATTTAGTCGATATGTAATTCTACAGAAAATACTTCAGCTTCTTTTTTCTTCTTCTATTTTCTAATAATTAGAAAATAAATAAATATATAAAATGAATTGAGTTTTTTTTAGTTTAGGATGTGTTATAATTTATCAAATTGTAATTAGCTACGTGATTCTACACAAAAATTATTTCATGGGCTTTAAATGATTAAAATCGTTTATCATCATATAAAATCTATACGTGTTTCCATTGGAACATTCTATTTCATGACAGACTAAAACATCCAGAAATTTAAACTTTTTATAAAGTTTTTTTTCAAAATGATTATCTCAAACTTAATTGTATTTTAGAGATAAAACATATTTTAAAAACAAAAACTAGTAACGCTGTCAAATAAAGTGGTGGCCGGACAGTTCGACCCCAGAAGTTCGACCCCAGACAGTTCAACCACAGACAGTTCGACCGCAGACAGTTCGACCACAGACAGTTCGACCAAAGACAGTTCAACCACAGATAGTTCGACCAAAGACAGTTCGATCACAGACAGTTCGACCACAGACAGTTCGACCAAAGACAGTTCAACCACAGACAGTTCGACCAAAGACAGTTCGATCACAGACAGTTCGACCACAGACAGTTCGACCCCAGACAGTTCAACCACAGACAGTTCGACCAAAGACAGTTCAATCACAGACAGTTCGACCACAGACAGTTCGACCACAGACAGTTCGACCACAGACAGTTCGACCACAGACTGTTCGACCCCAGACAGTTCAACCACAGACAGTTCGACCACAGACAGTTCGACCCCAGACAGTTCGACCACAGACAGTTCGACCCCAGACAGTTCGACCACAGACAGTTCAACCCCGAAACACTTCAACCCGTGGCAATTCGACTCGCGATACTTCCATCCCGAACAATTCGACCCTGTCAACTGATAGAATAATATATATATATATATATATATATATATATATGTATATATTAATATATTTGTTTATTGGTTAGGGATTTCGATGGCAGCAAGAACTACAACTCGTTAACTAAAGAACGGGTTGCCGTCACTTTGATTATCCTTCTTGCCTTCTCTATTGGCCTTGTAATTATTTTAACAGCTTATTACAGGTATGTGGTGACATTATAAATATATGTAAATAGAACATTACATTGTGTTGGAAAATTGTAATATAGCGCTTATAAAACATTGGGTCGGTAATTTATAAATCTATGTTCATAGAACATTCTAATGAAAATCTAATGTGTTGTTACATCACAAATCAATGATAGAATATTGCGTTGTTGGTACATTTATTATATGTATATATAACAGATGGTGACATTAATACAAAAAATGTTTCAAATGTTTTTGTCCTCAGTATATGTCGAACTCTGAATGTCGTTTCCATTGTAGGGAAGAATCGAGTTAGTCCAAGACAACAGTCGCCACACATCCACTCGGACAGTGCCGACTTGACCATGTCTGTGATACGTTCTTACAGACCTCAGTACACTATAAGGCAGGTAACAGTTTTATTCAAATTGTATTGAAATGTATTTGTAAAAATAACGAGTGGAGAAGGAGAACCAATTCAGAGCTGTATGAACTGTACGAAGAACTAAATATAACAGCTGAAATTAAAATGAATAGATTGAGGTGGGTAAGGCACCATTACTCGCTATATACCACATGTAACAAATGTAAGAATCATTGCTCGCTATATACCACATGTAACAACCATTGCTCGCTATATACCACATGTAACAACCATTGCTCGCTATATACCACATGTAACAACCATTGGTCGCTATATACCACATGTACCAAATGTAACAATCATTGCTCCCTATATACCACATGTATCAATCATTGTTCGCTATATACCACATGTAACAACATTGCTTAGACCTTAAAGCCATAGGAGTGAGAGCGTGAAGAAAGAAGACCATGGATCAGGAAAAGTGGAGAAGAGTAGTATGGCAGGCCAGGGCCCTAAATGGGTTGTAGAACCAAAGGAAGAAGTATTTGTATAAATAAACAGTCGATTGACTAAGTCTCTGATATTTAATGAAGTCATTTTGAAATAAGTCCATATCGTCATTACATTTGTCGATACTAGTTCTGTCTTTACTTACCTGTGAGTAAACAATGTCTTTGAACGATATGATCTTAACCAAATGCTACATTATCCGTGTAGGCCTGCTGTAAACTGAATATATTACATTACCAGTGTAGGGCTGCTGTAAACTGAATATTACATTACCAGTGTAGGGCTGCTGTAAACTGAATATATTACATTACCAGTGTAGGGCTGCTGTAAACTGAATATATTACATTACCAGTGTAGGCCTGCTGTAAACTGAATATATTATATTACCAGTGTAGGCCCGCTGTAAACTGAATATATTACATTACCAGTGTAGGGCTGCTGTAAACTGAATATATTACATTACCAGTGTAGGGCAGCTTTAAACTGAATATATTACATTACCAGTGTAGGGCTGCTGTAAACTGAATATTACATCGCCAGTGTAGGCCTGCTGTAAACTGAATATTACATTACCAGTGTGGGCCTGCTGTAAACTGAAAATGTTACATTACACATTACCAGTGTAGGCCTGCTGTAAACTGAATATTACATTACCAGTGTAGGCCTGCTGTAAACTGAAATTATTATATTACCAGTATAGGCCTGCTGTTAACTGAATATACTACATTACCAGTGTAGGCCTGCTGTTAACTGAATATACTACATTACCAGTGTAGGCCCGCTGTAAACTGAGTATTACATTACCAGTGTAGGCCTGCTGTAAACTGAATATATTACATTACCAGTGTAGGGCTGCCGTAAATTGAATATATTACATTACCAGTGTAGGCCTGCTGTAAACTGAATATTACATTACCAGTGTAGGCCTGCAGTAAACTGAAATTATTATATTACCAGTATAGGCCTGCTGTTAACTGAATATACTACATTACCAGTGTAGGCCTGCTGTTAACTGAATATACTACATTACCAGTGTAGGCCCGCTGTAAACTGAGTATTACATTACCAGTGTAGGCCTGCTGTAAACTGAATATATTACATTACCAGTGTAGGCCTGCCGTAAATTGAATATATTACATTACCAGTGTAGGCCTGCTGTAAACAGAATATTACATTACCAGTGTAGGCCTGCTGTAAACTGAATATTACATTACCAGTGTAGGCCTGCTGTAAACTGAATATATTACATTACCAGTGTAGGCCTGCCGTAAATTGAATATATTACATTACCAGTGTAGGCCTGCTGTAAACTGAATATTACATTACCAGTGTAGGCCTGCAGTAAACTGAAATTATTATATTACCAGTATAGGCCTGCTGTTAACTGAATATACTACATTACCAGTGTAGGCCTGCTGTTAACTGAATATACTACATTACCAGTGTAGGCCCGCTGTAAACTGAGTATTACATTACCAGTGTAGGCCTGCTGTAAACTGAATATATTACATTACCAGTGTAGGCCTGCCGTAAATTGAATATATTACATTACCAGTGTAGGCCTGCTGTAAACAGAATATTACATTACCAGTGTAGGCCTGCTGTAAACTGAATATTACATTACCAGTGTTGGCCGGCCAGTAATTTGGCTGAGAGTCCTATCTTCTTAGTGAGGGGAATGAGTTCGAGCCCGCTATTCCAGTTATCAACGTCCCTGTGATATTTTGGTGGTCAATGCGGCCTTGATTACGGCGATGGGGTAGAAAGGAAACGGGAGCCCCAGCGGACTAACCCCCAGATGACTAAACCCCCAAAATATTACGAACGAATTTAAGTCAATATTATTGATACTTCTCTCTCTCTCTCTCTCTCTCTCTCTCTATATATATATATATATATATATATATATATATATATATATATATATATATATCTTGATCATGGGCATTGGTTACGAGTGCAAGTAGCCAAGGTGCAAGTTTGAGTACAAGTACGTAATTTAATAATACGAGTACAAATACAAGTTACACAAAGATGTAGTCGACTATTACTCTTGTACATGTATCAAAGAAATATGCAGCTCACGGAATATCTAAAGGTGGCTGGACATTGCGCTATTCGTGGTGGCTGGACATTGCGCTATTCGTGGTGGCTGGACATTGCGCTGGTCGTGGTGGCTGGACATTGCGCTGGTCGTGGTGGGTGGACATTGCGCTGGTCGTGGTGGCTGGACATTGCGCAGGTCGTGGTGGCTGGACATTGCGCTGGTCGTGGTGGCTGGATATTGCGCAGGTCGTGGTGAATGGACATTGTGCTAGTCGCATATTTCGACAGTATTTCATGACTGAAGTGAAAGAGGACTTCGAAATACTCTATTGGCTCTCATGGCCTGTACAAATGGAATTATTTATAAAAAAAATTCGTTTTAAATATTCATTGATATGTTTTATATATGACAGTACACCCACATATTGATCATGTTTTATATTTGACAGTACACCCACATATTGATCATGTTTTATATTTGACAGTACACCCACATATATTGATCATGTTTTATATTTGACAGTACACCCACATATATTAATCCTGTTTTATATTTGACAGTACACCCACATATATTGATCCTGTTTTATATTTGACAGTACACCCACATATCGATCATGTTTTATATTTGACAGTACACCCACATATTGATCATGTTTTATATTTGACAGTACACCCACATATATTGATCATGTTTTATATTTGACAGTACACCCACATATATTGATCCTGTTTTATATTTGACAGTACACCCACATATATTGATCCTGTTTTATATTTGACAGTACACCCACATATTGATCATGTTTTATATTTGACAGTACACCCACATATTGATCATGTTTTATATTTGACAGTACACCCACATATATTGATCATGTTTTATATTTGACAGTACACCCACATATATTGATCCTGTTTTATATTTGACAGTACACCCACATATATTGATCCTGTTTTATATTTGACAGTACACCCACATATTGATCATGTTTTATATTTGACAGTACACCCACATATTGATCATGTTTTATATTTGACAGTACACCCACATATTGATCATGTTTTATATTTGACAGTACACCCACATATTGATCATGTTTTATATTTGACAGTACACCCACATATATTGATCATGTTTTATATTTGACAGTACACCCACATATATTGATCCTGTTTTATATTTGACAGTACACCCACATATATTGATCATGTTTTATATTTGACAGTACACCCACATATTGATCATGTTTTATATTTGACAGTACACCCACATATTGATCATGTTTTATATTTGACAGTACACCCACATATTGATCATGTTTTATATTTGACAGTACACCCACATATTGATCATGTTTTATATTTGACAGTACACCCACATATATTGATCATGTTTTATATTTGACAGTACACCCACATATATTGATCCTGTTTTATATTTGACAGTACACCCACATATTGATCATGTTTTATATTTGACAGTACACCCACATATTGATCATGTTTTATATTTGACAGTACACCCACATATTGATCATGTTTTATATTTGACAGTACACCCACATATATTGATCATGTTTTATATTTGACAGTACACCCACATATTGATCATGTTTTATATTTGACAGTACACCCACATATTGATCATGTTTTATATTTGACAGTACACCCACATATATTGATCATGTTTTATATTTGACAGTACACCCACATATTGATCATGTTTTATATTTGACAGTATACCCACATATATTGATCATGTTTTATATTTGACAGTACACCCACATATTGATCATGTTTTATATTTGACAGTACACCCACATATTGATCATGTTTTATATTTGACAGTACACCCACATATATTGATCCTGTTTTATATTTGACAGTACACCCACATATTGATCCTGTTTTATATTTGACAGTACACCCACATATTGATCATGTTTTATATTTGACAGTACACCCACATATTGATCATGTTTTATATTTGACAGTACACCCACATATATTGATCATGTTTTATATTTGACAGTACACCCACATATATTGATCATGTTTTATATTTGACAGTACACCCACATATTGATCATGTTTTATATTTGACAGTACACCCACATATTGATCATGTTTTATATTTGACAGTACACCCACATATATTGATCATGTTTTATATTTGACAGTACACCCACACATATTGATGATGTTTTATATTTGACAGTACACCCACATATTGATCATGTTTTATATTTGACAGTACACCCACATATTGATCATGTTTTATATTTGACAGTACACCCACATATTGATCATGTTTTATATTTGACAGTACACCCACATATTGATCATGTTTTATATTTGACAGTACACCCACATATTGATCAGTGTTTTATATTTGACAGTACACCCACATATTGATCATGTTTTATATTTGACAGTACACCCACATATTGATCATGTTTTATATTTGACAGTACACCCACATATATTGATCCTGTTTTATATTTGACAGTACACCCACATATTGATCATGTTTTATATTTGACAGTACACCCACATATATTGATCATGTTTTATATTTGACAGTACACCCACATATTGATCATGTTTTATATTTGACAGTACACCCACATATTGATCATGTTTTATATTTGACAGTACACCCACATATTGATCCTGTTTTATATTTGACAGTACACCCACATATTGATCATGTTTTATATTTGACAGTACACCCACATATTGATCATGTTTTATATTTGACAGTACACCCACATATTGATCCTGTTTTATATTTGACAGTACGACCACATATTGATCATGTTTTATATTTGACAGTATACCCACATATATTGATCATGTTTTATATTTGACAGTACACCCACATATTGATCATGTTTTATATTTGACAGTACACCCACATATTGATCATGTTTTATATTTGACAGTACACCTACATATTGATCATGTTTTATATTTGACAGTACACCCACATATATTGATCATGTTTTATATTTGACAGTACACCCACATATATTGATCATGTTTTATATTTGACAGTACACCCACATATATTGATCCTGTTTTATATTTGACAGTACACCCACACATATTGATCATGTTTTATATTTGACAGTACACCCACATATTGATCATGTTTTATATTTGACAGTATACCCACATATATTGATCATGTTTTATATTTGACAGTACACCCACATATTGATCATGTTTTATATTTGACAGTACACCCACATATTGATCATGTTTTATATTTGACAGTACACCCACATATATTGATCCTGTTTTATATTTCACAGTACACCCACATATATTGATCCTGTTTTATATTTGACAGTACACACACACATATTGATCATGTTTTATATTTGACAGTACACCCACATATTGATCATGTTTTATATTTGACAGTACACCCACATATTGATCATGTTTTATATTTGACAGTACACCCATATATATTGATCATGTTTTATATTTGACAGTACACCCACATATTGATCATGTTTTATATTTGACAGTACACCCACATATTGATCATGTTTTATATTTGACAGTACACCCACATATATTGATCCTGTTTTATATTTGACAGTACACCCACATATTGATCCTGTTTTATATTTGACAGTACACCCACATATTGATCCTGTTTTATATTTGACAGTACACCCACATATTGATCATGTTTTATATTTGACAGTAAACCCACATATTGATCATGTTTTATATTTGACAGTACACCCACATATTGATCATGTTTTATATTTGACAGTACACCCATATATATTGATCATGTTTTATATTTGACAGTACACCCACATATTGATCCTGTTTTATATTTGACAGTACACCCACATATTGATCATGTTTTATATTTGACAGTATACCCACATATATTGATCATGTTTTATATTTGACAGTACACCCACATATATTGATCCTGTTTTATATTTGACAGTACACCCACATATATTGATCCTGTTTTATATTTGACAGTACACCCACACATATTGATCATGTTTTATATTTGACAGTACACCCACATATCGATCATGTTTTATATTTGACAGTACACCCACATATTGATCATGTTTTATATTTGACAGTACACCCACATATTGATCATGTTTTATATTTGACAGTACACCTACATATTGATCATGTTTTATATTTGACAGTACACCCACATATATTGATCATGTTTTATATTTGACAGTACACCCACATATATTGATCCTGTTTTATATTTGACAGTACACCCACATATATTGATCCTGTTTTATATTTGACAGTACACCCACACATATTGATCATGTTTTATATTTGACAGTACACCCACATATCGATCATGTTTTATATTTGACAGTACACCCACATATTGATCATGTTTTATATTTGACAGTACACCCACATATATTGATCATGTTTTATATTTGACAGTACACCCACATATATTGATCCTGTTTTATATTTGACAGTACACCCACATATTGATCCTGTTTTATATTTGACAGTACACCCACATATTGATCCTGTTTTATATTTGACAGTACACCCACATATTGATCATGTTTTATATTTGACAGTACACCCACATATTGATCATGTTTTATATTTGACAGTACACCCACATATTGATCATGTTTTATATTTGACAGTACACCCACACATTTTGATCATGTTTTATATTTGACAGTACACCCACATATATTGATCCTGTTTTATATTTGACAGTACACCCACATATTGATCCTGTTTTATATTTGACAGTACACCCACATATTGATCCTGTTTTATATTTGACAGTACACCCACATATTGATCATGTTTTATATTTGACAGTACAGCCACATATTGATCATGTTTTATATTTGACAGTACACCCACATATTGATCATGTTTTATATTTGACAGTACACCCACATATTGATCATGTTTTATATTTGACAGTACACCCACACATTTTGATCATGTTTTATATTTGACAGTACACCCACATATATTGATCCTGTTTTATATTTGACAGTACACCCACACATATTGATCATGTTTTATATTTGACAGTACACCCACACATATTGATCATGTTTTATATTTGACAGTACACCCACATATTGATCATGTTTTATATTTGACAGTACACCCACATATTGATCATGTTTTATATTTGACAGTACACTCACATATATTGCTCATGTTTTATATTTGACAGTACACCCATATATATTGATCTTGTTTTATATTTGACAGTACACCCACATATTGATCATGTTTTATATTTGACAGTACACCCACATATTGATCATGTTTTATATTTGACAGTACACCTACATATTGATCATGTTTTATATTTGACAGTACACCCACATATATTGATCCTGTTTTATATTTGACAGTACACCCACACATATTGATCATGTTTTATATTTGACAGTACACCCACATATATTGATAATGTTTTATATTTGACAGTACACCCACATATATTGGGGAAGTGTTGACCAGGGAGCACAAAGAGACCTTCATAGTGATGTTCAACAAACAGGACAGTACAGTGGTCATTGATGAACTGACCAACGGTGAGACCAGAACACAGAGGTCATCATCTATACGGTCAGTAAAAGTTGTACATAGTATCAACTAATTAACCCGAAAACCAAACATTGAAATGGAACTAATACCGATACCAGTAGCGTAAGAAGAGCACACTGATACCAGTAGCGTAAGAAGCGCACACTGATACCAGTAGCGTAAGAAGAGCACACTGATACCAGTAGCGTAAGAAGCGCACACTGATACCAGTAGCGTAAGAAGAGCACACTGATACCAGTAGCGTAAGAAGCGCACACTGATACCAGTAGCGTAAGAAGAGCACACTGATACCAGTAGCGTAAGAAGCGCACATTGATACCAGTAGCGTAAGAAGAGCACACTGATACCAGTAGCGTAAGAAGAGCACACTGATACCAGTAGCGTAAGAAGCGCACACTGATACCAGTAGCGTAAGAAGCGCACACTGATACCAGTAGCGTAAGAAGCACACACTGATACCAGTAGCGTAAGAAGCGCACACTGATACCAGTAGCGTAAGAAGCGCACACTGATACCAGTAGCGTAAGAAGCGCACACTGATACCAGTAGCGTAAGAAGGGCACACTGATACCAGTAGCGTAAGAAGGGCACACTGATACCAGTAGCGTAAGAAGGGCACACTGATACCAGTAGCGTAAGAAGGGCACACTGATACCAGTAGCGTAAGAAGCGCACACTGTTGGTTGTGGCGCCGACCAAGGAATGGGCGCCAAAAGAGCGCTGTTAAATGTTTTTGCACTTTTCAGATTTGGAAGATTTTGCTAAAATTGTAACTCGCACAATAGTTTGCTACAGCTCTGACCAATACATCGGTACATAATTATCAACAAGAACACCAGTAAATAATAATAGGCCTACTATATAGTTACCAGGACATTGGATATAGACAACAGATATAGGTACCGGTTAACAGTGCTTTAGATATAGTTACCGGTTAACAGTGATATAGATATAGTTACCGTTTAACAGTCAGTGCTATAGATATAGTTACCAGGTAATAGTACAATATATATATATATATATATATATATATATATATATATATATATATATATATATATATATTAGAGCTGCTGTTCGATTAAAAAATTGATCGCAATTAACGCATGATTAAAATTTTTAATCGCAAATTAACGCACTTTTTAATCGACACAATATAACACATTTTGTTTCTATTCAAACATGTAAGTTAGAATATCATAACATAAAATTGGTATAATAAGCAATTCAGATTAATCTACGAAAGAGGTATAATTAATTGTAACAGATTTTTAAGCATCAGCACTAATGTCTGTTGAATTAGTTATTGAGGCCAGTTTATTGACATGTGTCAATCACGTCAAGTGATGCGAGTTATTTTTTTTAATCAACAACAATGCCAAACAAGTGTTTTTCTCGTACCATAGCTTCCGAGCTAATGACGTATTTCAACCCCCTCTCCCCTCTATCCCTGTCATATTTTGCTACACTTTGCCCCCACGTATGTCTTGTTTACCCAACCCTCCACTACCGTACTTACCCCCTTCACTTCCCATTCCAAAACAAAATACACACGTCATTTATATCTCATATTTGCCTTTTCCTTCGTCAAATAATAGTATAGCTAGAAAGTTATTACTTTCTCACTTATTATTAACGCATTTTTTTATCCCCCCCCCCTTTTCCCACCCTGTTAGATTTTTGACACTCTTAGCAGCTTCTCTCCCCACAAAGATGACGTTACTACCAACCGTACCATACCCCCCTCTGTCCCATTTTTCCAAATCATGGCACCTGTCAATCAACCAGATGTTCACTAATGGTATCATTGAGTGTCATAATTATTATTAAGAAAAGACAATCCTAATGTTTCAAGGCCATGTGGCTGCTATGATTTTATGTAAGCGTGACAGTTTCTGTATTCGGTGGATTTTTTTTAAAAATCTTGTCTGATCTATTTATGGTTATAGAATTGGATTATTTACTGATTACTGAAATGACAACATTTGGCTAAAGTTTAACGCATTTAGGTGTTTGCGTTAAAATGTAATCGCATATGTTAACGCATTAATTACGCTTTAAATGCAGTTAAAAAAACAGCCCGATATAAAATATTAAATTTAGCTCAGTGTCACAATAATTCTGAAAAATACAACCACTGTCTCGTGTACAGTCTAGACCTTGATTGACAGGTGTCATGTATATGAAACTAATTAGTGCAGCTGTTGCAAACGTGACAGGCCTAATGCTGTATTATCAAAATGCTATAAAAAATTTGCGCAAAAATTGATGATACAAAATGTCCAGCATCTCGTTATTTTGATCTAGTTTTAACCTGGCTCAATATACATTTAATTTTTTTTTTACCTTCAAGTTGACTTCAGTAATACACTACAGTATATAATGTAAACTAGTGAATGAAACTTTTCTCTTTTTACATCGACCGAGAATGGAGCAGGAGGATTACTTGTCGAAGGGCTATATAACAAAAACATCTTCATTTATATTACAAGTGGGGATTTCGTCGACATTTCTGAGGTAGAGGGTGTATGCGGATTGCGACAGGGTGGGGTGATAGATCTACTTAATAAGTGAGCAAACCTTAACTTCAAATTTGTTGAGTGAAATACTGTTATTTATCGATTTCTTGAACTTGCAATACTTTGGTCAAATTAACGCATTTAGGTGTTGCGTTAAAAATTTTAATCGCAAATTTTTTTTGACGCGTTAATCGCAAATTAACGCAGTTTAATCAGTAGCCCTAATATATATATATATATATATATATATATATATATATATATATATATATATATATATAGTTACCAAACTTATATGGCAATCTCCTTTATGTTTTATAGAATCATTTCACCCAAAGGAAATATTACATAAGTTATTTAATAATGAACTAACTATTTACTAAAAAGTACAAGATAAAATAGGTCAGTGATTTATATATAGATAAATGTACTTGTAGACACCATACATCCCTGTAATATGACAGGGATCCAGTCGGGATAAAAAAAATACCATGTAGATTCCCTAACTCCCGAATGCACCAGTCTAGGCCGCTGTAAGGGTAGGCAACCCGAACACACATGCCAGGGACCCAAAGCTTTGGGAGCCCCCGTCACTCTGGATATTTGTTTTTAGTTGCTTATTTAGCTGTAAAACTGGGGTTAGAGGGGATCAGAGGGGCCTCACTTGATATCATTTGTCAGATGTTTCAGATTTTACGGCTGCGAACCTACACCTCTGGGTCATGATGAGGAAATAGTAAACACACCATCGAAATTGGCAGGTGACTTCACATATTCTCGTTTATGCCAAGTTTAAATATCTAAGTCTTCTACTACCACTGATACCTTCACACTTACCCAACATCCCAATATTTGATTCATAAAATGAAATGTTCAAGTTCTTCAAACGGGCTACAAATAATGACACCAGCTTGCACCAATTTTATCTACTTTTGATTCTGTGTTCATGTTAATATTCTAACTTGAGTCAATTGAAATAACATTAACAGAAGTCCAAGTGTACCAGGTGTGCGTAATGACAGAATGAATCTCAGCTCCACATTAAGCAATTCCAGCAACTCTTCTGTAAAGTCCAGGATTCCAGAATTTACAGACATCAGCGTTGGGGCTGAACTACTAAGATTCCAGGTAATAAATATTACAATTTATGTGTATTGAGTGTCTAAAATTTCAGAGGGTCATTCATATTTTTAAAGACGACATACACAGACTAATTGTTTCTTCAAATTTTAAAGGCAAATAATGAAGTAAAAAATATAATGAGTTCAGTAAATAAATGCACAAATCAAAATATCATTTAGCAAACCAATATAATAACGAGATGTCAACATGTTATCAACACTTCATTAAGTCACAATAATAATACAATAATGAAATGTAGGCTGCCAATAATCTTGTGTAATAATAATACAATAATGAAATGTAAACTGCCAATAATCTTGTGTAATAATAATACAATAATGAAATGTAAACTGCCAATAATCTTGTGTAATAATAATACAATAATGAAATGTAAACTGCCAATAATCTTGTGTAATAATAATACAATAATGAAATGTAAACTGCCAATAATTTTGTGTAATAATAATACAATAATGAAATGTAAACTGCCAATAATCTTGTGTAATAATAATACAATAATGAAATGTAAACTGCCAATAATCTTGTGTAATAATAATACAATAATGAAATGTAAACTGCCAATAATTTTGTGTAATAATAATACAATAATGAAATGTAAACTGCCAATAATCTTGTGTAATAATAATACAATAATGAAATGTAAACTGCCAATAATCTTGTGTAATAATAATACAATAATGAAATGTAAACTGCCAATAATCTTGTGTAATAATAATACAATAATGAAATGTAAACTGCCAATAATCTTGTGTAATAATAATACAATAATGAAATGTAAACTGCCAATAATCTTGTGTAATAATAATACCATGTCACATAACTCAATCTCCAGCAACAACAGAGTCAGGCTCATCACGGGCGACATTCCTTCAGACGTGAGACCATGAGTCTGAGCAGCGCCATCAAAAACTCCCTGGCCATGCTCTTTGCTTATTGCACGTGCTCCTTACCTTTGATTGTACTCACTGTGCCGGACACTGGGTGGGGACTGACCGGAGCCGAGAGGGTCATCGCCCTGTTGGTTTGTCGCATCCTGTTTTACCTGAACTCTCTGGTATACCCACTGTGGTACCTGCTGTTTAGTGTCACAGTCAGGAAGTGTTTTACTAGATTGTGGGAGGGTGTGGTAGGGAGATACAAGTGTCACTAGTGGTCAGTGGTAAGGAGATACAAGTGTCACTAATGGTCAGTGGAAGGGAGATACAAGTGTCACTAGTGGTCAGTGGTAGGGAGATACAAGTGTCACCAGTGGTCAGTGGTAGGGAGGTACAAGTGTCACTAGTGGCCAGTGGTTTGTAAGGGAGATAAAAGTGTCACTTGATGTCATTTCATAAGTACTTTGGTTTACCTTCTATTTAAAAAAAAAAGTCAAATTATTTTAAGATTCACTGAATGAAAAAGAGGAAGGCTATTGCCCCATTCTTTTACTTGTACATCAGCCCTTTTATTTTTTGCTTAATTAACTAAAAAGGTTTTAAAAAAAAAATTTTTTTCGAATTCTTCATTTCTGGTTAATGCTTAGACTGACACATAAACATCTACTGGATTATAATTTGATGTTCAAGTTACCTATTTAAACACTGTGCTCCTGTGGATCAAAGTGCCTATATAAATATTTATTGTTGAGTGTAAGAGAAGAAATGACAAAATGAGGCCTGCATCTCTTGTGTGTTGATTTTATTTAATGTTGAAATAAATTTGTTGGTTTTGTACTTTCTACACATGTTGATAGAAGAATGAAAGACCAATAAATGTAGCTTATGTTTACAAATAGACGCATTATTTTTGTTTAAAACTTCTGAACTGAATGACATGACCAAATTAAAACATGGACAGTCAACTTCATAACACATTGTTAAGCTGTTTGTAGATGCATGATAAAAACAAATTACTAGGCTATTAGTGTTTGCTAAATACGCTCAATAAACTGTAGAAATAGCAAAAGTTTAAAAGAAATTCTGAAATTATATTTTTTAGCAGCTATCGAAACTTTATTATACATTTGAAAGTAATGTGAATAAGAACATATTAACTATAAGTAATTTAAAAAGAACATATTAACTAAAAGTATTATTACTTGCCAGATTTTATTAACCAGATGGACTGAATGACAAATATTTCAAATATGTTTGATTTTAATAGAATATAAAACTATGTAATGTGAAGTGTTCACTTTGTTTTATTTAAAAAGTAGAGGTTAAACTGTCATACAAACATCAGCGTAAATTTTCCACATCTGCACTATAGTAGCAGCCTATAACTGATATGGTGGACAGATTCACCTCACTCATTGCCAGCAAGCCAATCCTTGAGTAAGGAGTTTAACAGTCCAATTAGGATAAATGGCCTGCACTGATTATTTTTATCAAGATGATTCACTTTCTATGAGTGTCCCTGTATAGCTTGAAACACTCCAAGGAAACCCATCATTTTAGTACATTATCACTTGTTTAGTTATAACCAAATGTCAGCTATGAATAGCACAAAGAAGATTTTGTATTAATTTTGTGTATTTTGAAGATTATTATATTTCTATTTACTTTTGCTCTGGCCCTGTATGTGAGATAATTGATATAATTAGTGTACTGTGTGAACATTTTCATTTTATTGCAATATTTGAAATTCGTCTCAAGACTCTGCGTCTCATTTTGAATATGTAAAAAGGAAATCAAAGTTCTTTTGACTGTGGTAAAAAAAATAGTTTCCATAATTTTAACATAAAATTAAAAAAAAGTTCAATAGCATGTATCCATAGAAATACTCGTCGACAGTCATTTAATTTGTTCTAGTACCCAAAGGAATGATTTTTTACTAAATCATTTATGGTTATCTGTATTTCTGATATTGCCTAATTAATGGCAATGTGGTAATCAAATATTATCTAGAAAAAGGTTTTAGTAAAAATGTTTTTATTTCTTGAGGGCTTTTTGGTAAAAATAATCGGGAAAATGTAATAAAAACAAATCTTTATATTACAATAATGAATGATATATTTATATATATATATATATATAAAATTAAGGAGATGAATTGAAAAAAAGCAAATGTAAATCAAGGAGCTATGACAATCTGTAGGACTGTATTGTGATATGCATTGAGTCTTCCGAATTATAACACTTATGTAGACAAAACAAAGATATAAAAAAGGAAAAAGTCCTAAGGCTTTTATAACAATCCTTTATTATATCTACAAAACAATAACTAAGCTACACAATGAAAATTATTTTTTCTTATTTTTCTGTGCTTTCGATGTAGAGGATTTTAACATGGCCAAAGATCTCGGCTCTAAAGAAACTGTTTTAGCAGTAAGTTCTTCTACAATGCAAGCTTTAATGCCCTTCTCCAAATCCTAGAAAACAAGAAAAAAAATAAACTAAACATAACTGTCTGTAACTTAAAGCCAAAGTTTTAAAAAATGCTGTGGGACGGATGGCCGAGTGGTGTAGATACTAAACTGTCAACCTGAGAGTCCTGGGTTCAATCCTCGGTGAGAACCCTGGGAATTTTTCCACATGAAATGTGTTTCAAAGTCGTCCCACAAGTCCACCCAGCTTTAAATGAGTACCTGACTTTAAGTTGGGGAAGTGCTAACCACACAATCCCTTCATATGCAGAGGTTATTGAAACAGAAGAATTCTACATTTCATCAGCCTCAATGGCCCTTTAGGGCTAAGAAAACTTAACTTTTTTTTTAAAAAATGCTACAAACAAGAATATGTGAACAAAAGCATCATTTAAGACGGGTGGGCTACTACGGACCGCATGCGGCCTGTCTGAGTATATTGTGCGTCCCGTATGCAAGTATATGTTCGTATTTTAAAATGTAATGTACATGTGTAATAATAATAAGCTTTGTGCTAAAAGCTTGTTGATCAATTTTTTTTTCTGTTTGATTACAATGCTAGAAATGTTGAACATATTTTCAAGGACTATACATTACTCCTATATTTTGGAATCAATTAATTAAATTCTCGAAGACTTCCATACTAAATACTCATTTGGTACTAATGTTATAGTTAAAATAAATAAATAAAAGAGAATGCAGCCCATTGATTCTGAACATATAATATAAATCTAAAACAGCTTTTAGTCTTACTTTTGTACACTTTAACTAATCTATTATAAGTTTTTACAAATAACATCAAGTTTAATTCATTTAATATGTATAAAATTATTAAGTATACAACATTTTTTTTTCAAATATATTTTCATAACAGCTTTTGTAAATGAGTGCCACTTACATAAGGTTATGAAAAAATATATAACAAACTTAATTTCTTCACAATCTTTGACGTTTGAAGACTAAATGCAGCTGATAATCGAGATTGTCACTGTCCTATCCCTTGTGATTAAGCTTTAATTACGTTTCATGTTATTGCCTTATTTGGTATTGTTCCATCCCTTGCTACCACACACTGTTGGTCATGGCGTATTTCCTTATATGGTATGATAAAAGCTTGCAGGGTCGGGCATGCATGATGCAATCACCCCAATGATGCAATCAGTGATGCAATCACCCCCAACGATGCAATCAATGATGCAATCACCCCAGTGATGCAATCACACCAATGATGCAATATGCGGGGGTGATATATCCTATAAATAGGGAAGTTACCACGGTTGTTGGAGGGACGGAGACACACACACAAGAGAGAGACTAGAGACCCAGGAAAGGGATACTAGGACTAAGTGGACAGTGCAGTCGAGAGTTATAATAGTTATAGATTCGTGTACTGGTTTATAAGTTATAGCAGCTACTTGTGATTTATTGCCACATCTCTCATAGAATATTGATCATAGTATTTATCGTGTGTGATAAAGTATAGAATTATACATGTGTTTTATTGATTCATATTCTCAAGTGTTTATATTGGATTATCATATTCTCATCTGTATATATCATGCATTAAAAAGTTCAGTTAATTCTTTTACAATACAAGGAGTTGTGTCGTCTGATTTAATTAGAGCACAAGTGGGATACGACAGTCACCCAAGCTTTCTTTTTCAGTAATCATTATTTCTTTAAATATTTGTACAATCTACCTTTTTTTACCTTTTAATGCATTTAAATAAGAGTATAGTTCGAAAAGTTTAAAAGAAAAAAAATTAAATTGAAAGTTAACCAAAGTAAAAAAAAAAGGCTCAATTACCCAGTTAAAGACTTAAACTAAAACTTAACTTAATTGATACCATACAAAATATTTCAAAGTGCATAGGAAGTAATTTAGTACCTTTTTCAACTTCGCTGCCTCAACCAGTTTAGCTTTTTTTGGTGCTATCCGAAGTTGACCTGATTGGTAAATAGATAAAATAAAGAATATTCATTTCTAATAAAAATAATATTGGTACTGACAGCTAACTGGCCACTGATGCTTCAGAGAACTATTGCAAATTATAATATATTATAAATACTTAGTAGATTTTTTTATATTGAAGCAGACAATTAGCTACCGATGTCTTTGCACTCTACTTTGATGGAACGTATTACTGTATTTTACATTGCTCTTTGCCTTTGTTAGTTACACTTACTGACTTACAAAGTTACAGCCTTTTAAGTTTTTAATTGTGTTTTGAACAATTTAAAAATGAACTTAGCATTTAAAAAAGTTCGTCATGGACTTTAAATATGCATTTATGACAAACGGTATGACTTTTGTCTCAAGTGTGTTATCATTATTAATTACGCACTTGCTACGGCACCAGCAAGTCAGAACTCGTATTATTTTTGTCCAAGTACCAGCCATAGATATTGCTCCACACCCTAACCCTATCCTAATCCTAACCCTATATTTAAATATTTTAAAAAATAATTTTTTAAAATTGCAACTTTTGATGATTATAGGTCAGTGACTTTCATACGCTAACTTGCTGGTGCCGTAGCCAGTGCATATTAATTAATACATAATTATAAATAGGCACTTGCTACAGATACGTAATTACGTACTCCGTATTTTTTTTCTTCGGGGTACATAAAAAGATGTGCGTATTTTTTAGCGATATGATGCTAACCCTAACCCTTTTTTCAGATAGCGATATGATGCTATCCCTAACTCTAACCCCCTATCCCTAACCCTTTTTTTTTCATAATGTAATAAAACCAAAAAATATGCGCTAAATTAGTATCTATTATTCTGAAAAAAAAAAATTTGAAAAAAAAAAATTTCTCTGACGGGATTTGAACCCACACATAGTTGGCCAAAATAGGGTCCCAGCCAAGCGTGCAACCGACTGTGCTAGCGAGCCACACAAACATAGCCTCAATTTTTAATACCTTATGTTTTCAATTCCAAAGTCTATTTCCGTATCCTCACATACCCCGAAGAAAAAAATACGGAGTACGTAATTACGTATCTGTAGCAAGTGCGTTATAAATATTAAGTGGTAATATCACAATTTACCGACGTCATAGCATTTGCAAAGATTATATGGTAATCTCTTATTTTACGTGCAGAAATTATTTTGATAATATTATTGATACTTTACCTAAATAAACATTACCGAATCATAGTATTAATGATTTCACATCAATATAATCCATTTTAGACAATATTTTGTTCATTTTTATTACTTTATCGCAAAAAAATTGCAACTTATAACACTTTTCTTTACTATTTTCTTTCGTTCCGTATATTTTCTGTTTAACAATTTTAAAAAACACGACCGAATTCCAGTGATGTTGCTGCCAATTTAGCATTTTACAATGAAGAAACTAATGGGGCATACTCAACAAAGGATTATATAGGAAAAACAGTACCATGAGAAGCAGTAAAGCCTGACTCCCATAGGGCATGAATAAAATGATTAAACACATTATATGTTAGTGGGATAGACGCCCTTGATGCCCCAATGGGCCATTTATTTTTTATCACTATATCTTAGGTGTAGAATGGGGCCCTGAAAAAGACATAATTAATAAAGCTTATATAGTAAAAAAAGGGTACCCTTACAAACACTGATTCTTAGCCCTTATGGGGCAAGACAAAAATTATTTAAACCAATTTTATGTTAGGGGGATAGCTACTCTTGGGGCCCTTAGGGTCATTTATGTTGTACCGCTTCGTATAAGGTGTAGAACGGGGCCCTAAAAATGACATACTTATTAATATAGCTTATATAGTAAAAAACGGTACCCTTATTAACACTGATGCTTAGCCCTCAAAAGGCATGACCAAAATTATTTGAACCATATTTATGTTAGGGGGGTAGCTACTCTTGGGGCCCCTGGGGCCGTTTATCTTGTACAGCTACGTATAAAGTTAAGAACGGGGCCTTGAAAATGACTTACTTATTAATATGGCTTATATAGTAAAAAAACGGTACCCTTACAAACACTGATGCTTAGCCCTCATGGGGCAAGACAAAAAATTAGTTAAACCAATTTTATGTGAGGGGGATAGATATCATTGACGCTCGATGGGCTTTTTATTTTCTGTCACTACGTTTAATGTGTAGAAAGGGATCACTGCAAATGACATAACGACATAATTGTTTATATGTTATACCACTGAATAGACGATTCTTGGTTATGCATTTCTCTTTCTAAACCAGATAGATTCCAAATTTCTTGTAAAATGGCTGCATGGTCCATAATATTTTGTGGATCTACTATGTTGAAACGAAGATTTCTAGGTCTACCTGCCATTACAAAGTTAAATTCGACACTGCAATAAATCTTGTTTTATGTCAAATAAATGAGCTAACTTCAATTAAGTTCTGATCACTCGTGTTGTGATAACAAGTTGCAACGTACTAAAAAGATTTACTTAATTGAAATTGTATTGACAAAAATTGTTAAGATTGAAACTACAAAAGCTTTTTTTATATCGGATGGTCTGTCTATCAAAGAAAAAAAAACAAGGATGAGGTTAAATAAATTAAGAACACAGTGGAAGTGTACTTATCTGAATTAGCAGCTATAACAAGGAAAATTCAATAACAAAGCAATCACTATTTCCAAGATGAAGAATGAAAATCCAAAGAAAATCAAGCTCTCTCATCAAATTAGTATGAAATACTGAAGTGAAACTTTACATACTGCTTATATTTCTAACAAAGTTTTAAACTGATCTATCATGGAATGTTCCAGATGTCACAATGATGTCACGTTGCATAATTTTATATAAAAAGTCCCAAGACCTAGCCCCCACCCCCTGCCTTATTTCACCTGTTAATCACAGAAAAGAGGGGGGAGGGGTATTGGATTAAACAGGTTATTTGAAACGTTTAACGAAATAATCCCACTTAGTCTTTGTTCCTCCAATTCAGACGCTATCTCCTCTGCCCAGGCAGTTCGACCACTCGAGCGCTGGTCAACAGATCTAAGAACTTTCACACCAAAACGTGAAATTCCTGTTAAGATACCGACCGACAACAAACGGATTGCTAGACTGAAAAGAAATCTTACTTAGTCTACCTTATCTGAAGGTCCATTCCACCACCACTCCATTTCACACTCAACTCCCAAAAGGGCGGTCTAGCTGACCATGAGTGATTAGCGATGACAATTGTACCAGTGTGGATAAAAGGTGATAGAGATGGTATTCGTCCAAAAGGCTCATACTTCATACTGAAGTGGTCGTAACAGATAGGCCAATGAAGGTGAAACTGATGGGAGGCTAATATGATAGGTTTGATTTATTTTGGTCATGCCCTCTGAGGGCTGGGCAACAGCGTTTCTGATGGCTCCGTTTTACTTATATAGCCTATATTAGAAATTATGTCATATTCAGGACCCAATCCTACACCTTATACGTAGCGGTACTAGATAAAGGGCCATAGGGGCCCCAAGAGTTGCTATCCCCCTAACATAAATTTGGTTTGAATAATTTTTGTCATGCCTTTTGAGGGCTAAGCGTCTGTGTTTGTAAGGGTACCGTTTTTTACTATATAGGCTATATTAATAAGTATGTCATTTTTAGGGCCCCGTTCTTAACCTTATACGTAGCGGTACAAGATAAACGGCCCTAGGGGTCCCAAGAGTAGCTATCCCCCTAACGTAAATTTGGTTTAAATAATTTTGGTCATGCATTTTTGAGAGCTATACATCAGTGTTTGTAAGGGTACCGTTTTTTACTATATAAGCTATATTAATAAGTATGTCATTTTTAGGGCCCCGTTCTACACCTTATACGTAGCGGTACAAGATAAAGGGCCCTAGCGGCCCCAAGAGTAGCTATCCCCCTAACATAAATTTGGTTTAAATAATTTTGGTCATGCATTTTGAGAGCTATACATCAGTGTTTGTAAGGGTACCGGTTTTTACTATATAAGCTATATTAATAAGTGTCATTTTTAGGGCCCCGTTCTACACCTTATACGTAGCGGTACAAGATAAAGAGCCCTAGGGGCCCCAAGAGTAGCTATCCCCCTAACGTAAATTTGGTTTAAATAATTTTGGTCATGCATTTTGAGAGCTATACATCAGTGTTTGTAAGGGTACCGGTTTTTACTATATAAGCTATATTAATAAGTATGTCATTTTTAGGGCCCCGTTCTACACCTTATACGTAGCGGTACAAGATAAAGGGCCCTAGGGGCCCCAAGAGTAGCTATACCCCTAACATAAATTTGGTTTAAATAATTTTGGTCATGCATTTTGAGAGCTATACATCAGTGTTTGTAAGGGTACCGGTTTTTACTATATAAGCTATATTAATAAGTATGTCATTTTTAGGGCCCCGTTCTACACCTTATACGTAGCAGTACAAGATAAAGGGCCCTAGGGGCCCCAAGAGTAGCTATACCCCTAACATAAATTTGGTTTAAATAATTTTGGTCATGCCCTTTTAAGTGATGGGCATAAATTTTCCGAAGGTACCGTCTTATCTTTCAGTTTTTTTTAATAATCTTGTAGTTGGCAGCTGCCTTTTTTTGTAAACAATTCAGGTCATCTCTTAACATGGCTGGCAGTATTTTTTATAGAATATAGAGAACCTTTTTTTAAATTTATTTAATGCATTTAAACACATTTTTTTATATTTTTTTCTAATTCTTTTAATAAATAACAATCAATACTATGATTTTGGAATGTTTATAGAGGTAAAGTATCAATAATATTTATCAAAATTATTTTAGTAGGTAAAATAAGAGATTACCGATTATATTACCTTTCTTCAGTACACCCTTATTTTTCTCTTTCTTTTCTTTCTTGTTAGAAGGCACTTGGATTTTGGATTTTTTATATTTCCCCTGTGCCATTTTTAGGTTTGTTTACAAAAGGAAGTAGTTTACACGAGTGCCAGTATGTATTTTATAATTTCAACGCCAAATTAGTTTTTCGTTCATTAATTAAAAATAAAAAGTTCATAAAAACAGTGAAGTTTAATAGTTTTGATGTTTTTATGACGGTTCGAAAATCTAAATTTACAAAGATTGACTTTTAAAAGAATTTCGGAAAGATTACAATGAATAAAAAGTGATAAATAATAATTGTGAGCTTGTTATACAAATAAAAAAATAAATAATTAAAAGTGCTTTTTAGATCCGAGGTTCTAAACCAGTGGTACTCGTAATAAAAAGGATACGGAAAAGGTCATCCAGAGGTTTGTAGCGACCAATAATTTTCGTTTAAAACTACCAAGATTTTTTAAAGAAGGCCGGCCGCCAGTTTGCTGGGCGACGCATCCCCAAACCACGTGCACAAGTATCGCATTAGAAAAGTATGTGTTTGAAGTCACTGTAATGATGAGATGAAATCTCTTAGATGCTATAAACCACTAATGGGACGGTTTTTATGATGCCCTTCTTTCATCCCCACCTTAGCCGATAGTGCATTGGCCATGGAGGCACCACGGGAGATATATCGGGAGCTTTAAGCCAAGACTTGAAAAATTGCATTGGTCCTCACCAGAGATCGAACCAGGTACCTTCAGTCCCCTAATAAATAAATAAAAAAAATCACCCATCTAAATGGGACAATTTTTCGTTTTGGAAGTGCCCTTATTTCATCCCCACCACAACCGGGAGTGTAATGGCCATGGGGGCACAACGGGAAACACGAAGGGAACTGTAGCCAATACCTGAAAAATGTGATTGGTCGCGCTTTACCGCGTGACCATCAGTCCCAATTAGAAAGGTAAGCACATTCCATTTTGAAAGAATGTATATTTATTCTCAGACTTACTCGTGGCCATACTTTAGGGTACAGTCGTGATAAAGGTTGAGAACAGCTGGTCTAGATAATTCAATTTTGCCTTGAATTGGCCATCACTTAGGGCTCGTCCATCAATTACGTCACCAATCTAAACGGGGAGGGGGTGTGAAAAGTTTGACAGTTGTTAAAAAAAAAAGTAGGTTTCATTTATCCACCATAATTTTAAAACACAGGGAACCATGTACTGGATTTTTTGTTTTCATTGGTTTGTTGGAGGGGAAAAATATTTTAATAAATGACGCTAAATAAATAAAGTGTAATCAACGATTGAATTTATGAAAAGCGATTTCTATGTGACAAGTGATGCAACTTTAAAACATGTTAAGGAACTCTTCTTTAGATATTGAGCTAAATGGAGGTTAATGACGAACGTAAACCCAAAATACTTCGATAGGTTAGTGACGATGTGACCTCCACGAATTAACAGATAGAGCTGTACTAAAGTAATTTTTTAGATGCATTGCTATATAATGATTTGAGGGTGGGAGATGGGTTCCATGGCATGACGGCATGGATACTTTCAGAAAAAGTTGGCAGTAAAAGGGGCAGGGAGTAGAAGGGTCTGAAAATAACTTGTACAATAGTTGAAAAAAAAAAATAAAACTTTAGGCAAATATCATTCTTTGATTTTATATCAATCTTTGTATACAGTGTACTAGTATATACAGTGCTTTTTAAAAAAAATAGGTGCCGGTACTCAGTGATGGATTGCCTAACTTTTAACTACCAGTTCGCACCTCGATGCAAGCTAAATCACAGCTGCAAAGATACTATTTTAAAATAACTAAATTTTAACAAATTAATAATATAATAAATTAATAATAAACGTTAAAATACAAGAAAAGTAATAATTTTTTCCCTACATTGAAAAAGGTGCCGGTACGCTATACCGGTGCATACTGGCACAAAAAAAGCACGGACTATATATGTTAAGGCCAATGTCAGCAAAGGTTTCCTTGCTTTCCAGTCACGTTCCGATAAACATTCCGCACCTAAACATTTCGTTATCGTGTTTTAATCCAGTATTGCTCACATCGACACTGTCAGTAGTTAAAATAGCTTCAGAATAGTAATTTCCCCACCATACTGACCTTACAAACATCCCAACAAATTATATTGAATAAAGACAGTCGCCCACGCCCAGCGGTCAATTAGTTTCAACTAATTTATCTTGCTTTATTGTTTTTCAATAAGTCACAAAAGATCATCTTGTTGTAATCAATAGTGACAGAGAAGGATGGTTTATCATTTGTAATATATTTAACTCAGTAACATAGAAATAATAAACACAACAATGCTCAATATTATTGGGATAGCAAAGGAAAACATTTAACAGTTTGAATTGTGTCAATTAAATATCAAAAGAACTACAGATCTCAACTAAATCTGTTAAAATTTAATAAAAGATGTTGGCCACGCCATTTGGCTAATCTGTTTGCTGTAAATTTACATTGCTTAATGTTAAAAAATTTCGTCTTTTCATTCATACGATACTTTCCCCACTTTCACTTCGACATTGGTCGGTCACACCCAGCCAATGCTCACATTAACTGACCAATGACTGCAACTGACCAATGACTACAATTAGCCGCCTAGCAGACATTGGCCGTATCAAATATAAATGATCTCCTTTGGAACTATTTTTAGCAATTACTATTTTGAAATTAGAACAAATTAAATATTGAATTAGCGGAATATTTATATCTGTTGTGTATTCTATCCAGATCAGTGTCGTCACTAGGGGGTGTGGGGGGGGGGTGCGGACCGCACCGGGCGACTTCATTATAGGGGTGACACCAAAATAGACATGTCTACATTTCATGGCATAAAAAAACCGGCATAGTCGGTTTTATAACGGATCATAGATTAAAAAAACATGAGCAGTAGCACATGGTGTCATCATACAGAGCAGTAGCAAAGGGTGCCACCATGCAGAACTGTAGCACAGGGTGCCGCTACGCAGAGCGTCTGGAGCTTAGGTAAATGATTGCAGTTCAAAGCTGCTCTGATCAATCTAGAGTTTTTTTTTGCAAACGTTCTAAAAAATGGACGCATGTAGTCAAGTGGTTTCATAAAGTTGGAGACGTAGTTTACAAACTCAGTTTAATGAAAGTAATATACATCTTTCTGAAATACAGTCAGCAATACTATCGTTTTTTATCGCTAAAGTATTTTATAAATAAATTCTATAAGGTCTAGTGCAGGAAAATTCGAAATATGTATTATTGCTCATGGTGGAAGTCTGGGGGGGGGGGGGGAGAAACACCCTGAATTTTTTCCACCGGGTGACACCAACCAACCATAGACAAAGTGAAAATGAAATTTAAAAAGTATCATTGTTGTCAAGGTCATGAAGCTGCTTTAATGTCAATTTTTATGATGTTGTGACGTAACACTTCCTGGCACAATTCAGCGACCCCTTCCCCCCAAGGCGTTAGTTAATGAGTGAACGACACCTCTGGTCCTCTTGAATAAACATATTTTCAAGAAAATCTCAATAAAGTGAGACATGCTATCACTGATCGTTAGTCTGGGTGTCAAGAAGGATTAGTTTACTGACACAGGAATTATGGACCGGTTTTCTGTCTATATACACAACTGTGCAGAAAGAAATCCTTTCTATAAGAGCTATAAATGCGCAATGATCGAATCCGCTAATGGGGGGAGAGAGAGAGAGGGGGGGTATGCACAGACGTTGTATGTATTTGGGTTCCCTAACCAAATATCCCTGTTGGGGCCCTAACAAAATGATCGTTGTTTTCGTATGAAATTTCTAAAAACTTTTAAAACTCTACTAAAGGGGATAAACAACCTGTTCATCAGTGCAGAACCTAGGGATTTGGGGGCACGGGGGGGCTTGGCCTCTTTGGGGGCCCCTGCATTTTGACATTTAACACCATGATATGAGATAATGTACTTAATACTTAATGTAAAACAAAATTTGGGACTTTCGAATTCGGACCCCCTACCCACCATAATTACTCCTCTGCTTTTCATCAATATTTACACAAAATTGTACCAGCTGGGTTCAAACCCTTTACTAGCCGGGGCCCTAGGTAGTATCCTATGAATGGCCTCATTCGGTTAAACACACACAACCATGGGCGTCGCTAGGAATTTTTCCAGGGGGGGGGGCAAAATAATACGTTTTTTTTATTTTAACTGACAATGCCATACAGGTTTACTTCTCAATTAAATCCAAGTTAAGTATACATTAATTATTTATATTGACATAAATAAATGCATTTGAAAATTCAAACATTTTGACTACAAACACAAGCATGTTCCGATTTTAATTTCTTTTTCGTTTAATTTGGCCTTCTGTAGCTTGATTTTACCTTCGAAAATGTCTTTGGCGTTCAGGTTTTTTTAAATCAGGCAACTCTTGTTAGTTATAATGGTCAGCCACTGAGTGAATTTTTAAATTTGTACTAAATTAATATGAAAAGATGGATTTCAGAAATTGTTGTACAGGCTCAATAAAACGAAAAGTAGAGAAATCCGAAAAGCCGTTATTAGAAGATTTTATGGCGTCTGCAGCATCTGAATTGTCATATGCATTGAGGACAACAGTACAAGTTCAACAGCCAGACACAACTGAAGAAACTATTTCTAATTTGATTGTCGCTGTCACTTCTTCGTTTCCTAAATTAAATATTGGAAGGTATGTCTTGACATACGACCTTTCAAATGAGTTGAAATTGCTGCTGATCTTTGATTGTTAGATCCCTGATAAAAATTATGATTTTTAGACCTGACAGTGGTGGAAACAGAGGTTTTAGATATGCTTGGTTATCAGGATATTCATCGTGGGTTGTATACTCGCAAATGTTAAAAAGTGCCTTTTGCAAATTTTGCGTGTTGTTTCAACAAAAAGTAGTTCCAGGAGTTCAGGGGGCTTTGTCATCAAACCATGCACAAAATAAATTTAAAGCACATGGCACAAAGGCTCTTATTACGGATGCAAGCTATTGTGTTGCACTATTGGTAGCCAAAGCAGTTTCTATAGATGAGCAGGTGAACTCATCATTTAGAAAACAAATTCAAGAAAATTGCAACAAACTGGGTCCCTCCATTTCTACAATCTTTTTTTTTTTTTGCGGCATGCATGATTTGGCACTTCGTGGAAAAGAATCACATTCTGGTAATTTTTACGACCTGTTGGAGTTTCATGTTTAATCTGGAGATGAAGTTCTAGATAATCATTTGTCAATTGGTTCTTGTAGTGCCAAGTATATCTCGGCAACCAGTGCCGCCGATAGGGAGGGCAAGGGGCAAATGCCCTGGGGCCCGGCGATTTTTAGGGCGAGTTTCAGGGGCCCGGACTGAGCTGGCCAATCAACTTTTGAAAATATTATTATCAGCACGAGAGGCCAGTTATAGCCCTTCCCCGGGACCCGAAATTTCTGTCTGTGGGCCTGTCGGAAACTACACAAAACACTATGATCGAAATGTGTGGGTCTCTCTTGCGTGAAGACATTGTTCGTGAAGCAAATAATTAAGTTGCAATTTCTATACGTGCCGACGAGACAATATAATTTCAGGCATTGAGCAGATGTCACTTGGTGTTAGATTTGTCAAAGAAAACCATAATTACAAATTCATTAGAATTTGGATCAGATACAGCCCCGAAGCGTGAAAATTCTACAGCAGGGGCCAAGCAATAGCGGGGGGGGGGGCAGGAAATAAATTTTACAAGGTAGAGCAAACAAGCAGAGGGGCCAGACAAAACACATGGAGGGCCAGGCTCCCTGCTTCCCCGCCCCCCCCCCGCACACTACGGGCCGATTAGATTTGACAAATATTGTTGGTCAAGGATAAGACGGATGTTCTACAATGGCAAGTAAAGAAGGAGCAGTCCAAGCAATAATTTGAAAAAAAAGACCCAAAAGCAGCAATTGTACATTGCAGTTCACATAAATTAAATCTTGTCGTGAACAATTTAAATAATGTGAATGCTGTACGAAACGCAATTGGAAAAATTAAGTCAAGCATATTGTTTTTCTGAGAAATTAATCAGCGAAGAAAACTAATTCCAAATGTTCCTTTGCTATGTGAAACTAGATGGACACTTAAAAATAAAAGAATGCGGATTTTCGACGAAAATGTGACAGAAATTGTTAAACAACTGGAATATTTAGAACAATCTGGAAAAAGCAAGAAAGTTGCACATTAGTTACTTTCTGCTGTTAAGAGGTTAGGTTTGGGGTACACTTGTTGTTTGTTTAGTTATTATACTTTAATGTAATAAACGTTCAGGAAATTTAGTTCAGTTTTATTGTAACAACTTCATGAAATTTTTTTTCAAAATGCGGGGGGGGGGGGGCAAATGCCCCCCTTGCCCCCCCCGAATACGCCCATGATTACAATATTATTGCTGTATCAGTGCAATTTATAATGGTATACTATATTGTTTTAGTATAGTAGCTGTTCGACACTGAAACCATTATTTTAAAAATTACAATAATGTAATCAATTATACTTTCAGATATAATTCTTTTTTATGTTTGATATTTGTACAATGTACACTGTCTTCAATGTAAAAAAACATTCAGGAAATTAAGTTTTATTGTAACAACTTTATGACATTTTTCCAAAATGTGTGTGTGGGGGGGGGGGGGGGGGCCCGCCCCCAAACGCCCTCCAACTCACCTTCCCCTCCCCCCCCCCCCCCATTTTTCCAAAATGTACACGTAAACATGTATGTTAATCTATAACTTAAATTCAAAGAAAAATATTTAAATACATCAAAAAATTAATCATAATAGTACTAATTCTAAAAAAAATTAATTTACAGCAATTAAATGTACGAGAATCAGATGTGAAAGCTTTATTCAGTAAATCATACCAGTTACCGGATTACTTGGTACAACTATGAGCACAGATTCGATACATGTGTGCACTGTGTTCAGTAATAGAAAAAAATGTAAACTAAATTGTTTTGGCTTCTCTTTTTCCGTTTTTTTTTAAGTTGTAAGTTGTAAGTTCGAGAACCGCTAAGACAGCCAGAAGGTCATCCAGAAGGTCATCTGTCAAAATTATGATTTATGCGTGTCCTATTTTTATATGCACACAGTCTGGTTGCGACACCGTGATTTTTTTGGACAATTTGCACTTATTAGAAAATATTAAAAAAATGAATCAGTAATTCGCGTGTAACTTAAAATTTTATCTGCGGTTATTAGCTTGATAAACTAACCAAAGGTGTTACAATGTTTATATTTAGGTGTGCTGCCAGGTGTAATGTGATTTATTTGTTATGTTTTTGAATGGAAAAAATTGGGGATTATCTTTTAATTCGCTTTGACGCAGAGGTTATCCAACATGTTTTTATTCTGTTTACCAATTGTTTTATTTTCGCTTGATTTGGTTCAGTGCACAGTTTTCACAGACGGGACAACAGCTGTAAAGTTGTCTATTGTGGATCGCGGCATCAAATCGTGTTTCTTTTACGACATACGGTAAGATAGACTGTAAACTAAATTTTATAGAACGTTTTAACTTCACCCAATCTTTTATTTTTCTGTAACAGCGCTGCCGCCACCTTATCGTGGGCCCATAGTCTCCATAAATTGGGGCCATCTAATCACACCCCCACCAATTCTAAAGTAATTTTAGAACATATTGCTACCCTGCTGGGGTCCTGACATTTGTTTCGGTCACCCCCAAACTCTAGCCATAGTCATGAGGTGTGTTTAGGTTGCCCCAATCTCTAGCCATAGTCATGAGGTGTGTTTAGGTTGCCCCAATCTCTAGCCATAGTCATGAGGTGTGTTTAGGTTGCCCCAATCTCTAGCCATAGTCATGAGGTGTGTTTAGGTTGCCCCAATCTCTAGCCATAGTCATGAGGTGTGTTTAGGTTGCCCCAATCTCTAGCCATAGTCATGAGGTGTGTTTAGGTTGCCCCAATCCCTTGCTACGGGCCTTACTCTCGTTGTGCCCCTTACACGTGTTCAATATTCTTCTATCTCTTGCTATGGTTCTGACGGGCGTATGTTGCCCCAAACTCTTGCCATGACCCTTAATTGTGATCAAGTTGCCCCACCTCTTGTCGTTTTTCTCTCTCCCATCTCTTGGTGTGTCTGTGTTCGTAATCAAGTTTGACCAAAATAAATTTCATCTATAAATATACGCGGAATTTTTACAATGAACTGACCATTTATCACAGCGTACCTGTCACTAGCAACACGATTTTAAAAGTTGAGTTGTTTTTTTTATGTAAATGCATGCCCCCCCCCTTCTCGTTTTCTAAATATGGATATCCCTTCTTTTTAATTTACACATATTTTTATTTTTAAAAAAACTCAGTCCAAAATGACAATTAAATGAAAAGAATATGAATCATAAAATTTTTAAAATAATAAATAAAAAAATATAAATTTAAGTTACAACACATCAACTGTGGAGTAAAATACTAATTATATAACATTATCTGAACTGGCAAAAACTGACTTTATCTCCGTAATAAAGCTGTATACACCCACTGGCACATATGAAAGGAGTTATCAATTGATGTTTCTATAAAGCTATTGCTGTTATGTTTGCTTATTAACCTCTTTATGTAATCTATAGTTTCATCCTTTGTCATCTAGAAAAGAGTCAACGTCGAATCTTAAGTACACCACCGATGACGTCTATGTGGTGGACTCGTTGTCTATGTTGGAAGTGATACATGAGTGTCGATCATCTAGACAGAAAGTTACACCCCTCAGTCTACATAAGCGAAGTATCATTAATATATTAGAAGGAATATATCCAGGTCATTGTTTATAAAATACCGGTTTAATATATATATATATTATATATATATATGAGTAGCATGGTATGTAACTGCCTGAGTGCGTGTGTGTAGACTCATTTAAATTATAAGCTTTAAATGTACTAAAAATAAAATAAGATATTCATTATGCCATAGAAATATTCTATACAAATTATCATTGCTAAAAATCAATAGCGCAACCAGCAAAAAATGCTGGGGGGGGGGGGGCTCACATATAGAAAAAAGACAGTTTATATAGTAAAATATGTATGATGCTTTGGTCTGGGGGGGGGGGACTCAAGCCCCCGCCCCCCCCGGTTGCGCCACTGCTAAAAATATAATCTTGAATGCACTTATCGATTCATAGATTGTTTCATTTATTGCTACTTATCAACTCATGTAAAGACATATGACACAGAACTTTGAAAACAAGAATGGACAGCAACGTGAGCCATTTCTGGCTTAGTGTGTTTCAAAAATACGGAGACTTGAGCAATACAGCTAGGTTGAGAACCTGGGGTTTAGACTATCACTTGTCCCTACCCCCAGTGGTCCCCAACCCTCGGGCTGCGGACCGTTAGCGGTCCGTGGATCAAATGTAACTGGGCCACTCAAGAAACATTACATTGTTTCCTTTGTATTCGCTGTGGTGTTTTTCTCTGGGAATTGTGCGACTTTCAATGGATGAGAGGTTTACCCGGAACTGAGCGGCAGTGACATTGTAAATCAAAACAATCTAAAATATAAATAATCACCGCCCCCCCCCCCCCCCAGCCGGCCGCTGTGAAATTATTAAAACGTTGACCTGTCCGTGGCGAGAAAAAGGTTGTGGACAACTGCCCAACCATTTTGCACGGTTATCCCTTTGCTGTTTTTATGTGTAGCTGCAGCAACGAAAAAAAAATTGTTACGATGGATTTATGTCTACGGCTTACATCAACAGACAACTTTCATTTCAAACTAATTCTTATTTTCATTGTCAGAAAAATAAGAAATTTAAAGCTTCAAATAAAATATTTTGTGATTTTTACAAATAAAAAGTCCGAAACATCTTTTTATGTACACAAAGTAATGGTTGTCATATTACGTTCAGACCAAGAGCAATGTCAGTTCAATTGCATAAGAATCCATTAAACCAGAATTTAAAAAAAAAAGATTGTTCATGAAAATCAGAACCCTGTATGTTAAAGTTAAACAAATTAATCATATTTTGAGTTAAAAATGATTTAACTTAAATTTTTAAAAAGCATATTTACAAAAAACAGAAACACAAGTAAAAAAAAATATTGAAAATCCATAAATCCATACTGTGCTCATAAATTTACGGTATAAAATCTAATTTGGTTTTTTTAATGTAACAGCTACTGTACTCTACTCTACTCTCTCTCTCTCTTGTGTTTTAGATGTGACACTAATGACGCTGTCTATTGTCTTTCATAACTAACAAGGAAAAGGGATGGGGCGGGGGTTAAAATAAAATACACACAGGTGAACCGCTCTACC